>OW121740.1:125563629-126163629 GCA_933228675.1 Stomorhina lunata
TATAAAGAACTTAGAAGCAAAAAAACGAGCGAAAAAATTGAAGTCTGATTTTATAAAAAAATACACCTGTTGTGTGATGGATGATGAAACATACGTACTGGCAGACTTTTCTCAACTTCCTGGTCAAGATTTTTATGTTGCTGATAAATGGGGCAATGTTCGGCAAGAGTTTCGCACAAAAAAACAAACAAAATTCCCTAAGAAGTTTCTCGTGTGGCAAGCTATTTGCAGTTGTGGCAAAAGAAGTAAAGTATTTGTGGCATCTGGCACAATAAACACAGAAATTTATATAAAGGAGTGCCTACAAAAACGGTTGTTACCCTTTTTAAGAGAGCACAGAGTGACTACATTTTTTTGGCCCGATTTGGCATCATGCCATTATGGAAAAAAGGCACTTGAGTGGTACTCAAAGAATAATGTCATTTTTGTACCACGAGAGGCAAATCCACCTAACTATCCAGAACTTCGGCCTGTGGAAAGGTATTGGGCTCTGGTAAAAAAGGAATTGAAGAACACAGGAAAGATTTCGAAGAACATGTCCGATTTTAAGCGCAGGTGGAACACATGCTCCAAAAAGGTATCAGAAGCAACTTTAAAATCTTTAATGGGAGAGTTTCCGAAAAAAGTCGATAATTTTGCAAAACCCGAGTACTAAGAAAACATTTTAATGCTGAATGATTTTGTATAATATTTCATTATATTTGCGTATTTTGTAGAGTTTTTATATTAAAAGGTTTGATTTTTATTTAAGAAAATCCAACTACAAATTTTATTTAGAGCACTCTTTACAAGTACTATTTTCATTCAATATTGTCCCTTATTGTTTCATTCATTCATTCATATTTGATTTCAGAATTTTACTTTCATTTCGCTACTTCTCCCTCCTAAGGGTTGACATTTTTTTTTTTCTTGTCAAATTCCTTGTTGGGTTATTAAATATAAAAAAAGGATAATGCCTGATTTTGTTCGGTACATTTTGTACTCAATATTGACATTCGACTCGTACCATTTCAATTACATGTCATCATCTTTTTTGTTTGCACAATTTCATTGTTCGTGAAAAATATGACATTTTTAGTAGTCGATAGTTGATGATAGTGGGTATTGGGTTTTGTTTATTTTTGTTTTGTTTGCTTTTAATATTAATAAATTTATGTTTATGTTAAATGTAGAACAAACATAATTGTAAAAAACTTGACATGGTTTAGTGGCCGTAATGTTTAATTTAATAAAAATTAGGAATTTATGAAATATGAAAATAATAACGAAATCAAATGTTACTTTTTATGACATCTAAGTGAAAGTTAAGAGAAAGGGGTGAAATGTAATGACGATTGGACAATTTTGTTTTTTATTAAAAAATGTTATGTTGTTATTTAGACACGTTGTTTAAAATGTTGGTTCTACAGTCAGTTTTATTTCTTTTACATCGGCAGCGTGTTATTACTGTAGGCTTAATGTCGATAGAGGATGGTGTAATTATTAGTCTCTATTAAAATTATTAATTACCAGTAATTGATGTTGTTGTAACTGAGGATAAAACCCAGATCCAATTTGATATGTTATGCTTAGTAGTCGACGTGGGTGGTGTAGGGGTGTTGGATGTCAAGCAATGGTTCTGATCGGTTTTGGCATGGAAAGCCCTCACCACAACTGTGGACACCGATCTCCCCGTGGTTTCTCTTGGTTAGCTAACTTAACCAGGGACCATAACTGTTATAACTTTTATCGTAAAAGTCAGAAAATAAAAGTTATTTTTTGACTTTTATTTTTTCGAGCAAAAAAAAAAAGTTATTTTTTAACTTTCATTTTTTCCATAAAAAATAACAGTTATTTTTGACTTTTATTGTTTCGATCATGAATAAAAGTTATTTTTTTCGAGCAGAAATAAAAGTTATTTTTTGACTTTTATTTTTTCGAGCAGAAATAAAAGTTATTTTTGTTTAAATTCATGATAAGTTTATTGAAAATTTTTGTCAAACAAAGATAATTTTTCAGTGAAAATAATTTGCATATGCTCAAAAATTAATGTAGTTGAGTTTGCAATCATAATTAGGGTTGAAAACACAAAAACAACTTTTATTTCTGCTCGAAAAAATAAAAGTTAAAAAGTAACTTTTATTTCTGCTCGAAAAAATAAAAGTCAAAAAATAACTTTTATTCATGATCGAAATAATAAAAGTTAAAAATAACTGTTATTTTTGCTCGAAAAAATAAAAGTTAAAAATAACTGTTAATTTTGCTCAAAAAAATAAAAATCAAAAATAACTGTTATTTTTTTTTAAATAAAAATCAGATTTTTAAAAATCATCGCATTTTATGAAAATTTGGTCCAAGACTATCAAAATGTTATACTTAGTTTTATTCTCCGACATTTCCTTGCGGTTGCTTTTTTTTAATCAAAAATTCAAAAATAACAGTTATTTTCGGTCCCTGACCTTAACACCCGATAAAGTAACTAACAAGTGCCGCATAGTGGTTTACGGACGCTTTTATTTTGGAAATAATTCTGAAACTTTTGAACGACTGGAAATATTTATATGAAATTTGTCACTGTGGTAGTCAAGAAGCATTCGAGTTGATTTTCAAAAACACTGATCCATGAGGGGTCGGGGGAGTGATTGATGGACCTTCAAAGTTGGTCACCTCGAGTGTTCGACTTTTTTAAAAATTCGCCAAAAATCCATTTATGGATGGATTGAAAAGAAATTTTAAATTTAAGTTGTCCTTGAGAATATCTGCAAAAAATACGCTTACATGTGTAGGTTATCTCCTTTGGCTTTCAATATATTTGGGTAAAAAGAATTTTTGGGTTGATTTTGTACCTATTTTTTTTTTTGATCTGGTGAACGCATCTGAGGACCAAACATTTTTTAAGAATATTCCTTAAATTCTTAATAAAATTCTGAATAATTTTTGTGCAAGTTGACAATAGATATCTTCTATCGTTTAAAAGTTAAAAATATTTAAAGTTGAAACATAAACAAGTAAGAGTGTTATATTCGGCTGTGCCGAATCTTATATACCCACCATCAAGTTGTGTTAAATTTAGAAACATATCTCATATATATACGAGGGAGCAGCAAATTCAAAACGTGGACCAAATTGGAAAAAAGTTGTTACGCTAGTTGTCATTGTTGGTAAAATATTTGGAATAACTTCGGTTGCAGTAGCTTTATAGTTCAACATTCAAAAGTATGTAAGTGGTTTCCCTAGTATTTATTTACTTTGAACAAAATTCGTTATCACAACCGGGTATGGTTTTACATTAATAAGTTGTTAAATACTTTTCCTTTAGCTTAACATTTAGTTAGGATAAAGAAGTTGATAGTAATACGACTGGTCCATATATTTTGTAAGGAGGTCCTAATGCATCTACCATATACAAATCTTAATATGCTGCTTGTACCTCCGAATCTTTTTAATTGTAGATATAAAAAGGGGATGTAATATATATATAAGAATTATAGCCAAATGTTGACCGATTGTAACAAAACTTTACACACTGGTTGGTATTTATGTAAAGCTTATTTTTGCAAAATTTAGTGGCAATAGCTATCACAGTTTCTAATTTAATAGCTTTTAACTGGTCCTTGCTAAATATTTTTTGGTTTCCGGGAGTGTATTTTATATGAGAGTTATAGTCAAATATGGACCGATTCCTATAAAATTTGATATACTGACCAATAGTTGTATAAAACTTCTCTATACTAAATTTAGTCGCCATAGCTATTACAATTGTATTCAATTTATCAGCATTCATGTGTTTCCCGGGGCGGGGTTATATGGGAGCTCTAACTAAATGTGAACCGATTTTGCCCATTTTCAGTATACAACTTTTTTTACATATCAGAAATACTTTTGTAAAATTTTGTCTCTCTAGCTTTTATAGTTAAGGAGCTGTCGCGCTTTTATCTAACGGACAGACGGACATAAACCCCCTTTTCTTTTTGTATTTTTGTGTTTCCGTAAGTTTTTTATACGGGAGCTAGGTCAAATGGTGACCGATTGTGACAAAATTTTGCACACTGGCTGGTATTCACATAAGACTTATTTGTGCTAAATTTGGTGGTCAAAGCTACTACAGTTTATCATTTATTGGCATTTAAGTGAATTTCAGGTGGAATTTAGGCTGTTTCCGTATGTTTTTTATATGGGAGCTATGGTTAAATGTAAACCGATTTCGATGAAATTTTACATGCTGCCTAGTGCTTATGGAAAACTTCTAGATACCAAATTTTGTCATCATAGCTATTATAATTTGTCAGTTATTAGCAAATAAGCGACTAGCCCAGACGAGGTTATACGGGAGCTATGGTCAAATGTTAACCGATTTTGCCCAATTTCAATACCAAAATTTTCTCATAAATGAGGAATGCTTTTGCTAAGTTTCAGTGAGCTAGCTCTTTTCGTTTAGGCGTTATCGTGATTTCAACAGACAGACAGACGGACAGACAGACGGACATCGCTCAATCGTCTTAGAATTTTATAAGGATTCAGAATATATATCGTTTTTGATTTTTGAGCCAATATTAAGGAAATTACAAACGGAATGACAATCTCAATATACCCCCCATTCTTTTTGATGGTGGGTATAAAAAGTATCGCTATTTTTTGAGTTTTTCCCCAAAAGATACCTACTTTTTTTCACTAATAAAAAAATATTTCCTAAAGAAACATAAAAAGATATTTAAAGTTTTTAAAAGAAAACATTATGAGAATGCGTATAAAACAAATTTTTTGTCAATTGGACTTTTGGTCCTCGCACATGCCCTGTCCAAAAAAATGCCAATTTGTAAAAAAAATTTTAGTTTAAACAAAAATTTCTCAAAAAGCAAAGCCCCGATTTGAAAAAAATTATAATGTTTATATTTTCTAACATATCTGTTATTGATTAGAAAAGTTTTTTCTAAAACGCGCTGCAAATAGAGTCAGTGTAGCCATTTTTGTAAAAAAAACCTAATTATTTAAAATCCATTTTTCCCGAGTTGGGAATTGGGGAATTTTTCAGTTAAAATTGGAAAATTTTTTAGTCTATTGCTTTTAGATCTTATCGGTCTACATAACTACAAAATTTCATTGTGATACCTTTATCCATGTCATTTCTACAGAATATCAAAGATTGAAATTATTTTCCTTAAAAAAGTAGACAAATAATATTTTTTTGTTTTTTTTTTAAACCCAAAATTTACGACATAATTTTGTTATAATTTGCTGAATCACAAGCAGATGAAGCTATTTTTAAAATTTTTGAGAGGAAGATTCTACGAAATATCTATGGACCAATCAGCGTCATGAATATCGACACCGATTTAATCATGAGGTGTATGAGTTATAAATGTATTAAACAATAGCGGTTGCGTTGACTAGGACAAGTCGTGCGAATGGATGAAAATACTCCAGCAAGAAAAGTGTTCGAAAATAATCCCGAGGGAACTAGTAGATGTAAGGACCAAGTAGAAGAAAATCTATCAAAGTTTGGCCGACGAAATTGGAGAATATGCGCACAAAATCGAAGCGCCGAAATTCAAAAATATCCTAGGCCTTTGTCCTAAGCAGGTCATTTAAGTAAGTAAGGAAGAACCTTACCGCAGACCGAAAATCAAAAATTAGACTTCACAGTGTCACCCGCCTAGATCAAAATCGGCCCAGTAGTTACATACACATTACACATCCTATTTTATATATAGAAGATACATTATTTAGATTATCTTAAAAGTTTGCTACACAAATATTTCTGAAATAATTAACATTTCGATCGATATCGAATGCGGCGATTTGATCCCAGAGGGTAACTTCGGACTGGTTTGGGTTGTTTCGTTATCGTACGGGAATAAAGTTTTCGGATAAATCATTTAAATAGTTGTCAAACAAAAAGCATAAACTCAATAATTGATAAAATTTAACAAGAGTCGTCTTCGAATCAGTTAAGATTTATTATCGTTAACATTCCCATTAATAGTCGTAAATCTCAAATATTTAATTGAAATGTTAACAGTTGTGAAAGTTTTCCAATGATATAAATCAAAATTATGTCTATTTAAAAAATTAAATATTAGGCATAAAATAGTAACTGGTAATAATTTATCATAAATATGAGTTTAGAAAACACAAAGAGATAAGAGTTTAAAGAAAACTGTTAAATTTTAAAAATGTTTACACACGATTAAATAATTTTAAAAGCAGTATAAGTTTAACTATGTAACAATATAAAGTGAAAAGTGAATAATGTGCTGAGGGTGAGGTATATTAGAGGGCGCCAAAAGATAAAATAACACCCCATTTAATCACCATAAAATTGAGATATTTTAACATGATTCATTTCGAGGATATTGTCACTAAACTATTTAGTTATTTATGTTATATAAAGATTTAAACAAATAAAAGTTGTTTAATAGGAAATCCATAAAAATGATATATTACATGATTTAATGTAACTATAAGATATGAAATAACTTTTCTTTGAATTTATTTTGTAAAACGTGAAAGTATCTCTATTAGTCATATCGAACCTACATACATATGGGCAAATCCTGCGCGACGGACGATACATTTGTACGGATTTTGTTGTACTTAAATGAATCCCATTGTCGTTTTACACGAGATATCTTTGCACAGATTTCGGAGAATACTAGGCTGTCGATCGTGCTTTTAAAGTACTGTGACGGACGCTACAAAAAATTGAAGTGACTTTTTTTCAACACGTGTTTCTGCAATTTTCATCAAAACGGTCATAGTAATAAAAAAATTGTAAAGACATTAAAGATAGAGGAAAATCAGAGGATGACAAAACAGCTCTTATAAAATATTTTAAGGTTTCCAGTTTACCAAAAATCCAAAAATGCACTGTTGCGGACGCTAAGTGATATTTCATATTTTTTTTAAGTTTTCGTAAATCAGTGAAAATAATTGTGTTAATTGTTTCCAAATTTCATCTCCTTCCTCTCTATTTGCGCGGTTAAAAATGCGATTTTTGGGCACAATTTAATATTTCACAGAACGGCTACATACACATATTTATATTTAAGATAAGACGGAAATGTGTACGTAAATTTTGTATTTAATAAATATTATTTTGTAAAAAATATATACTGTGACCTTTCGATATATATTATTCTTTAAAATGCTAAAGAGTGTTCTAAAAAAAAATATGCATTACTATTTTAGACAAAATTTATCCATAGTGCAAGAAATAATTTATTTTTTGATCAAGTTAGTTTCTATAGATATATCAGATACCATTATTTTAGAAATTATTAATTTTCAATAGTTATTTCAAGCAAAATGGACTGCGAAAAAAAAGTTCGTGAAAATATAATTAAAACTTTTCAAATAAATCCGTCATGGACTTTTAAAAAAATAGCTAACGATTTGAAAGTTGACCCTCGAACGGTTTCTAATGCCATCAGACGGTATAAGGAAAACCTGAGTATTGAAAGAAAACCTGGATCAGGGAGGAAAAAAGGTCCTACAGATATTGGTAAGGCAAAAGAAGTCGAGCGACTCTTTCGAAGAGCGCCTAACACTTCTTTAAGAAAAGCAGCTCGTACGGTGAAATGTTCTACGAATTTTGCACATAGAGTCAAAGCTTATGCTGGACTGAAGACATACAAAGTCCAAAAGGTTCCAAAGAACTTAGAAGCAAAAAAACGAGCGAAAAAATTGAAGTCTGATTTTATAAAAAAATACACCTGTTATGTGATGGATGATGAAACATACGTACTGGCAGACTTTTCTCAACTTCATGGTCAAGATTTTTATGTTGCTGATAAACGGGGCAATGTTCGGCAAGAGTTTCGCACAAAAAAACAAACAAAATTCCCTAAGAAGTTTCTCGTGTGGCAAGCTATTTGCAGTTGTGGCAAAAGAAGTAAAGTATTTGTGGCATCTGGCACAATAAACACAGAAATTTATATAAAGGAGTGCCTACAAAAACGGTTGTTACCCTTTTTAAGAGAGCACAGAATGACTACATTTTTTTGGCCCGATTTGCAACTGTAAAATCTTTAATGGGAAGGTTTCCGAAAAAAGTCGATCATTTTGCAAAACCCGAGTACTAAGTAAACATTTTAATGCTAAATGATTTTGTATAATATGTCATTATATTTGCGTATTTTATAGAGTTTTATATTAAAAGGTTTGATTTTTATTTAAGACAATTCAACTACAAATTTTATTTAGAGCACTCTTTATATTAACATCTATATACTTTTAGCCTAATGTAAAGCATACTTTAAGTTCTCTTTACGAACCAAGTTCAATTGAGAAAAGAAAAATTGCACTAGTCAAGTTAAAAAAAACCTTTATTTCTGTGACGGACGCTACACACTTTGAGCCCTTTTTTACTTGACGTTATTTATATCACTCCAATTACTTTTGATGGGTTCATGTACTTCTAATTGTATACAATTAAGCAGACTTTGAGCCCCTACTGAAACTTGTTACCTAAAAGTCTGTTTTTGCGATTTTTATGAACTTTTAAAATCCATTATATATTCTAAAGGATCAATACATGGTACATTTTTTTTGTAAATACAAATACGTGATTTTGACAGTTTTAAAATTTTGTCCTTGGTTTAATGTTTTTCGGATTTGCCCATATGTATAAGTATCTATAAAATTTTTTATGATTAATCAGGGTTAAAAGTATATAAAAAACAAAAAAAAAAGGTTAATAAAAATTATTGCTGTTTGCATACAACTTAATGATATGTAATTTATAAAGATTTCTACTTCAATTCCAAAACATTGAGACATTTGTTAATATTATTTAGGGCGGTTTTATTTTGCTTTGAATGGGTACCGTATTTTTTCCTATATCTATGAATAAAGGATATTAGTGTCCTTGCTTTATTCTTTCGTTTGAAATGTTTGCAAAAAAAAAACAGATTTTTGTTTGTCTAATAAATAAGTTTTGAGAATAATATTGATATTTGGTCAAAGATTTGCAGAAATTTTGTTTGTTTTACTTCAGCCAATCTAAGAAATTATTGCTTACAATTTGTCAATATAGAACCGTGACGAATATCCAATCAACTCGATATACAACATGTGTTTTTTATTCATCTGATTTCTATAGCAAATTAAAGGTAAATTTATTTTATCAAGTAATTTGCTACAAAATATCATATTGCACATTGGGAATAATAAATTCATATGCATACTTGCAACCAAGAAGTGTTTGAGTTTACAAATTGATCCCGGATTTTCAAGATTTCACAGTTAAAATTGTATATCGTTACTTTAATATAGAAAGGCCCTAAGTCGATTTTCATTCAAATCGCTTCTAAAAACTTTATCTAATATAATTTTATAAAAATTATTTAATTTAAAAAACATTGTTATAGCATTAAGTTCTTTAGAGAATTTAGTAAAAAACTGCGTTTAGAAAATTTCTATATCTTCAAAACTTAAGATTTTATTTAGTTTTTTCCCCTCTCCTATCGGGTGTTTTTTATTGAGGTATAGAACTTTAAGTTGGCATCACTTTTTTAACTGGCGGCCATTTTGTCAGCTGTCAAGTGATTAATATTTAGTTTGGTTTGCCATTTCATCATGAACAGGTTGACAAAAGAACAACGCTTGCAAATCATGCAAATTTATTTCGAAAATAATGGTTCAGTTCGCGAAGTTTACCGAACGCTCCGTCCATTTTATGGTCGACATAATCGTTCATCAGAGCAATTAATTCGGTTAACCATGGATCGTTTTCGCACTACGTTTACTCTATGTGATAATACGCATCCGCAGCGACGTCGAACAGTGCGCACCGAAGAAACAATTGCCGCTGTAGAGCAAAGTGTTGAAGAGGACCCGAATGGATCGATTCGCCACCGTGCACAGCAATTGGAGCTTTGTCCATCAACTTTATGGAAGATTTTGCGCAAAGATCTTGGCTTGCGACCTTACAAGATCCAGCTTGTGCAAGAATTAAAGCCGTGAGACCATGCAATGCATCGTGATTTTGGTGTATGGGCCGAAAATGAGATTGATCTCGATGCTGATTTTCATCGCAAAATTTTGTTCAGTGATGAGGCTCATTTTTGGTTAAATGGCTACGTCAACAAGCAAAATTGCCGCATTTGGAGTGAAGATAATCCACATGAGACCCTTGAGACGCCATTACATCCACAAACGCCATTACATCCACAAAAACATTGGGCCATACTTCTTCCGAAATAATGCTGGAGAGTCATTTACCATAAATGGAGACCGGTATAGAGCCATGATAACCGACTATTTTGTTCCCCAATTGGATGGCATGAATGTGGATGAGTTGTGGTTCCAATAAGACGGCGCTACATGCCACACAGCGCACGTCACAATTGATTTATTGAAGGAAACATTCGATGAGCGCATAATTTCGCGGAAGGGACCTGTCAATTGGCCACCAAGATCGTGCGATTTGACACCACTGGATTATTTTCTTTGGGGATATGTGAAGTCGCTCGTCTACGCCAGCAAACCAGAAACGTTAGGGGACTTGGAAGCCAACATTCGTGGCGTTATTGCCAACATACGGCCCCATATGCTCGAAAAAGTAGTTGAAAATTGGACCTGTAGAATTGGCTTTATTCGAGCCAGCCGCGGCGGCCACATGCCCGAAATCTTATTTAAACATTAATGGCATAAAATTATCCTTCCAATAAAGCCAAATTGATGGACATTAAAACGATTTTCTTGTGTTTTATTTCAATTCGAAGTTCTATACCTCTAAAAAAAACACCCATTATAATGTAAGAAAAATATTAGTTAGGGCTTTTCTATATTAAAGTAACGATATATAACCCAGCAAAACTTTGGTAATGGCAAGTACTCTGATAACTGGTTACCTTGTAACGACTACAACATACCATCCGAACAAATAATAAGTTATTACAGAAGTGCTTATTTGTAATTAAGATGGTAATTTAAACTGAATGGCCCCGGTTCAAATCCCACCAAGGGCAACATTTTTTTTTTAGTTTTTTTTTTATTAAAAGAGTCTTTTTAAATGATTTTTGAATTTTAAGAACTTAAATATTATCTTCTGTAAAAAAGTTGGTAAACTAACTCACGTTAATGAAAAAATAACATCATGAGTCAATTTTGATTATGTAGGGGATGTTGAATACCAAACACGATTCTAATTGGTCTTAACTTGGTAAGCCCAAACATATCTGGGTCATCCTTCTTCTCAACTGTGGATACACACCTCCTCATGGTATCACCCGGGGAGCTAGTTTAACACCCATTAATATTGTGAGTTAACATGTTCCGAGAGTTGTCCCATAAGATCGATAAAAATGGGTTAGGATTACGGGCTAGTAACCCTCACTTGAAAAAAAATACAATGAAGAGGATAAAATTAGAATTGAAATGTCCCACTACCTAATATTAGAGGAGGATGTCCGAAACTTCGATAGAAAGACCAAGTAGAGGAACATTTTTCAAAGCTTGGCCTATAAAATTGGAGAATATTCGCACAAGATCGAAATCCATGGAATTCTAAAATATGCTCGGACTTTGACCTTAACAGGTTGTAACATTTAAGTAAGTAAGAGTCAATCTTATGTAAAAACTTATACAAAAAAGAAGATTTAAATTGTTTAAGTTTTAAAATAATTTCAAAAAAGTTTTAAAATAATTACAAAAAATCGTATAAAAATATTTTTACAAAAATTACAACAAAGCAAAAAAAGCAGGGAAAAACAAAGTTATTTTCACATGATTTTGGATCTAAAAATAAAAATTGTTTATATTAATTATAAGCTGCTAAGTTTTCAACATATGAAGTAGCTTAGTGGAAGAGTCTCTGCCTAGCAGTCGGAGGGTCTGGGTTCGAGCCCCCATGGGATCATAAAAAAAATTTTGTATTTCGTTTAAAAATATATGTTTTTAATAAAACAACAACAAAAAAGTTGTTGCTGTTGTTGTTGTTGCTTTCAAATTGCTTACCCAAGTCATTACTTTTCTGCAATTGGTAAGTACTTGCCTCCAATGACATCCCCATGCTAATGTAATGACTTAAACAGCGAATGAGTAAGTAGTTCGTGTTCAATAGTTTAAATGTTTAACTCATTATTTGGTAATGAAAAGTTTTACTGGGTAACATATGGTTTTTTAAAATGAATTTCTTAATAACATTATTATAATGTTATTATAACATTATAATAAGATTTAATGGTTCTGAAATTGTAGTGTTTTCAAAATTCGTTGCCCGCTGATTCAAATATTTCGTATACTGTTGTTACATATTTAAACCAAAATTGTGCTGTTTAATATAAAAAAATCCCCTTTTCATGGTGTAAAAAAGACGAATATGTTTTTTATTTCCTATGTTTTTTTGGTAACCTCCTCTATGCCACACATTATGTATTTTATTACATTTTTTGTATACATTTTTGTGTAAGGGTCACAAGCATTAAAAATTTAGATGAATATTGCAATTTGTGTTGTTTTTCTAACTTGTGGAAGACAATTACATTGTTATTAGTTTGTTATAATGTGCTGATTATGTCATAAATGTTTGGGATATTTGATGTTGCCATTTTTGTAATACAAATGCTGTTAGTTCTGGAAAGCAATATTAACCCTCAACGACTGATGTGTTGTCCAGAAGACATTAAAAAAGTAACATTTTTGTACAGAAAATTCCTATCATTCCAATAAATAACACAGTACCTGGTTGACCGAGCCTTGCTCGGGCTTTATGATAAGCATTTTGAGGCAAATTTTAAAGTTTTTATATATTTTATTTTCTACAGTTACAGTTTAGCTCATTTTAAATAATTTTGAAAATTTGTCATACCAACAGAAACCTCCGTCGACTCATGCGCAACAACTTTGCTAAAGATTATAGTCTGATCAAATGCACAGTTTACGATTAAATTCATTTTGAGTAATTTTCAGTGGCGCCACCTGTCGGACTTTGGTCATTCCAATTAATAAACCTTCGTCGGATTATCCGCAATAACTTTGCTAAAAATTATAGCATGATGAAACGTACAGTTTACGATTACATTGACTTTAAGTTAATTTCAGTGGCGCCACCTGTCGAAATTTCTTTATACCACTAAGAAACCTTCGTCGGCTCATGTGCAACAACATTGCTAAAGATTATAGCATGATTATATGTACAGCTTACGATTAAATTGACTTTGAGTAATTTTCAGTAGCGCCACCTGTCGGAAATTATTCACACCAATTAAAAAGCATTCGCAGGCTCATGCGCTACAACTTTGCAAAAGATTATAGTATGATCAAATGTACAGTTTTCGATTTAATTAATTTTTAGTAATTTTCAGTGGCGCCACCTGTCGGAAATTCGGTTTACCAACTTAAAAAGCTCCGCCGGCTTATCCGCAACATCTTTTCTAAAGAGCATAACATGATCAAATTCACAGTTTACTATTCTATAAAGAACATACATACAGATAAACATTCATTAGTTTTAAAGTTATAACATTACTAATTTTTTCCCCTTTTTATCCCCTAATTTCAAAAAGTTCCATATGCATAATTGGAACTTCTTTGGTACCAATTGAATTCGGTACATTTTATTAGAAAGCAGTTAACATAATTTTCCTATTCATATTACTTTTGTAGATGTTAAGTTATCAGTTTATCCCTTTTTTACACATTTTGGCCACAAAATCAAAAAAGTACCAAATACGTGTTCAATATTTCTTTCACATCTATTGATTGCAGTAGAAAGTTTCTTTCTATATTCCTTAGTTTAAAATATAAGAGTGGGTTAAAAGGTACCAAAAAAACAATTTTCACCCTTTTTTACTCTTTATCGGACATAGTTTCAAAAAAATACCAAACACCTGTCCGTTTATTTTCATAGCTGTTTAAAACGTAATTTAAATTTTGTTTCTATACCTATTACTTAAGGAGATATAGCGTTTTTGATATTTCCCCCTTTTTACCCTCTTAGAGGCAAAGGTTCCAAAAGTCCCTTCTTTTTCGACCTATATATCAAAAAAGATACCCACTGTCCAAATTTTATCAAAATCGTTAGAGCCGTTTTCGAGATAGTCATTCTATATATATATATATATATATATATATATATATATATATATATATATAATTATATATACAATTATTGCTCGTTTAAGAATATAAGATAACACGAATTTAAATTAAAACAAGTTAGAAAGTGCTATAATCGGTCAAGCCCGACCATACGATACCCTTCACCACTAAGGTCAAAGGTGTTCTTTTTCCTGTATAAGGACAAATATTTGTTAAATTTTGCCATCATACAAACATTTTCTCAAAACTTATATATTTAAGCTGTTTTCGCCATTTAGTCTTATATAAGAGCTAAGGTCAAATGTGGACCGATTATCTCGAAATTTGCCAAATTGATTACAGTTGTTCAAAAATTACGTATGCAGAAAATAAACTTAAAATTCCCATTATCTTCAGATTTACGAGCGTTTTAGTGATTTTTTGTCTCATTTAGTGCGTTTTGACAGAAGAGTTTGTATGGGAGCTATGGTCAATTGTTTACCGATTTCAATGAAATTTGGTACAGTGATTTAAGTTCACATAAGCAATATTCGTTTTAAATTTCATGAAAAAATATTGATAGTTGTGGCCAATATATCAATTCCGGGAAGTGGGACGTATGGGAGGTGCCATAAATAATTGACCGATTTTGACGAATTTCAATTGTTGTTATCCTACTATCAAAAAATAATCTGTGCCAAATTTCATTAAATTATCTTTAGAATTGCGACCTGTACTTTGATTACATGGTTTACATGGGGGTCCAGCCAGCCAGCCAGATGGACGGACCGACGGACATCGCTAAATCGACTCAGAAAGTGATTCTAAGCCTATTGGTATACTAAAAGGTGGGTCTAAGACAAACATTTCTAAACTTATAATACCCTTTCCACCTATGGTAGTGAAGGGTATAACAAGTAAGAAAGTGCTATAGTCGGTCAAGCCCGACCATACGATACCCTTCACCACTAAGTTCAAAGGTGTTCTTTTTCCTGTATAAGGACAAATATTTGATAAATTTTGCCATCATATAAACAATTTGTCAAAGTTATATTTTTAAGTTGTTTCCGTCCTTTGGACTTATATGAGAGCTAGGGTAAAATTTGGACCGATTACCTCGAAATTTGGCAAATTGATTTCGTTTTAGTGATTTTTGTCCCCATTTAGTGCGTTTTGACACAAAAGTTTGTATGGGAGCTATGGTCAAATGTGGACCGATTTCAACGAAATTTGGTACAGTCATTTTAGTTTACATAAGCAGTATTTGTTTTAAATTTTATGAAAAAATATAGACATTTATGGCCAAAATATCAATTCCGGGAAGTGGGACCTATGGGAGATACTACAAATAACGGGCCGATTTTGACGAATTTCAATAGCCATGGTCCGACTATCAAAAAAATTATCTGTGCCAAGTTTCATCAATTTATCTTTAGAATTGCGACCTGTACTTTGATAACATGGTTTACATGGTGTCCAGCAAGATGGACGGACTGACATCGCTAAATCGACTCAAAAAGTGATTCTAAGCCTATTGGTATACTAAAAGGTGGGTCTAAGGCAAATATTTCTTTTCGTTACGTACATCAGCACAAACTTATAATACCCTTTCCTCCTATGGTGATGAAGGGTATAAAAACCTGACTATGGACCGCCATAAAATCTGAACCAAAGCGAACAACTTTAAAGTTTGTATGAGTTAAGAGAATGTATCTAAAAAATTTCATCGAAATCGTGGAAGATGTAGTTCAAAATTTTTTGATTTGACTCATAAAAATTGATTCAAAATCTCAATAGCATACTTTCGGGTCGATCTTAAGATACCATCTCAAAAACAATTATTCTTGAATCTTAACATGATAACAATTAGGAAAAATTCAAGGAACGAAAATAACTGTTATTTTTGAATTTTTTATTAAAAAAAGCAACCCCAAGGAAATGTGAGAGAATAAAACCAAGTATACCATTTTGATAGTCTTGGACCACATTTTCATAAAATGCGCAATGCTTTTTAAAAATCAGATTTTTATTTTTTAGAAAAAAAATAACAGTTATTTTTTATTTTTATTTTTTTGAGCAATAATAACAGTTATTTTTAACCTTTATTTTTTCGATCAGAAATAAAAGTTATTTTTTGACTTTTATTGTTTTCGAACAGAAATAAAAGTTATTTTTGTGCTTTCAACCCCCAATTATAAACTTTAGTAATTTTTGATCTTATACAAATTATTTTGACTACAAAAATTATCTTTGTTTGAATTTTTTCTTTTAATAAAATTAATTTATCATGAATCTTAAAGTAAAAAAAAATAACTTTTATTTCTGCTCGAAAAAATAAAAGTCAAAAATAACTGTTATTTTTGCTAAAAAAAAAAGTCAAAAAATTACTTTTGTATTTGCTCGAAAAAATGAAAGTTAAAAATAACAGTTATTTTTGCTCAAAAAAATAAAAATCAAAAAATAACTGTTGTTCTATTCTAAAAACTAAAAATCTGATTTTTAAAAGTATCGCATTTTATAAAAATTTGGTCCAAAAATATCAAAATGGTATACTTGGTTTTATTCTCCGACATTTCCTTGAGGTTGCTTTTTTTAATCAAAAAATTCCAGAATAACAGTTATTTTCGGTCCCTGAAAGAATTTATATAGAAAAGTTTTTATCAAAAATTTTTCTACAAAAAATTGTTATCTAAAAATTTTCTATGAAAAAAAAAATTTATCAAAAAATTTTTATTCAAAAATTTTCTATAGAAAAAAATTTCTACAGAAAAATTTTCTATAGAAAAAAAATTTTTACAGAAAAATTTTCTTTAGAAAAATTTTTAAATTTTTAATAAACAAATTTTCCTTCAAAAAGAAGAGTATTCGCATTTGATCCCAAATCTGTTACATTTATTTATTAATGCGATCAAATGCGAATACTTTTCTTTTTGAATAATATTTACATCCCGACTATTTTGTTATTTTTTTGATAAATAAATTTTCTTTAAAAAAAATTTAATTGACAAGTTAGCTTTAAAAAAATGTTCTTTAAAAAAAATGTATGGAAAGATGTTCTATAAAAAAGAAAAATTCGTGGAAAAATGTTCTATAACAAAAATTTTATGGAAAAATGTTATATAAAAAAAATTTATGGAAAATGTTCTATAGAACAAATTTTTGTGAAAAAACTAAACTTTAAATTTATATTAAAAATTTTCTGTAGAAACATTTTTATCAAAAATTTTAAGTAGAAACATTTTTATCGAAAATTTTCTATAGAAAAATTTTGATCAACAAATTTTCTATAGAAAAATTTTGATCAACAAATTTTCTATAGAAAAATGTTTATCAAAAAATTTTCTATACAAAAATTTTGATCAAAAAATTTTCTATAGAAACATTTTTATCAAAAATTTTAAGCAGAAACATTTTTATCGAAAATTTTCTATAGAAAAATTTTGATCAACAAATTTTCTATAGAAAAATTTTGATCAACAAATTTTCTATAGAAAACTTTTTATCAAAAAATTTTCTATACAAAAATTTTGATCAAAAAATTTTCTATAGAAACATTTTTATCAAAAATTTTCTATAGAAACATTTTTATCAAAAATTTTAAGTAGAAACATTTTTATGGAAAATTTTCTATAGAAAAATTTTGATCAACAAATTTTCTATAGAAAAATTTTGATCAACAAATTTTCTATAGAAAAATTTTGATCAAAAAATTTTCTATAGAAAAATTTTTATCAAAAAAAATTTCTATACAAAAATTTTGATCAAAAAATTTTCTATAGAAACATTTTTATCAAAAATTTTAAGTAGAAACATTTTTATCAAAAATTTTAAGTAGAAACATTTTTATCAAAAAAAATTTCTATACAAAAATTTTGATCAAAAAATTTTCTATAGAAAAATTTTTATCAAAAAAAATTTCTATACAAAAATTTTGATCAAAAAATTTTCTATAGAAACATTTTTATCAAAAAATTTAAGTAGAAACATTTTTATCGAAAATTTTCTATAGAAAAATTTTGATCAACAAATTTTCTATAGAAAAATTTTGATCAACAAATTTTCTATAGAAAAATTTTTATCAAAAAAAATTTCTATACAAAAATTTTGATCAAAAAATTTTCTATAGAAACATTTTTATCAAAAATTTTAAGTAGAAACATTTTTATGGAAAATTTTCTATAGAAAAATTTTGATCGACAAATTTTCTATAGAAAAATTTTTATCAAAACAATTTTCTTTACAAAAATTTTATTAAAAAAATTTTCTGTAGAAACATATGTATCAAAAATTTTCTATAGAAAAATCGAAAAATTTTCTATAGAAAAATCGAAAAATTTTCTATAGAAAAATTTATTACCAAGAAATTTTGTTTGCATCAGAATCACTTCTTTTGGGGTGCCTTCCATTAAAATTATCTTCCGGGAATAGATATTTTGGCCTAAAAATTCCTATAGGAACACACTCTACTGGGGTGTGTTTTAGTTTAGATCTGAATTTTAAACAATGCCAGTATCATTTTTATAAGAATTCAAATTCATTCCATTTGAATAATTTCAAATAAATTTTAGAATGAAAATTTTTAATCTTGTTAATTTCCATAATAAAACAATTTTCAATTAAGAACAGCTACAACAACGCCAAACCTTAAGTGTTAAGGAAAATGTAAAAAGACTTAATGAAATTAACGAAACTTTTCTCCTGGCTAATAAATCCTTGTTCTTTTTTGATCCTTCAGCTTAACGTAAATATTAAAAACCATAAATATTTATTAATAAAATTAACGGTTTCCCATGAAACGTAATAAAATTACAAAGTCATACAAATAATTAAATATTCACAAAATAGACAATAAAGAAATATTTAATAGAGAACAATATTTAGGCGGCTTTTTATGGCCATCAGAGCACAACCCCTTCGGCTAAAAGTGTAAAGCGAAAGGATTTCTTTGTTATATTTATTTAGATAAAGTAAGAAGGATGGATACATTATAAAACATTATAATGAGAATGATAAAGAAATTCACACCCACTTTCTAATTTTGTCTATGGCTACAATTCATTATTATATTCCAACATATTCATTCGTTCGTTCATTTATGTATTTTTACTCCTGCTGTTCAAATATTTGGCAAGTGATTAAAATTAAAGCCATGTTATGTAAATATTGTTAACTTATTTATTTTCTTCTCAAATCGAAATGAAAAGTTAGAATTTGAAAAAAAAAAAAAACGAAATGAAAATACTGATGATAACGCACATTTACATAAAGTAATAGACACCAACAAGATAATAATTTTAAAATTTTCCTACAAACTCCAGCCACTGCCACTTGTTTCCAACTTGAATTAAGGTCTTACAAACTCCGAATTTTACTTACTCCCGTTTATGTTGGGCATAATTCATGCTTTAATTCACGATGAAGTCAGCCAGCCAAGGAATCTTGTCTCTTAGCAGTTGAATTTTTAATGAATTTCCAGGAGGGAATTTATTTATTGTTTTTCTGGTTTCTAATAGTAAAACAACTTAACAACTTTTCAAGTTGTCATGGTTGTAAATTTCCCAATCATGGCGGTACTTGTGTATTTGTACTTCAACTGGTTGGAGTTCGAGTATTCCATAAAATCCACCATACAACTCTTCTAACTCCCATCTGTTTCCCATAAAGGGTTTAATATGTATACGCATCTTCTGCGTAGTATCGCTGTCGTCTGTAATTTAATCAACTTTTTCATATGGAACTTTATTATTTAAATATACGAGAACATACATTTAACATTTGAATTTGAAAATTATGTTGTTTTATTAATTATGACTCCATACGTATTACTTTGTTGTCGTATTTTAATGGCATTTTGTTGTAGGGTTAACCGCCAACATGACACCACGATATCTCATCTCATTCACATTTGGAGAATGTCAAACTGTCATTAGTAAAACACTCGAAATCATGATACAGTGTCCTCTGAGAGCAAAGTGTCTTGACTACCGAAAGTTCACTTCTGTGCTTTTATGAATATAGAAGAATCTTTTAACGGTTTAAAACCGAATAATTTCCTAAAAGTAGGCAAGAACATTTGTTTTAATAATATACATTTGTTTAATTTACTTTAATAATAAAAAATAGATATAACCAATTTTCGATATAAAAAACTTTCTATAGAAAATTTTTTGATACAAAAAATTTTCTTCACTTTCACTTCTGTGTTTTTATGAATATAGAAGAATTTTTAACCGAATAATTTCCTAAAACTATGCAAGGACATTTATTTTAATAATATACATTTGTTTAATTTGCTTTAATAATAAAAAATAGATATAACCAATTTTCGATATAAAAAACTTTCTATAGAAAATTTTTCGATACAAAAAATTTTCTATAGAAAATTTTTCGATATAAAAAATTTTCTATAGAAAATTTTTCGATATAAAAAATTTTCTATAGAAAATTTTTCGATATAAAAAATTTCCTATACAAAATTTTTCGATATAAAAAATTTTCTATACAAAATTTTTCGTTTTAAAAAATTTTCTATAGAAAATTTTTCGTCTTAAAAAATTTTCTATAGAAAATTTTTTGTTTTAAAAATTTTTTTTTAGAAAATTTTTCGTTTTAAAAAATTTTCTATAGAAAATTTTTCGTTTTAAAAAATTTTCTATAGAAAATTTTTCGTTTTAAAAAATTTTCTATAGAAAATTTTTCGTTTTAAAAAATTTTCTATAGAAAATTTTTCGTTTTAAAAAATTTTCTATAGAAAATTTTTCGTTTTAAAAAATTTTCTATAGAAAATTTTTCGTTTTAAAAAATTTTCTATAGAAAATTTTTCGTTTTAAAAAAAATTCTATAGAAAATTTTTCGTTTTAAAAAATTTTCTATAGAAAATTTTTCGATATAAAAAATTTTCTATAGAAAATTTTTCGATATAAAAAATTTTCTATAGAAAATTTTTCGATATAAAAAATTTTCTATAGAAAATTTTTCGATATAAAAAATTTTCTATAGAAAATTTTTCGATATAAAAAATTTTCTATAGAAAATTGTTCGATATAAAAGATTTTCTATAGAAAATTTTTCGATATAAAAAATTTCCTATACAAAATTTTTCGATATACAAAATTTTTCGATATAAAAAATTTTCTATAGAAAATTTTTCGATATAAAAAATTTTCTATACAAAATTTTTCGATATAAAAAATTTTCTATAGAATATTTTTCGATATAAAAAATTTTCTATAGAAAATTTTTTGTTTTAACTATTTTTCTATAGAAAATTAATCGCTATAAACATTTTTCGTAAAAATGTTTCTATAGAAAATTTTTCGATATAAAAATGTTTCTATAGAAAATTTTTCTATACAAAAATATTTCTATATAAAATATTTCTATAGAAAATTTTTCGTGTTAAATATTATTCTACAGAAAATTTTTTGTTTTAAAAAATTTTCTATAGAAAATTTTTCGTTTTAAAAAATTTTTTATAGAAAATTTTTCGTTTTAAAAAATTTTTTATAGAAAATTTTTCGTTTTCAAAAATTTTCTATAGAAAATTTTTCGTTTTAAAAAATTTTCTATAGAAAATTTTTCGTTTTAAAAAATTTTCTATAGAAAATTTTTCGTTTTAAAAAATTTTCCATAGAAAATTTTTTGTTTTCAAAAATTTTCTATAGAAAATTTTTCTTTTTAAAAAATTTTCTATAGAAAATTTTTCTTTTTACAAAATTTTCTATAGAAAATTTTTCGTTTTAAAAAATTTTCTATAGAAAATTTTTCGTTTTAAAAAATTTTCTATAGAAAATTTTTCGTTTTAAAAAATTTTCTATAGAAAATTTTTCATTTTAAAAAATTTTTTATAGAAAATTTTTCGTTTTAAAAAATTTTCTATAGAAAATTTTTCGTTTTAAAAAATTTTCTATAGAAAATTTTTCGTTTTAAAAAATTTTCTATAGAAAATTTTTCGTTTTAAAAAATTTTCTATAGAAAATTTTTCGTTTTAATAAATTTTCTATAGAAAATTTTTCGTTTTAAAAAATTTTCTATAGAAAATTTTTCGTTTTAAAAAATTTTCTATAGAAAATTTTTCGTTTTAAAAAATTTTCTATAGAAAATTTTTCGTTTTAAAAAATTTTCTATAGAAAATTTTTCGTTTTAAAAAATTTTCTATAGAAAATTTTTCGTTTTAAAAAATTTTCTATAGAAAATTTTTCGTTTTAAAAAATTTTCTATAGAAAATTTTTCGTTTTAAAAAATTTTCTATAGAAAATTTTTCGTTTTAAAAAATTTTCTATAGAAAATTTTTCGTTTTAAAAAATTTTCTATAGAAAATTTTTCGTTTTAAAAAATTTTCTATAGAAAATTTTTCGTTTTAAAAAATTTTCTATAGAAAATTTTTCGTTTTAAAAAATTTTCTATAGAAAATTTTTCGTTTTAAAAAATTTTCTATAGAAAATTTTTCGTTTTAAAACATTTTCTATAGAAAATTTTTCGTTTTAAAAAATTTTCTATAGAAAATTTTTCGTTTTAAAAAATTTTCTATAGAAAATTTTTCGTTTTAAAAAATTTTCTATAGAAAATTTTTCGTTTTAAAAAATTTTCTATAGAAAATTTTTCGTTTTAAAAAATTTTCTATAGAAAATTTTTCGTTTTAAAAAATTTTCTATAGAAAATTTTTCGTTTTAAAAAATTTTCTATAGAAAATTTTTCGTTTTAAAAAATTTTCTATAGAAAATTTTTCGTTTTAAAAAATTTTCTATAGAAAATTTTTCGTTTTAAAAAATTTTCTATAGAAAATTTTTCGTTTTAAAAAATTTTCTGTAGAAAATTTTTCGTTTTAAAATATTTTCTATAGAAAATTTTTCGTTTTAAAAAATTTTCTATAGAAAATTTTTTATTTTAAAAAATTTTTTATAGAAAATTTTTCGTTTTAAAAAATTTTCTATAGAAAATTTTTCGTTTTAAAAAATTTTCTATAGAAAATTTTTCGTTTTAAAAAATTTTCTATAGAAAATTTTTCGTTTTAAAATATTTTCTATAGAAAATTTTTCGATATAAAAAATTTTCTGAAGGAAATATTTCGAAAGAAAGTTTTTCGTTTTAAAAAATTTTCTATAGAAAATTTTTCGTTTTAAAAAATTTTCTATAGAAAATTTGTCTTTTTAATAATTTTTTGTAGAAAATTTTTCGTTTAAAAAAACGCTCTATAGAAAATTTTACGTTCTAAAAAATTTTCTGTTTTAACTATTTTTCTATAGAAAATTTTTCGTTATAAAGATTTTTCGTTAAAAATGTTTCTATAGAAAGTTTTTCGATATAAAAATGTTTCTTTAGAAAATTTTACTATAGAAAATTTTTTGATGTAAAAATTTTTCAATATAAAAATGTTTATATAGAAAATTTATAGTTTTAAAATATTTTTTATATAAAATTTTACGTTTTAAAAAATTTTCTATAGAAAATTTTTCGTTTAAATATTTTTCTATAGAAAATTTTTCGTTTTAAAAAATTTTCTATAGAAAATTTTTCGTTTTAAAAAATTTTCTATACCATTGCCCCATAATTCAGTATCTGATAAGTCTACGAACAAAAACCAAGTTGTAACATTACGATTTTCCAAACATTTCACTGAATTCTCTAAAAAAAAGCTATCCAATAAAAATTTCGATAACAATTTACACCTTGTTACAAAAGCTTTAACAAAAAATAAAAAAGGTAATTTGTTGTGTAACAAATTGACCAACCAAAGGACTATCCCAGGACCTTCTACCCCCTCTTCTAAAACAAATAAACTGCGTTGTATCTACAAAGGAAATACAAATTAAATGTATGTAAAATATGTTATTTTGGACACGCTTTATTATCTAAGAAAATAACATAAAAAAATAATATCCAACAAAACGTGGCAACTGTTGGTGTTGATTGGTCTGATACATCGACACTTCGCACGCACTTTTAATTTACAACGTTTTTCCTGTATTTAATTCCCCAAAAAAAACTTTTATTGCTTTTAAAAATTTATGTTAAAAGCAAAATAGTGTGTGTTCCTGTAAAATCAACGTAATTTATATAATCAAAGACCAGCTATTAGAGATCCTTTAGATATTTTTGGGAATTAAAAAGTCATAATTTAAAAACACTCTCAAACAAATGACAACAACCAACCAAAAAAGAAAGAAAAGTAACACCCACTCACACTTAATTTTGAACGGCAAACGTTCGTTGTTTGGTCCTACCGAAAATAGAATTTGGAAATTTTTCTCCAACTCTTTAGGGTTGCTTTTAAAATTTGATGATGAAAATAACATTTCGAAGGAAAGTGTGTTAAATTTATAATTTTCCGTCATATTTAGCTTTTATGTCTTTTAGATATTTTGTTTCGATTTTCGTTTAAAATTTAAAATATTTTTTTTAATATGCATAAATTTTTTATTTATTTCATTTTTATTTTTCAACAACTGATTATGAGAAGTTTACGGGTGAATATATTTCCTGACATCTGTAAGAGATTTATGACTTTTATTCGCCGGTTTATTGTTAGATTCCCTAGAGAGAAAGTATTTTGGTTTTAACATTTTAAAATAATCATTGTTTTCTAGCAACACATAAAAAACTGTAGCGGAAATTTTAAACTTTATTCATTTGGTTTAAGAGAAATATTAAAATTTCTTGTATTTTAATATGTCATTTTATGAATTAATTTTCTGTAAATTTTTTTTAATTTATGTAAAATAAATTGAAAATGTAAGATGATGAATTTCATGTCAGGGAATTAGTTGTTGGTTAAGAAAATTTCCACTGGGGAATATTCATATACATATTGTTACGTTTTTCCTTTAAAAACGTGGATGGAATTCTTTTTGCAAACAACCGTAATCAAATTAAAACACTTGTAGTATGTAGTTTTACAAAGCAATACTTTTACTAACTTTAGAGTTAATCACTTAAAACACACTTTCACAAATACTGTAAACCCAGTAAAAAATAGGATCATCCAAAGAGTACTCTCGGAGCGCTCCTTTGCGAGTAATGAATTACTCCATAAAACTCCGAAACTCATAGGATTTTTAACACAGCATGTCCGCAGACACGAGTACTCCTTTTAAGCTCCTTATGGAGTGTTCCCTTTGGTCTTAAAAATGACGACAGAGGGAGTAATCGTTTTTGTCTAATAATGGAGCATATAGGGAGTAAACATTCATATAAAATACAAATTTGGTTATTTTTTACAAAAATAAGAAAATATTGATTTTTATTTATGTATATTAGAAACGTGCCTTCAAAGGCTCTGGAAAATTAAGAAAACTCAAATGTAAGCGCAAAATTTAAAATTTATTGTAGATTTTATCTACTTCTGTTCAGCTTCTTTGGTGGCCTTGATAGCTTCCTCAGCTTGTCTTTCGATTTCAGCCAAACGGTTCATTTCTTTCTCCTCTTCTTGGCGTTTGTGTTGTTCTTCGGCTAGACGTGCTTCTGCCTGACTAGCGGCTTCTTCTGCCTGGCGAGCAGCTTCTTCTTTAGCCTTACGTGCGGCAGCTTCTTCGGCTTTGCGTAGGGCTTCCTCTTCTAAAGAAAAGACAACGCGTAATATATTATTTAAAACATGCAATAAAAAATTCACCAATTACCGAAACAAAAAAAGTAAAAAAATTTGTATTTGTTTATTTTTTGATCCATTCCAATTTAATTTGAACAAAATATTTTTTGTTATGTCAAAGAAAAAAAAAACTAACTGATGCATCCTCCGTTGATCCATTTGGAGTATTAAGCGAGGCATAAACAACAAAATAAAAAGTTTCGATAGCTCGCTTATTACTCCAAATGGATGAACAAGTCATTACTCCTTTGTTGCTCGATTATGGATTAATCCATATATTTTTTACTGGGAACAAACTTCACAAAACTGCTTTACAAATACTCTTAGTCACACTATTCTCTTTATACGCGTCTTAATTAAAACTGTTCCCACAATACTCGCCCATCGGCCTTATATAGTAGAGAAGAGAGTTTCTAGCAATTTCTGCAGACGTAAACAAAGAGCAGCTGTAGTTGATTACACTAACAATGTGGCTTACGAAAGTTCATGTGTGTTCCACTACATTCTCACATGATCAAGAACACACTCACACATACGTTGTACAAACAGATTATCTAAAGTTAACAGTAACAGAGAGAGAGAGAGAGAGAGAATGTAGATAAAAGAGAAACATGTTGCTATGCTCTTTACTGTACATAAGAGAAACATGTTGCTCTGCTTATTTGACATAAACAGAATAACAACAACACCAATAGAAACATCTAGAAAGCGAGGGGAAGAATTATAAGCAATGAACTTTGCACAATGGGTCGGATAAGTTTAAAATTCGTCACAATATTCAATTTGGAAATCATCTTATATAAAATTGAACTTTAATATCGGGTGGTTAAATTTCAAGGGCCGATGTTGATTTTGAATAAAACACAAACTACTTAGGAAATTATTGTAATTTTATTTTATTATGATATATTGGTATTACTCAATTATGCATGGAACAAAATATCGGCCAAATGGGCGTCGCGACCACGGCGGCACACCTCCATCCGATGGTCGAAATTTTCGATGACCCTGAGGCATAATGGTGGTTCTATGCCGTTAATGTGCCGAATTATCTCATCCTTTAGCTCTTGAATTGTTGCTGGCTTATCGACGTACACCTTTTCTTTCAAATAACCCCAAAGAAAAAAGTCCAACGGTGTCAAATCACATGATCTTGGCGGCCAATTGACATCGCCATTACGTGAGATAACACGGCCATTGAATTTGTTGCGCAAAAGAGCCATTGTTTCGTTAGCTGTGTGGCAAGTGGCACCGTCCTGCTGAAACCACATGTCGTCCACATCCATATCTTCTAATTCGGGCCATAAAAAGTTCGTTATCATCTCACGATAGCGAACACCATTCACACTAACTGCCTGGCCGGCCTCATTTTGGAAAAAAATACGGCCCGATGATGCCGCCAGCCCATAAACCGCACCAAACAGTCACTCTTTGTGGGTGCATTGGTTTTTCGACAATCACTCTGGGATTCTCATTCGCCCAAACGCGGCAATTCTGTTTATTGACGAATCCACTGAGGTGAAAATGTGCCTCATAACTGAAGATGATTTTCTTCGAAAATTGATCATCCACTATTGCCATTTCTTGCCACCATTCTGTCCATTCACGACGTTTGGAATGGTCAAAAGGCTTTAGTTCTTGAGCCAATTGCGTGTAAATGCAAGTCTTTATGCATAATTTTCATCAACGACGAGCGTGAGAGGTGCAATTGTTGGGCACGACGATGAGTTGAGGTGGACGACTCTTCAGCCATACTATCGCGAACAGCAGCAATATTTTCTGCAGTACGAGCATGCACTGGTGTTCTCAGATCTTCTACAGACCCGGTTTGCTCGAATTTTTCCACGATTTTTGCGATTGTACACACATTTGGACGATCAAATTGACCAAAAAAATCACGAAGTGCACGATATGCATTTTGATTTGAACGCCCATTTTCATAATAAGTCTGGATTACTTTAACACGTTGTTGGATTGTGTATCTCTCCATGGTTCAAATTGAGTAAGTCTGAAATAGAGAAATGTCAAATAAAATTCGGAAAAAAACTTGGCGTTTAGGTGTGGTTCATATTCAACATCTGCCCTTACAATTTAACCACCCTTTATAACTTCTGGTATAAAGATTTCAGATCCAGTGCTTTAAGTTTAGTTAGTCAGAAGTAATGAAAACTTGTCACTCAACTAATCTGTCATTGCCCAGCCCTTGTTGATCTCAGGGATTATCATCTAAGCTACTCGTTCTGCACGATCTATCTAAACTACACAATAATAATATTCGTAAAATAAACTTATTTTTTGTAGCATCTGCCTACTTAGCTCAAATTGAGCTTTTATAACTTTGGTAGTCAACAGTCTTTTCTTTTCTATCCCATGTATGTAACGCAGGAAAGGGGTAAGGGAAGTGGTCCCACCCTTGATAAGGAAGGTGAGTATCTGGACTCTTTATCGTCACCACAGCTTCTATAAAAGTAAGTCATGGCAACATTTACGCTTACAGCATACCTCCTAATCAGACAGCGTCATGATGGACAAAAGTAAGGATGCACTTGATAGTGACAGTATTTTTTTTTTTAAATATAAGCAGGGCCATGTTAGACACCGAACTATTATTTGCTGAGTTACATGATCTGTCTCACAGTAGGTGCTTGCAAATCGCATGTCAACAATATCTAGAAAATTGGTTCTACAGGAACATCTAGGGTCGCAAACAAGTCCCCAGATGTTTTGTGTTCTACCAACACCAGACCTCAATCTATTTAGGTAACACCAAGCTTTTCTCGGCCTCGTTGATTTGATGTTCAAATAGAGGGCTATATTGACCTGAGTTTTCCCAATGGAATTTAAACGCAGTTTCAACTATAAAACTTTACTCAAGTACTTTCGTGGCTAGCTTTAAGAGTGCGCGACGACGCGTCGTCTTGTTGGGATGCTAAGGTTAGATCTGAGGATGGTTTGGATTTTTGCATATTCTCGTAGTAAAGCCAACTTTCTTGTTGATTGTGAAGGAGAAATATTGCAAAGCTTTGGAATTCGATCTGTTAAGGTTTGACAAAGTGCTCCGGAGATCAACCTTATTTATTTAACTGGGTATCGATTTTCTGTGAGTGAAAACTTTTTAGTCACACTGGGCTAGCATATTCTGCTGCGACGTTCACTAGCGATAAGTCTGATATGCACAATAGGGTGGTTTTATCTCATATGGTAAAAAAAAAGTCAGATTTTTTTGTTTAGTTTTGTCAGATTTTAGGATTGCCAAAGTTTGTGTACAATTGAAAGATGTTAACACTTGCCACTGGGGCCTGAAAGTTTTGAAAATCTCGATTTTTTGGCAGTAAAAAAAACAAAATATGACTGTGATATAAACAAACATTGTTGTGGGTCTAAAATTAACGATATACCAGAGAAAACATTTAAATGAAATGGGATTCCAAAGTACATTTATTTGTCCATAATAAGCAATAATAATACTAATAACGCATCTTCGTTCCGAGGGTACCTAGTCACGTTTTTAGGGACATTTGCTCAATTTTTTCGGTTTCAGTACTACCTACGTATTTATTGTGCAGAATATGTTAGAAATAGTATGGCCTTTAATTTGATGTATAACACGGACAAATTGCTTTAGCCGTTTCAGAGATATGGGTCTCCAAATTGGCAAAACTTACAAAAAAATTGATGTTTTCAAAACTTTGAAGCCCCAGTGGCATGGGTTAACATATTCCAATTGTGTTCAAACTTTGGCAATCCTAAAATCTAACAAAATGAAACATTTTAGGGGAGTGCCGCCAAAAAGAATTTTTTAAAACCACCCTAATCACAAGTAGTTTTTGTTTGGTGTGTGATATCCAATCCGTCAGGTGGGCATTAAAAGTGAGAGTTCTGTCTGATTCCTAAGTATTTTGGAGTCTTCTTCTTCTGTCATCCTTGACTCTTAGGGCCTCAACCATCCTTTCATATCAAACTCTATTGCGAGATGTTAGCCATAGGTCAATATATGAATAGTTTTCTACTTGCAACTCCGCATCTATTGTCCTTTTCCAAGTTCTAGAAGGTGCATCAACACGACGGCCGCTACCCTATGGATTCCAAAGAAGCGCTTGTTGATCAATGTTGCTATTTGGCCTTCTAAGCGTATTTTGGAGTATGGTTATGCTTTAGACGGGAATTGTTTATTGTTTAATTGAAAACAACTAATTTTACTTTTTATAGCTAAATAACTTAAAATTTGTAATGGGTGTTTTTTTTAGAGGTATAGAACTTCGAATTGAAATAAAACACAAGAAAATCGTTTTAATGTCCATCAATTTGGCTTTATTGGAAGGATAATTTTATGCCATTAATGTTTAAATATGATTTCGGGCATGTGGCCGCCGCTCCTGGCTCGAATAAAGCCAATTCTACAGGTCCAATTTTCAACTACTTTTTCGAGCATATGGGGCCGTATGTTGGCAATAACACCACGAATGTTGGCTTCCAAGTCCCCAAAGAAAATAATCCAGTGGTGTCAAATCGCACGATCTTGGTGGCCAATTGATAGGTCCATTCCGCGAAATTATGCGCTCATCGAATGTTTCCTTCAATAAATCAATTGTGACGTGCGCTGTGTGGCATGTAGCGCCGTCTTGTTGGAACCACAACTCATCCACATTTATGCCATCCAATTGGGGAACAAAATAGTCGGTTATCATGGCTCTATACCGGTCTCCATTTATGGTAACTGACTCTCCAGCATTATTTCGGAAGAAGTATGGCCCAATGACTCCACCAGCCCACAGAGCACACCAAACAGTCAGTTTTTGTGGATGTAATGGCGTCTCAAGGGTCTCATGTGGATTCTCTTCACTCCAAATGCGGCAATTTTGCTTGTTGACGTAGCCATTCAACCAAAAATGAGCCTCATCACTGAACAAAATTTTGCGATGAAAATCAGCATCGAGATCAATCTCATTTTCGGCCCATACACCAAAATCACGACGCATTGCACGGTCTCGCGGCTTTAATTCTGCACAAGCTCGATCTTGTAAGGTCGCAAGCCAAGATCTTTGCGCAAAATCTTCCATAAAGTTGATGGACAAAGCTCCAATTGCTGTGCACGGTGGCGAATCGATTCATTCGGGTCCTCTTCAACACTTGTGCCCTCTTCAAAACGTGCGCACTGTTCGACGTCGCTGCGGATGCGTATTATCACATAGAGTAAACGTAGTGCGAAAACGATCCATGGTTAACCGAATTAATTGCTCTGATGGACGATTATGTCGACCATAAAATGGACGGAGCTTGCGGTAAACTTCGCGAACTGAACCATTATTTTCGAAATAAATTTGCACGATTTGCAAGCGTTTTGTCAACCTGTTCATGATGAAATGGCAAACCAAACTAAACAAACAAAATGCCAACTTAAATTTCTATACCTCAATAAAAAACACCCGATACAATACACTTTTTTTCCAAACGATTTCATATGCTACAGTAAAATCGACAATGACAGCTGCAGTCTTAATCTGTTTAAGAAGCCAGATTCAATAAAGTTTGTGAGGCACAATATTTGATTTGTGCAGCAACGATGCATTCTAAAGCCTGCCTGTTGTTGTGGACCAATTCGACATAGGATAACACGTTCGAGCAATATAAAGCTCAGAAATAACAGGGAAATTGGGCGATAGCTCTATGCCTGATTATGTGACTTTAGCAAGGCAATTATCTTTGATTTTTTTTAAAGAAGGTAGTCTATTGTGTCTAAAACATTGGAAAAATTGCAATTAAAGTACAGATCGCAATACAATTATTAAATTGATGGAACTTGGCATATAAATTTTGTTAGGAAAACTAAATAAAGCACATATAATTAATGGCGTCAAATCGCATGATTTTAGTGGCCCGTTGATATCGCCACGACGAGAAATTACGCGGCCAGGAAATGTCTCTTGCAATAAAGCCATATTCGCTCGAATTGTGTGGCATGTGGCACCGACTTGTTGAAACCACATATTCTCCAAGTCGTATTCTTCAATGATGTGCCCTAATTCCTGAGAACGACGAGGAATCGACTCATTCGGGTCTTCAACAATACTTTTACTTACAGCAGTGATATTTTCAGCGGAACGGGGGAAATGATGATGCACAGGCCTTACGAGTACAATATTTGTAACCGCTCCAGTCTCTTCAAATTTCTTCACAATTTTGCCAATTGCTTGCGTAGTTTGACGATTATGTAAAACATAATCACCTCTTAAAGCACGATATGTGGCTGTTGCAGAATCACCATTTTTTGTAGTATGTTTTGATAACACAGGTCAACAGCAAAAATGTGAAATACATTTTTGATCTATTCCATCGATTTGACTTAGTCACATTTTTTGGTCAATTGCCTTCGGCAAGTCCTCAAGGACATGTAATGGCCAGTGCAAATTGTAATAACTCGAAAACTGTTTGACCGATTTTAAAGATGTGTAGCTTATTGGACATCTCATTGTGTTTGCCCTAAGGACCAGGATCCACTTTTTTGCAAAAGGGGGAATAAATAGCTTGAATTTTGCAAAAACTGAAAATTTATCACTTTTTTTCGATTTAAATGCTATTTTTCAGATTTGGGGCCTATGCACTATGTGTTAACGTTGTCCAATTCGACTAAAATTTTGTGGGTGGAAGTTTCTCACCAAATCTCACAATAATCCGACATGCACCCCTTGAAATTGGAAAATTTATTTTTTTCATACATTTGAAAACCCGCTATAATGCGTATATCAAGCAAAAAACTAAAATTTTGCGAAAATTATCGAATTCACTAAATTGTGAATAAATTCGAATTTTTTTCGATTTAAATGCTATTTTTCAGATTTGGGGCCTATGCACTATGTGTTAACGTTGTCCAATTCGACTAAAATTTTATGGGTGGAAGTTTCTCACCAAATCTCACAATAATCCGACATGCACCCCTTGAAATTGGAAAATTTATTTTTTTCATACATTTGAAAACCCGCTATAATGCGTATATCAAGCAAAAAACTAAAATTTTCCGAAAATTATCGAATTCACTAAATTGTGAATAAATTCAAAAAAAAATCAATCGATTTTTATGGTCGATATCTCATTTTGTTGCTATTATATGTCGCTATGCGATAAAATAATAAATCTGGAAGTTTTTTGCCGTTTTCGATTTTTCATGATTTTTTTTAAACGAAAATTTTTGCCATTTTTACGTAAAAAATATATTTTTTTCTTAAGTTTTTTATTATAACTCCGATACTATTGATCCGATTGAAACGCGATATATAGACGAATTAAAGGCTATGTAAATCATAATTTTTCTGATTTTATTTTAATAATATCGGACTAGTAGTTTTTGAGTTATCATTAATTATTTGAAGAAACGTCTAAAAAAATTGCAATTTAAAAAAAAAATTAAAAAAAACCTTTCCATAGAATTTAAAAATTTTACCATTTTTGTACAAAGGTAGTCATGATACATCAAAATTGTATAGTGGTTTTAAGAGCACATGAAATTTTTTTATTTTGTTGTGCTGTGTAATTTTTATGCGTTGTGTGATACTTAAGCGATCAATTTTCGTCAATGTCAGACTTTCAACTGAAAAGAAAAAAAAAATGGTTTAACAACTTAGTTTGACAGATGTCGAATTCCTATTGAAACCACGAAATGGATAACCCTTTATTATTTGGTGAAGTTTAAAAGGTATTATATGAATATAATCGGATCTAAATTCGAATTTATTAAGGTAGAAACACAATTGGGACGAATGACTAATTTCGTTCAGCACGACGAATTCGGCTTTAAAAATTCGTCTTGTATATTCGTCCATTGAACACATTTATGACGAATAAACGTTGCTGACGCCATTTTTGTTTATTTTTCATTAGCACAAATTACACACACTTTCGTACATATCGCGCACTCACAACATTTGCAATATTTTTTTTTATTATATTCTTTCATTTTTTCACAAAAAGAAAATATTTAATTAATTTTATTTGAAATAATTATTTTTTGTTTACAATTTATAAGGTGACCATATTTCACAAAAACACATATAATTTCTTATACCTTACAACAGAAATAGAAATGCAGCCACTCTAAACCAGTTTAGTCGTCGTTCGTCTGCGTATGAAATAGAAATAAACCTATCGCACTATTCGATACGCACGACGAATTTCGTCGTACGCATCTATTGTGAGCACTTTCATATAAACCCATATCTTCTATTTCTAACGACGAATATTCGTTCCGAAAAATTGGTTGTTCGTCCCAATTGTGTTTCATACTTTAGTTGTATCACTTCTCTGAGATAATATTAAGGTAGAATTGATATATTTGAAAAATACAACTTTCTTTAAAATCTTTGCCACCTAATAGTAATTTAGACCCTGTCCTCGTTTGATCTAATCAATTTTAAAATTACACAATCATCTTGAAAAAATTTAATGGAAAAAACATTATTTTTTTCGCAATATTCCCAAAAGCCAAGTGATTGTCTTCCTTGTCTGGTAGTGAGAGTGACCTAATCGAAATTACGTGCTCTGTTTGCTTACAAACGTGTTAAAATCGACAGGACACATTAACATCCTTTAATACAAGTTTAACACTAGAACAAACATAAAAAAATGTATATTTTAAGGAACAAACACTTAGAGACCAGGAAAATTGGGAAAAAATCTTGTTAAAAGATTTGATTGATTGAAAATGAAAGCGACGCCTGAGACTAATACAAAACACATCACAAGTATAAGTGTACTAGGATATACATATGTATATATGTATGTATAAACTAGGATAATGGCGGGATGTTGACAACAATCAAATACTACAATGATGAGGAAACTAACAACAAAAACAAATGTATTAAAAGAACACACTTGTTATTTTCCTGCTTTTGTTGTTTTTCCGGAAAATGGTGATGAAAGAATTTTAAATGAAAATTGCAAAAAGTACTTATCACTCCTACAAGTGAGTTAACGAAATGGTTCTTGTTCCATTACGGTCTACAACTATATTAAGGACAAGTTGGCAAAACAAACAGAGTCTCCTGCTGCAACATTACACACACACACACACACAACCATTAAGGAATAAAAGTACAAATAATCATTGTCATTCCGTTTTTGCGCATTTACGGATTATTGAAATGGATAAGTGGCAAAAACTACATCAGAGTGAAATAACGAGACATAGGAATTAAATTTATTTTTGATTTTTAAAACAGAGAAGGGGAGGAGAAAACTTTAACAAATCCTTAAGGATTTTCCAATATGAAATTTTACTAATTCAAAGAATTTTGATTTACACGGAAAAAAATTATTATAAAACCCAAAAAAATAAAACAAGTAATAAAGCGCTATAGTCGGTCAAGCCGAACATACGATACCCTTCACCACTAAGGTCAAAGGTGTTATTTTTCCTGTATATAGACAAATATTTGCTAAATTTTGCCATCATACAAACATTTTCTCAAAACTTACCCAGCAAAACTTTGGTAATGGCAAGTACTCTGATAACTGGTTATCTGGTAACTACAACATACCATCCGAATAAATAATAAGTTATTACAGAAGTACTTATTTGTAATTAAGATGGTAATTTAAACTGAATGGCCCCGGTTCAAATCCCACCAAGGGCAACATTTTTTTTTAGTTTTTTTTTTATTAAAAGAGTCTTTTTAAATGATTTTTGAATTTTAAGAACTTAAATATTATCTTCTGTAAAAAAAAATTTGTAAAACTAACTCACGTTAATGAAAAAATACCATCATGAGTTAATTTTGATTATCTAGGGGATGTTGAATACCAAACACGATTCTAATTGGTCTTAACTTGGTAAGCCCAACTTATCTGGGTCATCCTTCATCTCAACTGTGGACACACACCTCCTCATGGTATCACCCGGGGAGCTAGTTTAACACCCATTAATATTGTGAGTTAACATGTTCCGAGAGTTGTCCCATAAGATCGATAAAAATGGGTTAGGATTACGGGCTAGTAACCCTCTCTTGAAAAAAAAAAATACAATGAAGAGGATAAAATTAGAATTGAAATGTCCCACTACCTAATGTTAGAGGAGGATGTCCGAAACTTCGATAGAAAGACCAAGTAGAGGAACATTTTTCAAAGCTTGGCCTATAAAATTGGAGAATATTTGCACAAGATCCATGGAATTCTAAAATATGCTCGGACTTTGACCTTAACAGGTTGTAACATTTAAGTAAGTAAGAGTCAATCTTATATAAAAACTTATACAAAAAAGAAGATTTAAATTGTTTAAGTTTTAAAATAATTTTAAAAAAGTTTTAAAATAATTACAAAAAATCGTATAAAAATATTTTTCCAAAAATTACAACAAAGCAAAAAAAGCAGGGAAAAACATCTATATATCTATAGATTGGTGCTAAAAGGGCCAATGTCAATTTTCTGTTGTTTTGAGTTGATAATTGCATTAGATTCCCCTATATACCCGCTTTAATTGGCTCCAACAGCTAATCTCTGACTCAACTCGGAACAGATTTACAAGGGTTTTTCTGGGCAATATTACTATGAATTTATATGGAAAATAAAAACTTTAAATCAAATTTTGTCAAAACTAGTTTTTTTGACATTGGCCGTTTTAGCGCCAAGCCACAGATATATAAAACTCTAACATGACTGACTGACTGACAGCCCAAAACGGCTGACGCTAGAGAGCTGAAATTTTGGCAGCGGGTACTTTTTTCAATGCATAGATCCACTAAGGGGTAGAGAAAGGGTAGAGAAATAAGTTGTTGGTACTTTTTTGTAATCCATATGTATCTTTTGAACCAATCAACGCAGATACAAAATTTAAAACGGAGACGGTAAACTAGAAAAAAATGTCAAACACGTGTTTGGTAACTTTTTGGTTTAGGGGGCAAAAAAGGGTAAAAACGGGGAAAAAACAATTTAGGGAAGGTTAAATCAAATCAACAAAGCTAAAAACAATATTTTTAGGGAAGTCGATTGCCAAGTATAAAATATCAAATAAGTTTTTGGTACTTTTTTCAATCAAGAGGGTTAAAAATCGGTAACATTATATCTCCTAACCCGAAAACTATAGAAGCGAAAATTAAATTGATTTAAATTCTGCCGCTAAGGGCTAAAATAGGGTAGAAAATGGAGAAATTAGAAGCATTATATCTCCGAAACCAATATCGATAGAAACAAAGTTGGATTTGGATCTGCTAAAAAAATAAGGCGACACGTGTTTGATACTTTTTTGGAAGAGGCATTAATAAGGATGAAAAAGGGTAAAAAATATATTTTGGTACTTTTTTTGAATCCATAAGTATCTTTTGAACTAATAAACATAAAGACTCAATTTATTCTACAATAAATAAGTATTCAAAAAATCTTAAACATGTGTTTGGTACTTTTACGATAAATAGCGTAGAAGAGGATAAAAACGGGAAAATATTCAAGGGTAGGTTTTTTGTTTTTATGCTATGAATATCATTTAAGCTAATGGAGTCGGAAGTATAATTTGCAGACGGGTCGATTCACATTGAAGAATATCTAAAATAAGTGTTTGGTACTTTTTTCAATTGAGGGGGTAAAAAAGGAAAAAATCAATGACATTATATCTTCGAAACCAAAAGTGATAGAATCAAAAACTAAAATGGTCTAAGATCAGCACTTAAAACTAAGGGACAAGTAATTGGTACTTTTTGCAAATTGGACAGTTTTGGGGTTTAAATATGGTAGAGGGTAAAATTAATAAAGTTATATCTCTACATCAACAGATGAAAATTTTAAATTTTTAGTTAAACCATGTATTCTTTTAAGGATTCGAATAAAAAACAAGTAAGAAAGCTCTATAGTCGGTCAAGCCGAACATACGATACCCTTCACCACTAAGGTCAAAGGTGTTATTTTTTCTGTATAAAGACAAATATTTGCTAAATTTTGCCATCATACAAACATTTTCTCAAAACGTATATATTCAACCTGTTTCCGTCATTTGGACTTATATGAGAGCTAGGGTCAAATGTGGACCGATTATCTCGAAATTTGCAAATTGATTACAGTTGTTACAAAAATTATGTATGTAAAAAATAAACTCAAAATTTTCATTATCTTTAGATTTACGAGCGTTTTAGTGATTTTTTGTCTCATTTAGTGCGTTTTAAAAGAAGAGTTTGTATAGGAGCTATGGTCAAATGTTTACCGAAATTTCGTACAGTGATTTTGGTTTATATAAGCAGTATTTGTTTTAAATTTCATGAAAAAATATTGATATTTGTGGCCAATATATCAATTCCGGGAAGTGGGACCTATGGGAAAAGTAATGATATTATGTCTTCGAAACCAAAAGTGATAGAATCAAAAACTAAAATGGTCTAAGATCAGCACTTAAAACTAAGGGACAAGTAATTGGTACTTTTTGCAAATTGGACAGTTTTGGGGTTAAAATATAGGGTAAAATTAATAAAGTTATAAACTAACATCGATAGAAACAAAATTTAAATTGGATTTAGATCGTCTAGAAAAACAAAAAGTCACGTTTTTATCACTTTTCGCAAATGAAGTAAAAATAGGGGATAAAAAGGGTAAAAACGAAATTTTGGTACCTTTTTTGGACCGACATATAACGTTTGAACAAATTAGTATAGAAACAAAATTTATACCGCAATCGATAAACATCAAAAGGTATCAATACGTGTTGGGTACTTTTTCGACTAATGGGGTAAAACAAAGGCCAAAAACGGATCAAAAATTCAAATTAATAAAGCTAGACATATAATTTAGAGACTGGTCGATTGACATTAAAGAAATATAAGACATGTGCACTTTTTTCAATTAAGGAGTTAACAAAAATGAAAATCGGTATCGATTATACCTCCTTAACCAAACGGAATACAAGCAAAACAAAAATGGAGTTAAGCAATAATCTTTTTTAATTTTGGGGGTACGAAAGGGTAGAAAAAATTGCGTTTTTAAATCCGCTTCTGTTTTTGGTACTTTTTTGAGATTTTTAGAGATTTTGTAACTTTGTCAATTCAAATTGTACCGCTAATGATGACGATAATGCTAGTTTCTAAATGAAACCATAACTAAATGCATAAAATAACTTTATTAAAAAAAAAAATGCAACATAACCTAAACTTAAGATTTCTCTATAGTAATTTTACATTAAAATTTTTTCTCAGTGTTATCCCACTTCATGCAAAAGATACTCCGAAAACTTTTGAATATTTCATATCAATATTTGACCATTTTTCTTGTGATGTTCGTGGCAAAAGTAAATAGTCTGTGTAATTATAATATTAAATGCAGATGTGGCAAAAAACTAAACTAAATATTCTATTATTCGTTTTAGAACTTACTTTATCCTTTTCTTTCCTTTGTACATGTTCAGACAAAACGTCTTCATGTTCTTTTTTTTTCTTATACTTTTCTGCAGTTTTTTATTAATGTTTTGTGAGGAAAAGTTTTCTTTTTTTGCTTAAGTTAGCAAAAATTATTCAAAAGTAGTTGCAATAGTAGAAAATTTTCTTCCTGTAGTTTTCTTTTTCACTTTTTTTAGAACGTGGCTTTAGCAACATTTGGCAAGGCTAGTGCTAAAAAGGATTATCCAACGTTCGGCTACACAAAATGAATTATGAGCTTTGTGCTTTGTATATTTCATTTTTATAGAGTTTTGAATTCTTTTTTGGAAAATTGCGCTACAGTAAAATAAATTAGAATGTAAAAATTTTAAAAAATTTTCGATAGAAAAAATTTTCGATAAAAAAAATTTTCTATAAAAAAATTTTCGATAAAAAAAATTTTCTTTAAAAAAAATTTTTCTATAGAAAAATTTTCGTTACAAAAATATTTTTCTATAGAAAAATTTTCTTAAACAAATATTTTTCTATAGAAAAATTTTTTTTATAGAAAAATTTTCGATAAAAAAATTTTTCTATAGAAAAATTTTCGATAAAAAAATTTTTCTATAGAAAAATTTTCGATAAAAAAATTTTTCTATAGAAAAATTTTCGATAAAAAAATTTTTCTATAGAAAAATTTTCGATAAAAAAATTTTTCTATAGAAAAATTTTCGATAAAAAAATTTTTCTATAGAAAAATTTTCGATAAAAAAATTTTTCTATAGAAAAATTTTCGATAAAAAAATTTTTCTATAGAAAAATTTTCGATAAAAAAATTTTTCTATAGAAAAATTTTCGATAAAAAAATTTTCGATAAAAAAATTTTTCTATAGAAAAATTTTTGATAAAAAAATTTTTCTATAGAAAAATTTTCGATAAAAAAATTTTTCTATAGAAAAATTTTCGATAAAAAAATTTTTCTATAGAAAAATTTTCGATAAAAAAATTTTTCTATAGAAAAATTTTCGATAAAAAAATTTTTCTATAGAAAAATTTTCGATAAAAAAATTTTTCTATAGAAAAATTTTCGATAAAAAAAAATTTTCTATAGAAAAATTTTCGTTAAAAAAATTTTACTATAGAAAAATTTTCTCAAGAAAATATTTTTCTATAGAAAAATTTTCTTAAAAAAATATTTTTCTATAGAAAAATTTTTTTAACGAAAATTTTTCTATAGAAGAAAAATTTTTCTATAGAAAATTTTCTTTAAAAAATATTTTTCTATAGAAAAATTTTCTTCAAAAAATATTTTTTTATAGAAAAATTTTCGTTAATAAATATTTTGCTTAAGAAAAATTTTCTTTAAAAAATATTTTTCTATTGAAAAATTTTCTTTAAAAAATATTTTTCTATTGAAAAATTTTCTTTAAAAAATATTTTTCTATCGAAAAATTGTTGATAAAAATGAAAAATATTTTTCTATAGAAAAAAATATTTTTCTATTTTTCTATAGAAAAATATTCTTTAAAAAATATTTTTCTATAGAAAAATTTTGTTTAAAAAATATTTTTCTATCGAAAAATTTTTGATAAAAATAAAAAATATTTTTCTATAGAAAAAAATATTTTACTATTTTTCTATAGAAAAATTTTCTTTAAAAAATATTTTTCCATAAAAAAATTTTCTTTAAAAAATATTTTTCTATAGAAAAGTTTTCGTTACAAAATATTTTTTTATAAAAAAATTTTCTTTAAAAAATATTTGTCTATAGAAAAATTTTCTTCAAAAAATATTTTTCTATAGAAAAATTTTCTTTAAAAAATATTTTTCTATTGCAAAATTTACGAGAAAAATATTTTTATATCGAAAAATTTTTGAAAAAAATAAAATATATTTTTCTATAGAAAAATATTTTTCTATGGAAAAAGATATTTTTCTATAGAAAAAAATATTTTTCTATAGAAAAAAATATTTTTCTATAGAAAAGTTTTCTTTAAAAAAATTTTTCTATAGAACAATTTTTGTTACAAAATATTTTTTAATAGAAAGATTTGCGTTAAAAAATATTTCTCTATTGAAAAATTTTTATTAAAAATATTTTAATATAGAAAAATTTTCATTAAAAAATATTTTTCTATAAAAAAATTGTCGTTAACAAATATATTTCTATTTTTCTATAGAAAAAAAATTTTCTATACAAAAATTTTTAATAAAACAATTTATTATAGAATAACTTTTAATAAAAAATTTCTATAGAAAAATTTTCTTTACAAAAATATTTGATAAAAATATTTTCTATAGAAAAATTTTTGATATAAAAATTTGTTCATAAAAAAATTTTCTTTAGAAAAATTTTCTATATAAAAAATTTTGAAAAAAAATGTTGATTACAAATTTTTTATAGAAAAGTTTTTAATCTAAAATGGCTATAGCAAAATTTTTGTTAAAAAAAATTTTCTATAGAAAAATTTTGGAGAAAAAAATTTTATATAGAAAATTTTTGATAAAAAATTTTATATGTAAGGAAAAATTTTAGATAAAAAATGTTATATAGAGAAAGTAGAACAACAATTCTACAACAATATGACTGAGCTTATAAATGACCAAAAATACTTACCATATTTTAGGTAGCACCACCAAAAATCAAATTTTCTTATTCTTAAGCCAAAAAATTTCACTACAAAGAGAAAGTACTCCATTACCAAACTCCAAAAGTTGCTAGCTCAAGTAACTTATTTTCTTTTTTAAAGTTTTTGCCTTCATTCTTTCTTTCATTCTATTAAGTCAAATTTGCTAAACAGTGGCCGGTAATAAATTTACCTCAAACCCAAAAAAGTAGAATAGAATTAAAAATTTAACTTATACTCCGGAATATTTTATTTCTTTAACTCGTCCAAAACAAAAAGTAAAGCTTATCTTAATGACTTGTTTAAAGCAAATCGTACAGTTGGGAATCCAAGGAAAAAAGGGTATTAAAATCCTGTTAATTCCAGGATTTTTCTCAGTACCAACTTTCGTTTTGTTTTTAATATAAATTTACCTGTTAAAATAAAAATGTCACGCCTTTGCATATGTCTGATGCTGGAAAATTTATGGCAGTTACTTTTTTTTTTTAATGTTTAAAGGATTTTCAAAAATTACAAAAAAACTAAAGGAAAAGATTTATAACTCTTGAGTATTTAGATGAAGCATGTTCAAATTTACTTTGGTTTTGTTAAACAGGCTTTTAAACAAATTAGTTTTGAAAAGTTTTGAAAGTGAGATAAGAATATAAAATTCAAATCAAATTCAAAAACAAAATGAAAGTCTTAAGCGGAATGTTTTGAAATTTAATTTAAGACACTAAAAAAATTTTCTTAATCCTTAATAGTTTTAAATCTCAGACTATAATTTATGTTATCAAATTTACAACTGTCACATTTTTTACCACAAAAAATTACCTAAAAATTTTTACCACAAATGTTGCAAAATTTCAAAAAAAAATTGACAGCTTTTTTCAAATAATCAAATTTAGGGATTTAATAAGCTAAACATTCAACAATTCCTAACTTATATCAAAATCCTGATAACAATAAATGCCATAAATATAATCATAAAATATTTGGTAAATCAACATGTGACCACACATGTTAAAATTTTCACAATTTTTTTCAATTTAAAATCAAAAAAAAAACTCAAAATCATTGATAAAATTTCAAAATATTACGAAAATGACAAAATTGACACATGTAAGAGAAATAAAAAACACAAAATTTTCTTGTAATGCGATTAAATAATATGTGTGTTTATAAAACACTACATTCATGTCCTCGTCCTATGAGAGTCCTTTTGTCATCATGTTGTTTATTTGTGACCAGGGTTAGAAAAATTGACATACCATGTCAATATTAAATTTTTTCTTTGTATTTTAAATCTTGAAAAGAAAATTGGTTCAATTTGCCAATAGGATTATTTGGAAAATCTCCCCATATGAAACAAATATTAAGAAATGACAACCACGTTTTATTAAATTTAATTTGTTAAAAGAAAAACCTCATATGAGCGAGTAATGATTATGAGGACACAGGAAGTAGAAATCGGAAGTCAGGGATTTAAAGGAATGTTTGGCTATATTTTACGGTAAAGCATTTTCTTCTCAAAATTAAACAAATTCCAAATATAAGCCATGCCAAAAGACTCAATTCCTTTCTAATTTGAGCTTCTTAGATATAATGATCATTTTTTTTTTATAAAATTAGCAGATTTTGAAAAAAGATTTTAAATAGTAAAATTACTAAAGTAAAGACTCTCTAATGTAAAGATATTGCACTTCCATGCATTGATTTGCAGTGTGGTTGTTTTAAAAAGTCGCATTAAAAAGAGAGTGTACTTTTTAATCTAATTCGGAAACAACTAATGGAGACGATTGTGCAATGAGAGAAAGCTAAGGCACACACACATGCTCCTGAAATCTATGTTCGTTAGTGCCTTTATGTATTTTCCATTGTTCTTTATCCACTTTAATTTTACTTTTATTAGAAAACAAATGTAAGGAATGCAATATCTTTATATTATGGAGCAAAGGTGAGCACATTTAAGGGCAAAAAGAGCCATTTTACAATATCATAGTTTTTAAAAAGCCACAATAGTAAAGAGTTGGATAAGAACAGGGTGAATTATTACCTTAGAAGGTAATCACAGATTACACGGTGTTACAAATGACCAACTTTTGTAAAAACTTGGAATGTGACCTAGTGGGGGTTATAGGCCTAGGTGAGGACATACAAAAACCATTTTCAAAGATTTCGAAACATGTGCAAAATTTCGATATATTCGCAAAAAACTGTTTTCGGGTGGGTCGTAGTACTTTAGTACCTTAATTTTTAAAGATTATATTTAGCAATATATCAAAAACGGCTTTTTCCGAAAAAGAACTTTTTTATTGTAGAAAATGAATCTCTGGGATTATAAAAATAATGTTTATTTTACAACTTTTTTGTTTCTAAATTCTGCTAAAAGATGGCGCTATTTTTAGGTTACATATGAAAATCGCATTTTTAATAATTAAAAGTTAAAAATTTGGAACAGACTTTGTTCAGGAGTATTTGGTCTAACTTTTTTCTGAATGTACCAACATCGAAAAAGATCCAAATAATATGTATTTGATACATTTGTAAGAAACATGTCAATACCGCCGCCTTGCGGCAATCTTTTGTAGCATTTTTAAAAACACAAAAATATATGCTTTCAAAAACTTTCAAAAGAGATATCTGGGATGAAATTCCGACAAAAAATAAGAATTCTAGGGGCAAAAGTAGTTAACAGTATACCAATTCTGATACTTTTTTTAACGATTGTTTTAAAATTTTGTGTAAAATTTAATCACTGTTTACAATATTAGAAGTAAAAATAATGTTTTTTTAATAAGAAAGGGTATGGCTTAAATTCCATATAAAAGTGAAAGTTTTTAACTTTTCTTTAACTTCAGCATCCATATGCAAAAATCTTGTTAGCCAGATTTTTTATCGCGAAATTGGTTAGTTTCTCAATATGTTAATTTGTTTTTTAAGTCCTTTTCATTTTCCATCTCTACTAAATATTTAATTTTTAGATTTCTAGAACACAAAATGATCAGAAGCCACTGTTGTCTTGTTACATTTTACGCATTTAAGAGGTTCAATGTAGGCTGTATACACACTTTAAGATGTAATGGGTGTTTTTTTTAGAGGTATAGAACTTCGAATTGAAATAAAACACAAGAAAAGATCCATAAATCGTTTTAAGATTCATCAATTTGGCTTTATTGGAAGGATAATTTTATGCCATTAATGTTTAAATATGATTTCGGGCATGTGGCCGCCGCTCCTGGCTTGAATAAAGCCAATTCTACAGGTCCAATTTTCAACTACTTTTTCGAGCATATGGGGCCGTATGTTGGCAATAACGCCACGAATGTTGGCTTCCAAGTCCCCTAACGTTTCTGGTTTGTTGGCGTAGACGAGCGACTTCACATATCCCCAAAGAAAATAATCCAGTGGTGTCAAATCGCACGATCTTGGTGGCCAATTGACAGGTCCATTCCGCGAAATTATGCGCTCATCGAATGTTTCCTTCAATAAATCAATTGTGACGTGCGCTGTGTGGCATGTAGCGCCGTCTTGTTGGAACCACAACTCATCCACATTCATGCCATCCAATTGGGGAACAAAATAGTCGGTTATCATGGCTCTGTACCGGTCTCCATTTATGGTAACTGACTCTCCAGCATTATTTCGGAAGAAGTATTGGCCCAATGACTCCACCAGCCCATAGAGCACACCAAACAGTCAGTTTTTGTGGATGTAATGGCGTCTCAAGGGTCTCATGTGGATTCTCTTCACTCCAAATGCGGCAATTTTGCTTGTTGACGTAGCCATTCAACCAAAAATGAGCCTCATCACTGAACAAAATTTTGCGATGAAAATCAGCATCGAGATCAATCTCATTTTCGGCCCATACACCAAAATCACGACGCATTGCATGGTCTCGCGGCTTTAATTCTTGCACAAGCTGGATCTTGTAAGGTCGCAAGCCAAGATCTTTGCGCAAAATCTTCCATAAAGTTGATGGACAAAGCTCCAATTGCTGTGCACGGTGGCGAATCGATTCATTCATGTCCTCTTCAACACTTTGCTCTACAGCGGCAATTGTTTCTTCGGTGCGCACTGTTCGACGTCGCTGCGGATGCGTATTATCACATAGAGTAAACGTAGTGCGAAAACGATCCATGGTTAACCGAATTAATTGCTCTGATGGACGATTATGTCGACCATAAAATGGACGGAGCTTGCGGTAAACTTCGCGAACTGAACCATTATTTTCGAAATAAATTTGCATGATTTGCAAGCGTTGTTCTTTTGTCAACCTGTTCATGATGAAATGGCAAACCAAACAAAATATTAATCACTTGACAGCTGACAAAATGGCCGCCAGTTATAAAAGTGATGCCAACTTAAAGTTCTATACCTCAATAAAAAAAAATGGTCGCGATTTAATCGCGTATTATTTTTGCTTCACTGTAGGCCTCAGGATATTTGTTCGTGAATTTGAGCAATATACCTTTAAGACCACATTCTTATCATACATCAATGTGTCTTTCGAAGGTGAACAAGTGAAAAATGACACAAATATGCTTGCTTGTTTTTTAAATGGCACAAAAATGGCTATATATTTTTCTCGCTAAATTTACACACATATTATGAACATGTTTATCTTAAATTTTGATATGGCGCTTCTCGATGCGTTTCTTAGTTAATGAGTTATAGGAAGACAAATATTAAAAATGCAGAATTTTGACCCTTTTTTCATTTTTTTTGTTAGTTTTTCTCAATTTGTCGAAGAACCAAACATTTAATCGGGAAACGCCATATCAAATTTTTAGATATCGATAGTAGTTATCTGTACGTAAAATTTGGTCTCAAAATTTTTATCCGCTTTTGTGCCATTTTAAATGCAAATTTTATACCTTTTTCATTCCTGCATTATCTTTTATACATATCTTTTCTCTAAGTGTACTGGTGTTTTTTTTTATGGTGATGGAATCTTTTACACTTATCTAACTATACAAATTTAAAAAAGTATAATTTATGACCTATTAAGAAAGTTACAGCGCAAAATTTGCTTCTAGTTTAAAAGCCAAGATTATAGAAAACACCCTGTATTTCAGGAACCAAAATAGCTTGGGCCATTTTATGTACCACCAAGGATAGCTGAATATGTGCCTGAAAAAATGTATATAAATTCTTGTGATTATCTTGAAATTTAAAAACCTACTTTTTTTTAAATTAGGTAAGTTTTTATCAAAAGTTTAATTCTTTTTAATTTTTTTCATAATCTTTAAAATTCGAAAGCAATTATTTCAATTTTTTTCTATAAAAATCTATTTTGTTTAATACAGTTTTTAAAGTTATAAAGTTATATATAAAAAAACGAGATATTATTTATTGATATCAGTTTACATTTACAAAAGTTATTTAACTTTATTCAAAGTTAACATTTTTCTAAACTAAATTCTTATTATGAGATTTCATATAAGAATAAAAAGCTACTAAAGTCAAAAAAGTGGACAAATTTTGTTTTTTTTTTAGATATTCTTAGCAAGAAAAACGCTTTTGATTTACAAATGTGTCAAAAATGATATATAGAATAAAGCACAATCAGTTTTGTTTTATTTTCTGTTAAAAAAATAAAATCGGATTCAAACTGGCTGAGCTATGGGTCGATAATTTGACGAACCTTGTTAAAATCGGTTTTTTGCGTATAGCTCTTAAATTAGGACGTATTTCTGAAAATTTTTTGCACGATTTGTCATACATTCAATAAGCCTACAATCCACACTAGGTCGTTTCCCGAGTTTTTTTTAGTGTTACAGATTGTTATTATTAAGGAAAGGGAGCTAATGATCAGTTGGGATCAACTGAACGGTTGTGATAAAACTCGGATGGACTAGGTATAGAAACAAAATTTACATTTTGAAGAGCTATAAAAATAAGCGGACAGTTGTTTGGTACTTTTTCGAAACTGTGTTCGTTTGGGGTAAAAAAGGATGAAAATATTTGTTTTTATATTTTTTAACCCACTTATCTTTTGAACCAAAGAATATAGAAAGGAATTTAGTGCTGTAATCAATACATGTGAAAGAAATATTAAATACATTTTTGGTACCTTTTGATTTCGGTTGGACAAAATGGGTAAAAAAGGGATAATATGATAACCTAACATCTCATTAAGTAATATAAATATAAACAAAATATTAACTGAGTTTTAATACCGAATTCAATAGGTACCAAAGAAGTACCAAATATGCATGTGAAAGAAACAAAGAACTGGTTATATTATAACTTTTAAAGTAATAGGTATGAAGCTAAAAAAAAAAATAAGAAGATGAGTAATTGGTACTTTTTGGAAAAAAGAACTTGTAAAAAATATTTTTGGTACTTTTTGTACTTTTAAACAACTGAACTAAGAAACAAAAATTGTATCGCAATCGATTAAGAAAATGATTTTTTGAATTCAATCATATTTTTTACTTTAGCTTTCAAACCCACTTTTTTAAATAAATTTTATTCTATTTTTGAAAATATGTATGTCAAAGTATTTATTTATTTTTTAATACTAAAATGTCTCATTGCTAAGAGATGGCGCTCTATTAATAAACATTTTTATAATCATTGACCCTATTGCCCTTCTCAACTCAACTCAGTTTGATAGCCTGCCAGTCTACGCAACTTTCACTCAACTCAATTATTCCGCAATTAAAAAAAATATTTGATTGAGTAAAAGTTGTGTCGACTGGCAGACGACCAAACTGAGTTGAGTTGAGAAGGCAATAGGGTCAATGATTATAAAAATGTTTATTAATAGAGCGCCATCTCTTAGCAATAAGACATTTTACATACATATTTTCAAAAATCGAATAAAATTTATTTAAAAAAGTAGGTTTGAGCAAAAGTCAAAAAATAGGATTGAATTTGTTGTTTTCTTTTCAAGTTATTTTTAATTTGTTATATCTTGTTAAGTAGCAAAGAATTAACATTTTTATATAAAATCAAATATATATACGATACAAATAACGAGTTTGATACATCAACACCAACATCTCTAGAAATAACTGCAGGTATGGATGGAATACCACCCGAATTATTAAAAGCTGACACAATGCTATCCACAAAGCTTTTAAAGCCGTTGATAACAAAATACTGGTCTGGCGAAAGACTCCCAAATGTCATAAGAGAAGGTCTAATTATAAAAATCCCAAAAAAAGGAAATTTGCATGACTGCTCGAACTGGAGGGATATTACTCTTCTTAACATGGTCAATAAAGTCATAGCCCATATTCTGCACAGTCGCATAGCATCCATTGTCGAATGGATGCACGCGAACAAGCTGGCTTTAGACCAAATAAATCATGCATTGATCACATCAGTAGCCTAAGGGTTATTGTGGAACAATCGGTTGAATGGCGTTATCCCCTTTACCTACTGTTTATTGATTTCAAACGTGCATTTGATACATTAGAGCACAGCGCTATTTGGGAAGCCTTAAGATGCAAAGGAGTACCTGAGAAGATTATACGACTCACCAAAGAGCTCTACAATAACGCGTTCTGCTGTATTCTCCATGAAGGTTGTCAGAGCCAACCAATTATGTAAACCCAAATCACTGTACCAAATTTCATTTAAATCGGTCCACATTTGACCATAGCTCCCATACAAACTCTTGTGTCAAAACGCACTAAATGAGACAAAATTCACTAATACGCTGAAGATAATGAGAATTTTGCATACATAATTTTTGTAAAAACTGTAACCAATTTGCCAAATTTCGATATAATCGGTCCACATTTGACCCTAGCTCTCATATAAGTCCAATTAACAGAAAAAGCTTAAATACATAAGTTTTGAGAAATTATTTGTATGTTGGCAAAATTTAGCAAATATTTGTCTTTGTACAGGAAAAAGAACATCTAAATGGTGAAGGGTGTTGACCGACTATAGCATGGTCGGGCTTGACCGACTATGGCACTTTCTTAATTGTTTTTGTAAAAACTATAATTAATTTGCCAAATTTCAAGATAATCGGTCCACATTTGACAATAGCTCTCATATAAGCTCAAATGACGGAAACAGCTTAAATATATAAGTTTTGAGAAAATGTTTGTATGATGGCAAAGTTAAGCAAATATTTGTCTTTATACAGGAAAAATAACACCTTTGACCTTAGTGGTGAAGGGTATCGTATGGTCGGGCTTGACCGACTATATCACTTTCTTACTTGTTTTTATATAAAATAAGCTGATTTGGAAATTATGTTTAAAATAGTAAATTTCTAAAGTTATGCAAATACATATATGCCGAATAAGTTTGCTCCATCGTTTATTAAACAAGTAGCAAAAATAATATGCAATAATCTCTCGTTAATCAAATCATTCTTTTAAGTAGCACAAAACCTCACCTCAAAATAAATATCATTAGAAAATTTTCTAATAAACCTTCCCAAAGAAAAACTCAAGTTTTCCTTAAAACCTGACGAAAAAAAAGTCCCACATAAATACAGGAAAAAGATGGCCTGAAGCAAAACACACAATTTAATTTTGATTTATTGTGTGAAAGAATATGTGAAAATATCTAATTCACTCACATCTCAACACAGCGGAACTTATGTGAAAAGTCCCTTTTTTTGTTTAAAATTTTTGAAATTGTCGCATGGTCACTTTAATGTTTAAATTATTACACGTACGCAGAAGAGGTTGATTTTAAAGTTTTATTAAATAAAACATAAAAAATGAAATAAACTACAAGGGGATGTGTAAAATTCATTCACAAAAGGGATGATGATAAACATGTTTATGATGAGGATGGCTCTATGGATGGCATCCCAGCTAGCATTTTTGGAAAATTTTAATCAAATATGAGTCTTTTTTGACTCCACTGCACGATTAAAATGATAATTTATAATATCACTTATGAGTCAAAAATTATCTTTTTGTGTGTGAAAATGGTACCCCTCATGCGACTCTTCAAAACGAGCCTTTAATGACTCGTTTTGCAGATTAGAATATGACTGCACACATTTTGCTAGATTTGTAAAAAAATATACTCAACACAGTATATCTATATTTTTAGAACATCTATTTTTAGAACAGTGAAGTTGCGTTAATAATTACAGAAATTGATGTTTTCGAGACCGAGATTCGAACCTAGGCTGCTGAAGAATATGATATGTTATGCTTATTAGTCGGCGTGCTAGAGAACTAAGCCACATCATCCATCATGAGATACGGGTCTGTTTGTGGCATTTTTGTATCACCTAAAAATACTTATATTACGGACATTTTACAAGACTTTTTGTGCTATTTTTAACTAGTCGCTTGCTAAACGTATGTGAGTCTTTTTGTACACTTTTTTGATCACCAAACTGATTGCACACATCTTGCAAGGTATTTTGTAAGTCTTTTTGTGGTCTTTTTTGATCACCAAACTGATTAAAATAACATAAAAAACAATCGTATTAGGATCGTTTGCACGATAAGATTTTGACTGCACACATTCTGCAAGAATTGTTTTTGCTTTTTTAAACTAGTCGTTTTCTTAGCGTTTTAAGGAGTCTTTTTGGAATCTTTTTTGAATCGCCAAGCTGATTAATCAGTTTTTGATCATCTATACGAATCCCAAAAGACTCATTTTGCTGATATTATCGTCAACAATCACCAAATTGATAGCTGGGATGGAGTATAAAAGATATTTGAAATGTCCTTTAAAAGATACATGATGCTACTACAAACAAAACAACAACTTATGTAATCATGTGTCTGTATTAACGGAAGTGAATTATGTCTTTTCAAATAATTTTCAAAAATTCAGTTTTTTTTCTGTTTTGTTCTATTAGAGGTTATGTAATGATGTTTAAACTCACACACACTCTAACTTGCACATAACTCACACATTTATTAACAAATAAACAGGACATCCACAATAACAGACCTAACTGTACTCTATCTCTAAAGCTTTCCTATTATTTGCCAAATTGCTAACAAGCGTATTTTGACTAAAGGACTAAATGACTCATTCACTCACTTACACACTCACACATTGTTTGACTGACTGTACTTTCGACCGTGTGCTTTTTTCCTCCTGTCAGGGATTAGAAAAGCTGCGCTGTTGCTTAGAAAGTTAACACAAATTGATATTCTGTACTTTCAAGGACTAAGCATCACACACATCCTGCCTTTAGAATATTATCAAGTCAAAGGTTTTTCCAGGCGAAAACCCACCCTATTTTTATGAAAATTATTTGTTTGCCATTTGATTTAATGTCTTTTTGTTGAATATTTCAAAAATACTAGAATTGTTATGTCCTGTATCATAAGGAATGTTCGATGAGGAGGTTGTAAATTAATCTGAATGAAAACAATGTGAAGCTATGAAACATTTTTGATGTCGTTGAAATGTTGATGGACTTAGTGTCATCTTAGCCGGGTGATTATGTTGAGTGTTAATAGTTGAAGAGATTTTATCGGATATGAAGAATGTCAATAGATTTGTTGATTTTAAATTGAGGTCATTTTTAGATCTAGATTTTTTTGTCTTAATGCGATTTTCCTTGGAAATATTTGCGCTTTAAAACTATTCAATGTAGAGTTTGTGATCAAATAATTTTTTAAAATTTAATGAAATTAGCCACAGAATTTTTTCTTAGACAAATCGGACCTTTATTCCGTTTACATCGTATAGAACTGCCTTCTCGGAATTGAGATTTTAGCCGCTTAGGAAGCAAAATTATTTGTATTTGAATAATGTTTAGCACAACAAGTAAGAAAAGTTATAGTCGGTCAAGCCCGACTGTACCATACCCTTCACTACTATGGTCAAATATGGACCAACAATTAAATTAGAGACATACATATACTATCTGTTATTTTTTCAAAATTTCGAGATTTATATCATTTCCGGCTAAGAGCCTAATATGGGAGCTAGGGTCAATTGTGGACCGGTTGTTACCAAATTTTGGTTATTGGTTCATATTTATATTCGTATTCATATTTATAAAATATTTATCTGGGCAAAGTTTAGGTAATCAAATGCATTTATCTTTAGAGTTATTAACGTTTTTGTGCTTTTATGTATATATGAACCACTGTTGCCACCAACCAAATGTTAAATTACACATGGATCTTGCCAAAATTACACATGAAATTAGGAATTACACATGATTTTTTTTTTGGCAAAATAACATGTTGTGAATTTAATTCAATTAATTTTTTTTTGTTAAAAATTAAAAAAAAATAATTTGTAGTTTTTTAAATTAATGTATATTTTTTTTTTATTTCATAACGCTTGAAAAGAAAACAATTAATGTATAATATTTCAAATCGATTTTAAAAAAATGAAATGCATAACGACTTTATTGAAAATCTTCCACTTCTTGTTAAACATTTTTTGTGTAGATTCAAAAATTGGTCCACCATTAATAAATTTTTGCAAAGTAGGAAACAATCTATCTCCAAAGAATTCTTTAATTCAAAAACTTTTATCTAATAATCTTCTGGCTCCAAAGCCCTACTGTTTCAAAATCGAAAGCTGCATGTCAAGAGTTTACAAATCAACATTGAAGAATGAACATCTTTTTGCTAAACATATATGTCACCTTTTCCGAGAAAAGGGGCCTAGTGTTTGAAAATAAAGTTTTTTTGAGTTTTAATGTTATCTTCATTTTTATCGATTTTCCCAAGTTCGTTTTGTATGTTTTTATGACAAATAAATTTTTATCAGAAATCTAACTCATTTCATCTTGTTCTAAACCCTTTTAGGTACCTGAATCCACTGATAACTCTAAACCCGTTTTTTGACACACTAGGTTCCTTTTCTCGGAAAAGGTCACATATAATGATTGAAAAGTTTGGGCAATTTTGTGATCAACAATATCCGCAATTGAATAATATCGTCACTTAAATTAAATATTGTTTTAATTTAACGAATATAAAATTTTCGAAAATCATGAAGTATAATTTTTTCCCGAATTAGAGATTGTGGTCAAAGATTCATGAGTAGCAATACCAATATATCATATTCATTAATAAACATATATATTTTAATCTGAATGGTTGATTTCCTATTAGCACTGGGATTTTAAAACATACATTTTTATGTAGTTAGAATAAAAAGTTTGCATTATATGCACTGTTTCGATTTCGAATGGGACACATATAGATTTCTTTTTTAAAATGCAAGTTTTGAAAACTGTTAGTACTCAAAAATGACAAAAATTGAAATTACACATGAATTACACATGCAGCCAATTACACATCGGCACATGAAAATAAAAATTACACATGACATGTGTAATTACACCTGAAGTGGCAACACTGATATGAACGTCTTCTGAGAATGTGTCTTGTATGGGAGGTATGGTCAATAAGTAAGAAAGTGATATAGTCGGTCAAGCCCGACCATACGATACCCTTCACCACTAAGGTCAAAGGTGTTACTTTTCCTGTATAAAGACAAATATTTGCTAAATTTTGCCATCATACAAACATTTTCTCAAAACTTATATACTTAAGCTGTTTCCGTCATTTGGACTTATATGAGAGCTAGGGTCAAATGTAGACCGATTATCCCGAAATTTTACAAATTGGTTACAGTTGTTACAAAAGTTATGTATGCAAAAAATAAACTTAAAATTCTCATCATCTTTAGATTTACGAGCGTTTTAGTGATTTTTTGTCTTATTTGGCCCGTTTTTAAAGAAAAGTTTGTATGGGAGCTATGGTCAAATGTGGACCGATTTCGACGAAATTTGGTACAGTGATTTTAGTTTACATAAGCAGTATTTGAAAAATTTCATGAAAAAATATTGATATTTGTGGGCAATATATCAATTCCGGGAAGTGGGACCTGTGAGAGGTACCATAAATAATGTACCGATTTTGACGAATTTCAATAGCCATAGTCCCATTATCAAAAAAATTATCTGTGCCAATTTTTATCAAATTAACTTTAGAATTGCGACCTGTAGTTTGATTACAAGGTTTACATGGGGGTTCAGCCACCCAGCCAGACGGACACCGGACATCGCTAAATCGACTCAGAAAGTGATTCTAAGCCTATTGGTATACAAATATTTCTATGCGTTACATACATCAGCACAAACTTATAATACCCTTTCCACCTATGGTGGTTAAGGGTATAAATATATACATACATACATATCGTCACCTGAAATGCAAAAAGGCGTAACTAACACAAACATTACAATTGATTTTTTGATTGATTATGACACAGCAACCCAAAATACATCTAGCTACAAAATTGTTTATGCGTACGGTCGAAAACAGTGATTTTATACACTTAAAATCAAAGGTTTAAAATGTTGCTCAAAATTTGTATTGGCTTCAGAAAATATTCGGCTTGTAAAGAGTGTTCTAAAAAAAATATGCATTTACTATTTTAGACAAAATTTATCCATAGTGCAAGAAATAATTTATTTTTTGATCAAGTTAGTTTCTATAGATATGTCAGATACTATTATTTTAGAAATTATTAATCCTACAGATATTGGTAAGGCAAAAGAAGTCGAGCGACTCTTTCGAAGAGCGCCTAACACTTCTTTAAGAAAAGCAGCTCGTACGGTGAAATGTTTTACGAATTTTGCACATAGAGTCAAAGCTTATGCTGGACTGAAGACATACAAAGTCCAAAAGGTTCCAGGTCGCAATGCTATAAAGAACTTAGAAGCAAAAAAACGAGCGAAAAAATTGAAGTCTGATTTTATAAAAAAATACACCTGTTGTGTGATGGATGATGAAACATACGTACTGGCAGACTTTTCTCAACTTCCTGGTCTAGATTTTTATGTTGCTGATAAACGGGGCAATATTCGGCAAGAGTTTCGCACAAAAAAACAAACAAAATTCCCTAAGAAGTTTCTCGTGTGGCAAGCTATTTGCAGTTGTGGCAAAAGAAGTAAAGTATTTGTGGCATCTGGCACAATAAACACAGAAATTTATATAAAGGAGTGCCTACAAAAACGGTTGTTACCCTTTTTAAGAGAGCACAGAGTGACTACATTTTTTTGGCCCGATTTGGCATCATGCCATTATGGAAAAAAGGCACTTGAGTGGTACTCAAAGAATAATGTCGTTTTTGTACCACGAGAGGCAAATCCACCTAACTGTCCAGAACTTCGGCCTGTGGGAAGGTATTGGGCTCTGGTAAAAAAGGAATTGAAGAACACAGGAAAGATTTCCAAGAACATGTCCGATTTTAAGCTCAGGTGGAACACATGCTCCAAGGAGGGTTTCCGAAAAAAATCGATAATTTTGCAAAACCCGAGTACTAAGTAAACATTTTAATGCTAAATGATTTTGTATAATATGTCATTATATTTGCGTATTTTGTAGAGTTTTTATATTAAAAGGTTTGATTTTTATTTAAGAAAATCCAACTACAAATTTTATTTAGAGCACTCTTTAGTTAAGCCCTTTTGGTGTTTAGCAATTATTAAAAAATTAATCGTTTTTTGTCATTTAAGTTTTCAGGAATGTCTTTGCTGTTGCATTGTTGAAAAAATTTAAAAATTTAGAATTAATATTTCATTTAGTTTAAAAGTTATGATATTTTTTTTGCTTATCATATAAAAAATTATTATCCGAGGTTAAGATTTTTGAAAGGCTATAAGTTTGCCTTAAGACCGTATATTGATCTTTTTGGCTAGAGATCAACTCAAAAGCTCCTCTGTTTTAACTATATGAAATTTCATTTAAGTATCAGTTTAAAAGTTACGGGGTTATTTCTGAAATAACTCTTAAAAAAACCTCTTTATATCCTATTTTAAATTATCTAAAATCTTTTTGCATTAAATTATATTTCGAACATAAACTGTTACTATTATTAAGACCCATCTTTATATAACTGACAAAAAACTTTATGCATTTGAAAGGTTTAAATTTTTGCTCAAAATTCGTATGGTAGTCCCTTTGGTTTCAGAAAATATTCAACTTGTAGTCTAGCCCTCTTGTTTTTTCGCAATTGCTCACTAACTAAACGTTTTTTTTATCATTTCAGTTTTTAGAGTTTTCTTATTTAAATGTTTAACATTAGTGTATTGCACTAGAATACTAATTTATTACAATTATTTATTATTATAAATAATTTTTTGATAAAACTAAAAAATTTTCGCGTTTCGATGGTTGGTTAGGTCATCATCATCCTACAAATGGACTCTAAAAAAAACGTCATATTTAGCTTAAAATTTCACAACTGAACTTTTAGATCTAGTGCCATAGGCCAGATTGTCACTAATATATATATTTCAAAATATTTGAAGATGTATTTTACATCATCATATAAGTACATAAAACACGAACTTATGTTACGATTTGGTCCAAGAGTAGAAATAATAATTGTACTAAAGAAAGTACTTGTGCCAAATTTAAGCAATCTTTAAACATGTACCTTGTACGGTGTACTTAATGTTTTGTGTCAAACTTATATTTCTATGCTTTACAAACATCAGCCCACCTGAAGGGGCGAAGGGTAAAAAATGAATCGGTCCATGCAGCACATCATTTGAGAACTACTAAAGTAATTTGAATATTTGTATACCTTTTATAACCATAGGTGGAAACTTTACTGGTGAAGGATATCATATGGTCGGTTTTGACCGACTTTAATACTTTCTTACTTATTTTACCCTTCACCACCATAGGAGGAAAGGGTATTATAAGTTTGTGCTGATGTCTGCAACGCATAAAATATTTGTCTTAGACCCACCCTTTAGTATACCAATAGAATCACTTTCTGAGTCGATTTAGTGATGTCAGTCCGTCCGTCCGTATGGCTGGGTGGCTGGCTGTAAACCATGTAATCAAAGTACAGGTCGCAATTCTAAAGATAATTTGATGAAATTTGGCACAGATCATTTTTTTGATAGTGGGACCATGGCTATTGAAATTCGTCAAAAGCGGTCCATTATTTATAGTACCTCCCATAGGTCCCACTTCCCGGAATTGATATATTGGCCACAAATATCAATATTTTTCATGAAATTTAAAACAAATACTGCTTATGTAAACCAAAATTACTGTACAAAATTTCGTAGAAATCGATCCACATTTGACCATAGCTCCCATACAAAGTCTTCTGTCAAAACGCATTAAATGAGACAAAAATTACTAAAACGTTCGTAAATCTGAAGACAATTAAAATTTTGAGTTTATTTTTTACATATGTACATAATTTTTATAAAAACTGTCAAATTTCAAAATAATCGGTCCACATTTGATCCTAGCTCTCATATATGTCCAAATGACAGAAACAGCTTAAATATATAAGTTTTGAGAAAATCTTTGTATGATGGCAAAATTTAGCAAATATTTGTGATAATACAGGAAAAAGAACACCTTTGACCTTAGTGGTGAAGGGTATAGTATGGTCGGGCTTGACCGACTATAGCACTTTCTTACTTGTTTTCACTATAAATTATTCAAAAATATCATATACAATAACACTGTGATCTATTATGACAACTTTTTTCAGTGACAAAAGGTAGTGGGTAACGATAAATCAATTACGCTGAATTCAATGGTGCTAACCGTTTTTTTTTTTAATGTTAGCTCTAGTTTTCCAGCGTTATAAAAGATGGAGGAGCTTGCACAATAAATATTCGCACAACTCGAAAACTGTTTATTTTCTTGACAAAAAAAAAAACGGAAATTTGGCAACAAAATTATCTTTCAGAAACACTAATTTCACTAATTTATTATATCCGACTGCTCGGATTTTGGAAATAAGTTTTTATTTTTTTGAAAATTTCCATTTTCACAAATACCTTTAAAATTCTATAATCCAGTTATGCAGTTATTATTAATATGAGCTTATAGGAAACGAAGTGCCGAATAAAACAAGCCCTAAATTTTACCCCTAAAGTTCATAACATTGATGACCTCCTAAACTAAAATCATATGTAAGTGTACAAATGATAGAATGATAGTTGCTTGTGTGTATTTACTCTTTTACATATGATTTCTTATTTCAGACCATAAATGTAACTTAGTCCCAGTTTACATTGTACAACTTTTGTCGTTGCAATTCTTAGTTTGTGGGAAAATAGGGGGAGTAAAAATACTAGGGGAAGAGAGAAACTAAAAGTAGTACACATATGCATGTACTCTTGCAATTCGTTTATTCCCCAATTCATAATTTTAATCGTGAAGTTAGCTGCAAGTATATTTTGACACTTGTTTTATTTTCTTATTCATGAGTGCTTACGTTCAAGTGGCTTTATTTTCAATTGAATTAAATATAAAATTAAAAATATTCAAGAAACTCACCTATTAATTGGTATTTATCAATTTCCATTTCGAAAAACAATTTCTTTTACACGAAAAATACTTGTTTGAGCACAAATGTATTGTTTTTTTTTTACACGAATATACTTAAAAAAGAAAATGTCAAAAATTATGTACCTATGCATACGTCAATAAAAAATATCGGCGACAAAAATCGTACAATTTAAACGCAAATGCAATTTTAAAGAAAGAACGACAAAAATCGCAGCGATAAAGATTGTACAATGTAAACTGGGACTTTGGGCTTTTTTCCGTAGTGATCAAAAATTAAAACTAAGAAAGCTTTATATAGCGAATGTTTTGTATAGGATAGCTTTTGATGCTTTCGAATGCTTTCTACAAGAGGTCTTTCGATATTTACAGTTTTCTACAGGAAGCTTTCGATATTGTTTCTATAGGAAAGCTTTCAATATTAAAAGTTTGATTTGGAATGTTGTCTATATGAAATCTTTCGATATTCAGTGTTTTATTAAGGAAATCAAAAGTTTTCTTTAGAAAATCTTTAAATATCGAAAGTTTATTATTAGGAAGAATTTTGAAATCGAAGGATTTATACAGGAGATCTTAAGATATCGGCATTTTTATATTGGAAAGCTTGAAAGATTTATATAGTAAATCTTTGGATTTTTTATATAAGAAATCTTTCGATACCGAATGTTTATTATTAGAAATCGAATGTTTTATATAGGAATTTTTAATATAAACGGTTTTTAGAAAGCTTTAGATATTAAAGTTATCTATATGAAAAGCTTTTGATATTGAAATTTTTCTATAAAAACTTTTCTATATGAAATATTTTGACGACAAATGTTTTATATAAGAAATCTTTCGATATCGAAAGTTTATTATAGAAAACTACTAAAGATATATATAGTAAATCTTTAGATTTTTTATATAAGAAATCTTTCGATACCAAATCCTTTCGACATTGAAAGTTTTATATAGGTATTTTTAATATAAACAGTTTTTGGAAAGCTTTAGATATTAAAGTTATCTATAGGAAAATCTTTTGATATTACAAATTTTCTATAAAAAGTTTTCTATTTGAAATATTTTGACGTGAAATGTTTTAAATAAGAAAACTTTCCATATCGAATGTTTATTATAGAAAACTTCTAAATATATAGTAAATCTTTAGATTTTTTATATAAGAAATCTTTCGATACCAAATCCTTTCGACACTGAAAGTTTTATATAGAAATTTTTAATATAAACAGCTTCCAGAAAGCTTTAGATATTAAAGTTATCTATAGGAAAAGCTTTTCATATTGAAAATTTTCAATAACAAATTTTCTATCTAAAATATTTTGACGACAAGTGTTTTATATAAAAAATCTTTCGATAACGAAAGTTTATTATAGAAAACTTTTTGACATCAAAAGTTTTATTTAAAAAAAAAAAACTTTAGATAAATAATGACAGTATTTTATTGGAAAGTTTTTGATGTGAGATGTTTTTAGTAGAAAGTTTTAGATATTAAAAGTTACCTATAGGAAAACTTGTCGATAAAAGTTAATATAAGAAATATTTTTACGTACATACATCCAAAGGAAAGCTTTAAGATTCGAAAAGTTTCGATTAGGCGAGATGGGACATTAAAAAAATACATTACACACAGGAATAAGTTAGGGCTTTTTAGAAAATTATTTAAATAACTGTTAGTTTTGATAAAATTGCCTTGAATTTTTGTGAGGAGGGGTATTTGCATTAAATGCATTGGAATCACAAAAAAAATCAATTTCGAAAAAAGTGTGAGTTAGGGACTTTTTATATCTGACAAACAATATGTTAAAACGTACTTTTTTATTAAGTGCGTTTTTTTTAGAAAATCTTGTTCATAAATTTCAATAGGATTTTCCATTTATCCATTAACGACTGAAAGTGTTTTATAACAACAGCGTTTCTAATCTTTTCGCAGTTTATAAAATATTTTTTGATTTTCATTAAAATCTCATAAATATCATATTTGTAACGCCCAAAAAACATAACATAACACATAACACACACTTTTTTTACAATTCAGCTGACCCTGCTTTTTCATAAAAAAAACAATAGAAAACAAATGTATAAAATAAAAGAAAATTGTGTGATTATTTTTCTAATAAACAACCCAAAAAAACGAGGCCGCTTTATTGTTTATGAGTCATTTATTTGGTAATGAAAGGATACACCCCAAACTCCTGGCAAATCCTGACTTCTTATTCTATATTTGAGCTGCCGCTGTTTTATTTAATGTTACAAATTTTATAGATGATTTTTTAACAAGCTGTTGCTTTGCTGATGCTGCTGGGGGTCAGAAAAGTGAAAGTACCTGGAACTTTTTTTGTGTAAAAAAATATTGTAATTATATTTTTTTGTAGCCTAAGGATACATGTGATGTTTTACCCTTATTAGTGAAATTTGTTTAAAAATTTGTTTTATATTTTCTTTCTTTTTTTCTTATGGGTGGGAAAGAAAGTTTTAATATTTGAATATTGAAATATATAATTTACATAATTTATTGTACTGGGCATGTTAAAAGCATATGCTTTTTAAAATCCATTTTTTTTTATTAAAAAAAAACATTGTTACTTTATTATAATATTTTCCCTTTTTGTGATTTTCTTAGGGAAAACCCAAGATTTGTGAGATTTTTTTTAATATTTTTTTTATTTTATTCAACCATAAAAACATTTTCGTTTTTTTTAATGATTTTTTTCATAACTTCATTAAAACATTTGGTTGGATTTAAAAGTATTTTTTTCAATCTTCCATTCAGTATTTACAGGATACACGTCGCACGGTGGCTCAGAATCAATTTTCATTCTTAAAATTTGTATGCCATCAGAAAGGAAACATATCAAAACTAATGTAGCCGAAACATGTCAAAATATTGGCTAAAGTAGGCGTGGCATGTTGCTAAAGGTAAAGAATTTTACTTAATTTAGAAATGTAAAAAATTGTAATATTTGATTTCATATAAATTATGGTTTCTTGAAAACTATTATTGATAATGGGCTGCGATTTTGTTTGCTATGTTGGGTGGTATTTGCACACCCTGTATACCCAGTAAGAAAAAAGGTTTATTCTCAAATTGAGGATGATTTGAAAAAAATAAATCATTTTTCAAAGGTCAAACGTTTGATACTGATTTGAGAATAATAGCGTTCTCAACAAAAAGGGGACTTTATTCTCAAATTGAGAAATGCCTTTATTCTCAAATCATTATCAAACCTCATTCTCAAAGGCTTTTCAAATATGGATAACATCTACACGTGGAACATAAATAAAATGACGTTGTATTTTTGATATTTTTGTTTTTGAAAACGGTGCATCATATTTGAATTACATATTTTGCTTAAAATATAATTTTTTTTATTGTTAGGTAAAAAAAAATTAAGAAATAAAGAAAATTTACTTATGCATATGAATATTATTGAATTTTTAATCTTGACATTTTTTAAGCAAGGTTTTATGGTCAAATATGGATCAATTTTAAAAAATCCGAAAGAAATAACGAATTTCTTTGAAATGCAATGCCAATCCATTAAAATATCTTAAACATTATTTTTTTAATGTTTGAAAAAAAAAAAAAATTGTAATAAGGTTTGATATCAAATTTATATAACACCATTTTTCAAATTATTCTCAAATCATCTTAGGGTTTGATAATGATTTGAGAATAACCTTTATTCTCAATTTGAGAAACTATAATTTTTCAAACGTTTATACTCAAATGAACCCTCATTTGAAAATGAATGTGAATCTTAAACATCTGTTGAGGTTTGAAAAAGTTTGAAAAAAAACGTTTGATATCAAATGTAAAAGTCATCATATTTCAAACGTTTGACAATATTCTTACTGGGTAATTTGTAGTTAGGGTGTTATGTACTAAATTGAAACGTTTGATACTGATTTGATACTGATTTGAGAATAATAGCGTTCTCAACAAAAAGGGGACTTTATTCTCAAATTAAGAAATGCCTTTATTCTCAAATCATTATCAAACCTCATTCTCAAAGGTTTTTCAAATGTGGATATCATCTACATGTGGAATATAAATAAAATGGCGTTGTATTTTTGATATTTTTGAGTTTATTTATTTTGTTTTTGAAAACGATGCATCATATTTGAATTATTTTGCTTAAAATATAATTTTGTTATTGTTAGGTAAAAAAAAATTTTAAGAAACAAAGAAAATTTACTTATGCATATGAATATTATTGAATTTTTAATCTTGGAATTTTTTAAGCAAGGTTTTTATGGTCAAATATGGATCAATTTTAAAAAATCCGAAAGAAATAACTAATTTCTTTGAAATGCAATGCCAATCCATTAAAATATCTTAAACATTATTTTTTTAATGTTTGAACAAAAAAATGAAATAAGGTTTGATATCAAATTTATATAACACCATTTTTCAAATTATTCTCAAATCATCTTAGGGTTTGATAATGATTTGAGAATAACCTTTATTCTCAATTTGAGAAACTTTAATTTTTCAAACGTTTATTCTTAAATGAACCCTCATTTGAAAATGAATGTGAATCTTAAACATCTGTTGAGGTTTGAAAAAAGTTTGAAAAAAACGTTTGATATCAAATGTAAAAGTCATCATATTTCAAACGTTTGACAGTGTTCTTACTGGGTAATTTGTAGTTAATAGGGTTTAACTTTTAAAGGACAAAAAACGAACATAAATCGAAACCATCCAAAGATAGCCAAAAGTGTTTTCTTTTAGCCTATATATAATTAAGCACCAGCCCGGGCCCCTCTTTTTTTATTTAATACAAATACTCGAAATTTTTACATTCAAAATTCTTTCATCAAATGTAAATTCCAGATAGCAAAACGTAGCAGAGTGGGATGGTGGAAAAATATCTTTTCAACAGGGACGCTACAAAAGTACAGCGCCAGGGACAGCAGACGACGCCATGTTTCTTACTACTCTTTTGACATTTCTCTTCACTAAGGTTTGCCATTTCATGATGGAACGATATACGAGCCAACAACGAGTCGAAATTATTAAAATTTACCACCGAAATTCGGAGTCAGTGGTCTTAACGTTAAGAGCGCAAACCATCTTTAGCGATGAGTCTCATTTCTGGCTGAATGGCTTCGTCAGTAAACATAATATACGCTATTGGCCAGACAGCAATCCACACGTACTCCATGAGGGATTATTGTATCCCGAAAAATTACGGTTTGGTGCGGTTTATGGGCCGGCTGCGTCACTGGGACGTACTTCTTTGTGATGATCAAGACTGGCACGTTGCTGTGAATGGGAATTGCATACCATTCAATAATAATCGAATATTTTTCGCCCCAATTAAATGAAATGGGCTTTTAGGACATGTGGTTCCAAGCAGGGACCGAAAATAACTGTTATTTTTGAATTTTTGATTAAAAAAAGCAACCGCAAGAAAATGTCGGAGAATAAAACTAAGTATACCATTTTGATAGTCTTGGACTAAATTTTCATAAAATGTAATGATTTCTAAAAATCTGATTTTTATTTTTTAGAAAAAAAATAACAGTTATTTTTTGATTTTTATGTTTTTGAGCAAAAGTAACAGTTATTTTTAACTTTTATTTTTTCGAGCAAAAATAAAAGTTATTTTTAAACTTTTATTTTTTCGAGCAAAAATAACAGTTATTTTTAACTTTTATTATTTCGATCATGAAAGTTATTTTTTTGACTTTTATTTTTTCGAGCAGAAATAAAAGTTATTTTTTTACTTTTATTTTTTCGAGCAGAAATAAAAGTTATTTTTGTGTTTTCAGCCCTAATTATGATTGCGAAACTCTACTCCATTAATTTTTGAGAATATGCAAATAATTTTCACTGAAAAATTATCTTTGTTTGACAAAAATTTTCAATAAATTTATCACGAATTTAAACAAACATAACTTTTATTTTTGCTCGAAAAAAATAAAAGTCAAAAAATAACTTTTATTTCTGCTCGAAAAAACAAAAGTCAAAAAATAACTTTTATTCATGCTCGAAATAATAAAAGTCAAAAATAACTGTTATTTTTGCTCGAAAAAATAAAAGTTAAAAAATAACTTTTTTTTTTTTGCTTGAAAAAAAAGTCAAAAATAACTGTTATTTTTTATAAAAACAAAAAAAAAATCAAAAATAACTGTTATTTTTTAGCGAAAAAATAAAAGTCAAAAATAACTTTTATTTTCTGACTTTTACGATATATAACATATATTATAACAGTTACGGTCCCTGGTTCCAACAGGACGGCGCCAGAAGACACACAGCGAATGCCACAATAAATTTATTGAAAACCTAGTTTGGAGTAGGTGTTATCTCGAGAAATGGTCCAGTCGATTGGCCGCCTCGATCGTGCGATTTGACGCCGTTATATTTTTTTCTGTGGGGCTACGTCAAGCCTATGGTCTATGCCAACAAGCCAGTGATGATTGATGAAATTTTTACGAATATCGAATGTGAAATTAATGCTTGAAAACCTTTGAAAATTGGGTTCAGCGTCTGGACTTCTGCAAGCGTGGCCATGCAAAAGAAATCGAGTTCCATTAATAATCGCATTAAACGTGCTTTTATGGAAATAAAGAATTTATTTGATATACAAAAACGTTTTTGTTATATTTAAAAAAACAGTACCTGGTTGACCGAGCCTTGGTATAAGCTTTATGATAAGCATTTTGAGGCAAATTTTAAAGTTTTTATATATTTTATTTTATAAAGTACTAAAATAAATCTAGAGGAAAGACATTGTACAAATATTCAGTTAATTTTAAATTATTTTATTTATTTTGTCCGATCAACACATAGTTTGCATAGTTTACAGATTAACTCATTTTGAAAAATTTTGGAAATTGGTCATACCAACAGAAACCTCCGTCGACGCATGCGCAACAACTTTGCTGAAGTTTATAGTCTGATCAAATGCACAGTTTAAGATTTAATTCACTTTGAGTAATTTTTAGTGGCGCCACCTGTCGGACTTTGGTCATTCCAATTAATAAACCTTCGTCGGCTTATCCGCAACAACTTTGCTAAAGATTATAGCATGATTAAATGTAAAGCTTACGATTAAATTGACTTTGAGTAAATTTCAGTAGCGCCACCTGTCGGAAATTTTTGCATACCAACTAAGAAACCTTCGCCGGCTCATGTGCAATAACTTTGTTAAAGATTGTAGCATGATTAAATGTACAGATTACGATTAAATTGACTTTGAGTAAGTTTCTGTAGCGCCACCTGTCGGAAATTATTCATACCAACTAAAAAGCCTTCGTCGGCTCATGCGCTACAACTTTGCTAAAGATCATAGCATGATCAAATGTACAGTTTACGATTTAATTAATTTTTAGTAATTTTCAGTGGCGCCATCTGTCGGAAATTAGTCTTATCAACTTAAAAACCTTCGCCGGCTTATCCGCAACATCTTCGCTAAAGAGCATAACACAATCAAATTCACAGTTTACTATTCTATAAAGAACATACATACAGACAAACATTCATTTGTTTAAAATAATACTAACTTTACTAAAGATCATAGCATGATCAAATGTACAGTTTACGATTTAATTTATTTTTTTAGAAATTTTCAGTGGCGCCACCTGTCGGAAATTTGTCATACCAACTTAAAAACCTTCGCCGGCTTATCCGCAACATCTTCGCTAAAGAGAATAACATGAATAAATTCACAGTTTACTATTCTACTTTTTGAGATGTTAAGTTATAATTTGATCCCTTTTTTACCCATTTTGGCCTCAAAATCAAAAAAGTACCAAACACGTGTTTAATATTTCTTTCACATCTATTGACTGCAGTACAAAGTTCCTTTCTATATTCTTTAGTTTAAAAAATAAGAGTGGGTTAAAAAAGTACCAAAAGAAACTATTTTTACCCTTTTTTACCCCCTACCGGACATAGTTTCAAAAAAGTACCAAGCACCTGTCCGCTTATTTTCATAGCTGTTTAAAACGTAATTTCAATTTTATTTCTATACCTATTACTTTAGGGGATATAACGTTTTCGATTTTTTCCCCTTTTTACCCTCTTTGAGGCAAAGGTTCAAAAGGTCCCTTCTTCTTCGACCTAGACATCAAAAAGGTACCCACTGTCCAAATTTGATCAAAATCATTAGAGCCGTTTTCGAAATATATATACAATTATTGCTCGTTTAAGAATATAAGATTTACGGGAATAAAGAATTTATTTGATATAAAAAACATTTTTGTTTTATTAAAAAAAAACTTTTGTAGCGCTCTTATTGAAATACCCTTTATAATGGAAATAAGTCTACAACATTTAAACCGTTGGGCGGATTTAAAAAAATTATATGTTCATATAACAGAAGTGTTCGGAATCTAAAATTTTGAACTTGGAAAGTCTAGATTTTATTGGGGCGGCACAATCGACCCCCAAAGTAGGGCACCTCAGACTCATAAATCACTTAAAACGATTTATTATTGTCATTTTCCAACCGATTTAAACAATCATACTATATAGCAAATACGTAGGTCAAGATCTACAAAAAACATCACGACATGCATATCCTCTCTCTTATGGTTTAGGAGATATTCGACTTCAAAAATTAAAATTTTTAATTTTTGTTCCATTTGGGCCATCCTAATGAAAATACGGAAAATACCTCAATGAAAACAGGGGCCAGCCTAAAAATAACAAAATATTAAATTGTCATCGAAGATTGTCTTGTGGCCTAAATTTCGGTTAAGAGAAAGTGGGTAAATATGAGTTAGCACATTTGAAACGAAATTACAGATCAAAAATTGAACTTTAAGCTTACATTTCTTTACAACCGCTATACATATCGTTAAAAGATCTAAACTCAATAAAAGCTTAAGATATTTTCTATTGACTAAACAAAGAACGACTACAAAATCTTTATTAGTTAAAAAGTTACAGAGTTTTGGCCAATGAAGGACCACTGTGCGTCGTTTAGTTCGTTATTTTTTTTATCTGGGTTTTTTGTTTTAGAAATTTTAACACGTTTTTAATTTTTATAATTTTTATGTTTATATTTTTAATTTCTTTGTTAATTTTGTTAGAGGACTTAACTCTAAGGGTAAACTGCTGCCTTCATTATGTCTTGATTTTTTATGATTACTTTTTTTCAAGTTAATGACCGTTCTACATACCCTCTTCTGGTCCCTTTTCATTAATAGAGGATGCAACTTGTTGATTTTTACTTTCACTTCAACTGGTGTCACATAGAAAATAGTACCAAAAACACCCGTCAAATTATATTTTACATCATCAGACATCATTACTTTCAAACCAAAACTTCCCTTTTTTCCTTTTTGTTTAAGAGCTAAAAAGGAAGGAAACGCGCTAAATACCAAAAAAAAACAGCTAAACTTTATTGTTTTTATGTATTTTACTAATTAGTTACGAAGTCATAGAATTCATTCATTTCATCATTAACTTAAGTTTAAGTACTCACTTCTTCTTGCGAGCACCAAAAACACTTAAATTTGGAGTCATTTTTATGTTAATGCCAATGATTTGGGTTTGGCTGGCGGTTAAATGATGTGTTTCTTTCCTTAATAATTTCTAAGATCTGAAATATTTTAGATACTTCTTCTCTGACTAATGAACGAAACCTCTAAATTATTTTGACGACTAACTTTTGATTTTATTATTTGAATGTTTTTTATGTCTTTCTCAGAAATTCTTGGGTGAAGTGTGTACAAGTCATAAAATGGGTTAAACGTTTTAATATGTGGCTTAAATTTAATTATTATTTCTTTTAATTTGTTCTTAAAATACTTTGTAATTAGATTATTTTGAAGTTGAATATATCATAAGAAGGTTATAATCCAACTTTATTTGACCACACACATAGGAAAGGAACAATGTTGAATCGACATGAAAAGTATTGATTTCACGTCATATTACTCTATTTGTCTTTACAACAGCAAAAGCCGATCGCGCATGGAATATAACGAATCAGTGGAAATAATAATTTTTTTAATTTTCCTTTTTTTTCTTTCTGTTCTTTTTTTGTCGTTTTTATCTTATATCTTTATCTTTAATATCTGTATATATGTATATAGAATGGCTATCTCGAAAACGGTTCTAACCGATTTGGATAAAAATATAGATCGAGTAGGAAGGAACTTTAGGAAATTTTGCCGCTAAGGGGATAAAAAAGGGGTAAAAAGGGAAAAAATCGAAAACGTTACATCATTGAAACAAAATTTAAATTACGCATTGGAAATCTATGGACATGTGTTTGATACTTTTTTGAAAATAGTTTTTTTTAGTACTTTTTTAACCTACTCTTGTCTTTTGAATCAAAGAATATAAAGGGTGGTTAAATTGTAAGGGCCGATGTTGAATGTGAACCACACCTAAACTCCAAGTTTTTTTTCGAATTTTTTTTGACATTTCTCTATTTCAGACTTACTCAATTTGAACCATGGAGAGATACACAATCCAACAACGTGTTAAAGTTATCCAGACTTATTATGAAAATGGGCGTTCAAATCAAAATGCATATCGTACACTTCGTGATTTTTTGGTCAGTTTGATCTTCCAAATGTGCGTACAATCGCAAAAATCGTGGAAAAATTCGAGCAAACCGGGTCTGTAGAAGATGTGAGAACACCAGTGCATGCTCGTACTGCAGAAAATATTGCTGCTGTTCGCGATAGTGTGGCTGAAGAGCCGTCCACCTCAACTCGTCGTCGTGCCCAACAATTGCACCCCTCACGCTCGTCGTTGATGAACATTATGCATAAAGTCTTGCATTTACACGCTTACAAGGTGCAATTGGCTCAAGAACTAAAGCCTCTTGACCATTCTAAACGTCGTGAATGGTCAGAATGGTGGCAAGAAATAGCAACTGTGGATGATCAATTTTCGAAGAAAATCATCTTCAGTGATGAGGCACATTTTCACCTGAGTGGATTCGTCAATAAACAGAATTGCCGCATTTGGGCGAATGAGAATCCAAGAGTGATTTTCGAAAAACCAATGCACCCACAAAGAGTGCGGTTTATGGGCTGGCGGCATCAACGGGCCAAATTTTTTCCAAAATGAGGCCGGTCAGGCACTTACTTTGAATGGTGTTCGCTATCGTGAGATCATAACGAACTGTCTATGGCCCGAATTGGAAGATATGCATGTGGACGATATGTGGTTTCAGCACGACGGTGCCACTTGCCACACAGCTAACGAAACAATGGCTCATTTGCGCAACAAATTCAATGGCCGTGTTATCTCACATAATGGCGATGTCAATTGGCCGCCAAGATCATGTGATTTGACACCGTTGAACTTTTTTCTTTGGGGTTATTTGAAAGAAAAGGTGTACGTCGATAAGCCAGCAATAATTCAAGAGCTAAAGGATGAGATAATTCGGCACATTAACGGCATAGACCTCCGTTATGCCTCAGGGTCATCGAAAATTTGGACCATCGGATGGAGGTGTGCCGCCGTGATCGTGCCCATTTGGCCGATATTTTGTTCCATACATAATTGAGTAATACCAATATATCATAATAAAATAAAATTACAATAATTTCCTAAATAGTTTGTGTTTTATTCAAAATCAACATCGGCCCTTGAAATTTATCCACCCGATAGAAACTAACTTTGTATTGCAATTAATAGATGTTGTTACTTTTTTAATTTGGGAGGCAAAATGGGACAAAATGATTTTGATTTAATGAAATTAATTCTATCCGAAGAAATCGGACTATTAAATGATGAAAGAAAGTTTAAAGTTTGCGACATGGAACGTACGTTCGCTATACGAAACGGGGAAATTAGAACAACTAAGACGAGAAATATTACGCTATAAAATTGATTTGTTGGCAGTGCGAGAAGCAAGATGGACAGGGCAAGGGGAGATACGGAATGAAAATACTGTGTTTCTTTACTCCGGCCGCCCGGAAGGCGATGAGCATAGTAGGGGTGTTGGATTCCTAATATCGAAAAAAATAGCTAAGTCTATGATAACGTGGTATCCTATTAGTGAGAGGCTCATGGTAATTAAAATCAAAACTAAAGCTCGCAATTTGATAATGTCTACGCTCCGACTGAAATCCAATCTGAAAATGATAAAGATGAATTTTATGATGTACTTAGCAGTTGGATGAACAACAATGTACATAACTGTAATATTACTATGATACTTGACGACTTTAACGCCAAGGTAGGTTCAAACAATACCGTTTTGCAACGTTGTATTGGTAAACACGTTGTACGAGTAAGAAACGATAATGGAGAAAGGCTGATCAAGCTATGTTGCGAAAAGAAGATTGTTGTGGGTGGCACTATTTTCCCTCATAAAAAACAGCATAAAATATTCTGGATTTCGCCGAATGGCATCACTAATAATCAAATCGACCATATTTTAATACATTATAAGTGGCGATCACCTTTACTTGATGTACGCTCGAGACGCGGAGTAGATATAAATAGCGACCATCATTTAGTAATGTGTTAACTTCGACCAAAGGTTGCGGTTTTGAGATCTGATACGACGATAGCAGATCGGAAAATAGATGTAGGGAAACTGGAATCCGAAAGTCATCGGAATGCCTTTATTACTTCCATAAGAAATCGGCTTCCAGATGTAATACACAACAACGGTGCCAGTATTAATGGAATTTCCAAGTATGTCACACTCACATACAATGAAGTTGGTCAACAAACCCTAGGATTTAAAGATCACAAAAGAAAAATTTGGATAACACAGGCAACATGGGACTTGGTAGAACAACGCAGAACCCTAAAAAATACAATGCTAAATGAAAACGGAGATGATGGAGCCCTCAGTGCAACATATCGTGATCTATCCAATAAAATAAAGAAGTCTGCAAGAAGGGACAAGAGAATGTGGATAGACGAGCAAGAGAGCCAAGCTGAATCATCTGCAAACAAAGGCGATATGAAGATCTTATATAACATATCAAGGGTTTTGTGTGGCAAACCTACTTACACTAACAGTCCCATCTTGAGTAGTAGTGGCACACTCCTTTCAACTCCGGATGAACTACTAATACGCTGGATGGAACACTTCAACACTTAACAACCCTATTGGATTAACACCACTGGCTGAAGTGCATAATGAAACCAAACATGACAGTATATTCAGTGAAATTTCTGACAGTCCTAAAACAATACAAGAAGTGAAGAACGCTATTAAAAGCCTTAAATGCAACAAGGCCCCGGGCAATGACAATATTTCAGCGGAGATGCTTTTATGTGATGTTAAAGCATCGTCGAGATTGTGGCACCCATTTGTGCGTAATATATGGGAAGAAGAAGCTCTGCCAACCTCCTGGAATGAAGGTATACTAGTCAAAATACCAAAAAAGGGTGACCCTAAAGACTGCAATAACTACAGGGGTATAACACTTCTCCCAATACCTAGCAAAATACTAAGTCGTGTAATTTTGAACAGAATATCCGACGCAGTTTCCTCTACACTCCGCGAAAATCAGTTTGGGTTTAGTGAAAATCGTTCTTGTGTTGATCTAATCAACGCAGTAAGAATAGTATTAGAGCAATGTAATGAATTCCGCACTCCTATTTACCTAGCGTTTATCGACTTTATGAAGGCCTTCGACAGTGTCAATAGAAGCTATCTATGGAGAATTTTAGAAGATCGTAACATGACGACGAAAATTCTCAACTTGATCCGGGCAATGTATATTGATTTTAAATGTCGAGTCCTACACAAGGGTAAACTATCAGATCCGTTCGATGTTACTACTGGAGTAAGGCAAGGATGTATCTTAAAACCTATACTTTTTGTCCTCGTCATCGACAACATAATGCGCATGGCTCTAAATGGTAGACAAGGTATCAAAACAACACTCTTTAAACAACTTGAGGACTTGGAATATGCCGATGACGTGTGTCTCCTAAGCCAAAGCTCTGGCCACTTTCAAGAGAATACTAACGCTATTACTGCTGAATCTCGTATAGCTGGTCTGGAAATTATTATTCCCAGGACAAATATGCCCCTAAGCTATGGCGAAAACCCGTTGACACACATCAATGTGGATAACAAGGTTATTTAATTACCTGGGAAGTTTAGTAACTACAAAGGTGGCGTATTAATAAGGCAAAATCTGCATTCGGCATTCTTCGAGCTATTTGGAAATCTTGGCAAATATCAACAACTAAGTTACGAATATATAACTCGAATGTCAAGTCCATCCTGTATTACGGCTGCGAAACATGGAAACGCACAAATGCCATCGATAAACGATTGAAAACCTTTACAAACAAATGCTTAAAGCAAATCCTTAATATGGTGCCCGAATCGCATAAGAAATGAAGATCTACTTAATGTGACAAACCAAATCCCAGGACAAATATGCCCCTAAGCTATGGCGAAAACCCGTTGACACACATCAATGTGGATAACAAGGTTATTTAATTACCTGGGAAGTTTAGTAACTACAAAGGTGGCGTATTAATAAGGCAAAATCTGCATTCGGCATTCTTCGAGCTATTTGGAAATCTTGGCAAATATCAACAACTAAGTTACGAATATATAACTCGAATGTCAAGTCCATCCTGTATTACGGCTGCGAAACATGGAAACGCACAAATGCCATCGATAAACGATTGAAAACCTTTACAAACAAATGCTTAAAGCAAATCCTTAATATGGTGCCCGAATCGCATAAGAAATGAAGATCTACTTAATGTGACAAACCAAATCCCTGCTACTACAGAAGTATATCAACGGAAATGGCGGTGGATAGGACACACACTTCGAAGGTCAAATACCAACGTTGCTCGACAAGTGCTTCGTTGGAATTCACAAGAAAGCGGCCGCCGTTTTTATGCGGACTTACAAACAGCAAACTATTCATGGAATGATGTATGCCTAACATCTAGCAATAGAGTTCGATATAAAAAGATGGTTGAGGCCCTATGCTCCACTGGGAGTCAAGGATAAAAATCACATTTACTAAGATTTTATGGAAAAAGTTCTTGTGCATCCTTTCAGATTCCATAGGATATTTTTTACAAATACATAGATATGGGAATATTTTGCCTTATAATTGACTATTTCACGCATGTTTGACTTTTAGTAAAAGAACAAAGGACAGATACGCAGACATTGGTAAATGGATACTATAATTAAATTGATACACTTTTTCAAAATAAATTTCTTTTTATTTAACAACGAACAACTTTAAATCCAGTTTTCAATGGCTTTCAAATGTTTGTAAATTTTCAAAATGTACAAACTCTATTTTATGGTTTTTCAATTACGAAGATTCTATTATCAAACGAAAGCAACGAAAGGGTTTGTTACCACAAATACAAATATTTCCAAAATCCATAAGGATGGAAATTGTTTTATATGCTTATTAAAACTCAAGAATATTTCACAGTGATTTATGTTGAAAAAGAGTTTTCCTAAATTTATGGTTGTCAGGTAGAAAGTATTCGAAATAATTATAACAATTCAGCAATTTTGATTTTAATTAGTTAAGGAAAATGCGATGTTTCCCTGGGAAATAAACTTATAAATTTAAAAGGATTCCCTTTTCCTGGATTTTGAGCAGTTGGGGGAGAAGTAGTAAATTAACTTAAGTTGGGTTTATCTAAAGTGTTCATTTTGTATTTAAAACCAAGAACAAAATGTTCAAATAAAAAACTCCATTATCTTAAACTTTATAACGTTAATAATTTAATAAGATAAGCAGACGTTCTCTAAAAGGATATTCCAGTCAAAATCTTAACTCCTTACTCTTTGTTTTTTTTAAAATTGTTTATTAAAATATATACAATTTTACACCCTTTGGCTATAAATTGTATTGAAATTGTCCATTTCTTGTTGTACGAAAGGAGTACTTTCATTCTTTTGCAGAAAAATCTCAATTTCTTTATTATCCTTTTTTTGAGCATGTTTTTCTTTTATTTGGCTTAAAGTTTTTACATTAACACTTTTGTATTTTAAAGAAACATACTTATATATACATTGTAGATAGATTAAAACCAAATTGCCGGAATTTTTGACTTCAATACAAAGAATCTCCAAAAACATTCCTGAAAATGTTTCCATTGTTAATTTTCGTATACCCAAAAAAAAAAAAATGCATTGGATATTCATTTCTTTTATTCCTGCTCTTTTGAAAATTTCAAATTGAAAATGTGTAAATTTTTCTTTAGGACCTCGAATGTTTTTCAAAAGATTACATTTTCAATTTATGGTATGTGAGAGTTCATTTTATTTTATAATTATCTAGAGTCAGTCGCTTTTGGTAATTAAATCCATTGTGTAATTAAAGAAATTTATTAGAATATTTTAATTAACATTCTCCTTCTTTTTTTAAATCCTTTTTTCAAAATATTTTTAGTTTCCCTTAAGCAGATGTTTATAAAAAATTACTTAAGAGAAGGATAATACATAAATTGGAATTAGCAAGAGGTTTAATTTTTATCTGGATACATTTAAGGTCCTCAAAAGATTGAAGTGGAAATTTTCGCCAAAAAATACTGCTCAACAGAACAAATTATTTTGAAGTCTAACTATTTAATTTTAATCAGAGACCGAATATTGTTTTATTTTTTAAATCAATCAAGTATAAATATCATTGCCGATGATAATTTATTTTCATTTCCATCGATGAATAAAAATATCTTGAACGATAAATATCCGAACAGAAAAATATTTTATTGATTGTTTCATGATAAAAGAAATTAGTAAGGTATAACCGTTCTCTCTTTTGTCAGCCATATTAACTTTCTGACGTTTGATCGAATTATTATTTTCTTTTCTCAAATTATGCTACCATACTACTTTTGAAAATCCCAGTTTCTGTTTGCTATTATACTATAAACACAATCACGACTGCAGGCTACGGGCTACAACCTGTTAAAATTAGAATAGATTCATTCAAATAGAGATAATTTTTTTAAGCGTCGACATAGCCACACGACTACCGACTACGGTTGTAGATGTAGACAAAAAATATATATACATTTTATATATAATATAAATATGTATATTTATATAACTCTAACTCAATAAAAGTAAAATTTTACCCTGTCATAACTAACACGCTACATATGCTAGAGCTAAGTAGTTTATGTTATATAAAAGTCCAGTATATCCTGTATAAAATTCATTATATAAAAGACCATACTTATGTATATATTATTTTAAGATATGCTAATTTTTATAACCAAAGTCGGTTGTAAAAATAAGTTTTGAGTATATGAGCTCTTAATCTTTATAAATCGGAAGAATGTATATCATTTGAATGATACTTTCAGTAGCTTTTGTTTGATATACCAGTTTATATCGCATATAAACTTCTAAAGTTATGCCGTATAATTTTTAAAAATTAAAAAGCCCATAATTCTCATACTATAAAAGATCACACCATAATCTATCTATAAGAACATATTTGTAGATATGTTTTTAAAATAAAATTTTGGTGAAAATACAATTTTCAATCCCAAAAAGAAGCTGAAGAAACTGTAACATAAATTATAAAAAAATATGTTACACAAAAATACTTTAAATATATTATGATAAAATTGAATTGTCTCAAGTCTTCTTTTCCTTGTGCAGCATCCGCTAAACTTTATAAAATAAGTTTTAACGAAATGTTTACAACACATTACACATTATACGTTCAAAATTTCCTAATAATAATATTCCCATTTCTCACATGTGGCAACGACTTTTATAATTGTTTACAAAAAACATATTTCAAATATTTCGCATTTACTTCAAATTTTTTTTTTGTAAGAGAGAACGGTTATACCCATAGAAGAATATATAGAAGGTCGTCAGCTGATCCACTAAAATTTAGTATTCTACTAAATCACACGTACACGAAATGAAAGCTTTTTTGACAAACAGAAAAGCTTTTTGTACTCAAAATTTTGTTTGAAAAATTACGCGTTATTTTGAATGAAACGCACTGTTCTAAATTGCACACATAAAATGTTATTTTTTTTTTAAATATTTTAACATTATTTTGATGTCGAAACACTTTTTATTTTTTACAAACTGAAAATTTTTTATTTTGTTTTCTTTCGACATTCTTTTTTTTGTTTTTGCTTAATTTGTATTGAACAAGTAAGGCTGCAATTTTTGGTATTAAAAAAAATAATGAAATTTAGAATAAAAAATTGTTTATAGATTTTAATTATCCTAAAATCAAGTAAAACTCATTCTATACCTTAAAATATGGATTTCTCAAGAAAATTTCTTAAAATTACGGAGAAAATCTTGAAGAAAATTTTCGTCCCATCATATCATACTTTTTTGTGCAACTGTTTGTATTCATTAAGAAAAGTAAAAGCTCTTTTTAGGCTTACCAATACACTATTACTGATCCGTACTATTGACAGGTCCCAGGTGTACTTTGACGTTTCGTTGACTTTCTAGGTATTTATTTATTCTATGGTTATACCTTACAATTTTTTTGCCATGGATTGTTTTATTTTTGAACTTCTGTTTTGACTTTGAAAAATAAAATAAAATAAAAGTTAAACCTAATAGTCCTAATGGAACTATTGGTGGTTTATTTGACTCGCAAAACCATTTCAACATATAATTTGCAACAATAATTGAATTTATTGTTATTTAAACGTCCTAAAGACTTTTTATACCAGGACAAATCTTCTTCTTCTGTCATTCTTGGCTCCCAGTGGAGCATAGGGAATGGAAGGATGCATAATTGCCTGACGTCTCTAGCTACCAGGTAAGAACTGTATCCAATTCCCAATCTAACCTTTTCGTGGTACATCCTGGAAACCTTAGCAACCTAGTTTTAGATGCGGTAAACAACCAGTGTGGGATTCTAGGTCAGGGCTAATATAAAAGGGAGCTATCTAAGAACCATTCCAACGTATATGGTCTAAGGGTCTAAGATAATTGTACTTCGTAAAGTACGAAAATGCAGCGTCTGTTCAACATGTTAGTTGCGGCTGCAAGCGGGCCTCAGTCTCGGATCGAGCGGCTCGCTATACAAACGTGCCTTGTGTCTTTGGAACCATCACCCACCGACCTAGCACTCACGATGTTTTAAGCATGGAAAGAAACAATATTACAGAATATATTACAGAATATATGCGAGGAATCCCCCTGCTACGGCAGTTGGCGCAAGGATTTTGGAGTTTCCTAAACTATGCAAGAACATTATGATGAATGAAACCAGGACAAATATAGAAATAACATTTGAATATTTTCTACCAAATTTTCTTTTTATCGGATGAAAAAAGATGAAAATAATTTTGAACTGATAAATATCCCAAACGATTTTTTTATTTTTTATTTTCATCGGATTGAAAAACGATACAAAATTTTTTGAACAATTAAAAATCTTTAGGGTTATTTATTATTTTTTAAACTTCAATGATTGTTTTTGTATGGATTAAAATATGAAAATATTGTTTTAAAAGTATTAATACTCGGTCTCTGATTTTAATATACAAGGTGGCGCAAAAATAACCTTCCGATGTTTTTTGGCTATAATTTAAAAAAAAAATGAAAGACTTTGATTCTTTTTGTGGATTATTTTGATTTGGTCTTTTAATTTTTTGTACATCAAGTCGAGAATATGATGTCATGTAAATGGCCACCCCACAGTTGATTGTCATTTGAGCCCTTTTTATGGCATTTTCCATCACTTTGGCCAAAACTTCCGGCGATAGGTCCTCACATTCTTAACGGATATTGTCTTTAAGAGCTGCAAGAGTCTGAGGCTTGTTGACATAAACCAGCGACTTCAAAAAGCCGCACAAAAAGAAGTCTGCAGCGGTAAAATCAGGCGATCTTGCTGACCAGTGCAAATCGCCAAAACGGGAGATTAGGCGCCCGGGAAATGCATCCTTCATTATATCGGTTGTGTCACGTGCAGTGTGTGCCGTTGCACCGTCCTGTTGGAACCACATGTTTTCCAATCCCAATTCATCAAGTTGCGGTAAAAAGAACTCGTTAATCATTGCTCTGTAGCGCTCACCATTAACAGTAACCGTTTGGCCAGCGACTTCTTCGAAGAAAAAAGGTCCGATGACTCCTCCAGCGATGACTCCTCCAGCACACTATACAGTGACTTTGAGCGGGTGTAATGGCTCTTCGTGGGTTACACGCGGATTTTCAGTGCCCCAGAAGCGCAAATTTTGCTTATTTACGGACCCGCTAAGATGGAAATGGGCCTCATCACTCATGATTATTTTTGATGAAAAATCATCTTCCTCTTGGTTTTGATTAAGGATGGCTTGAGCGTATGTTAGACGCGATTGGCGGTCAGCAGCTAACAGCTAATGCACCGTCTGAACTTTGAGCGGGTGTAATGGCTCTTCGTGGGTTACACGCGGATTTTCAGTGCCCCAGAAGCGTAAATTTTGCTTATTTACGGACCCGCTAAGATGGAAATGGGCCTCATCACTCATGATTATTTTTGATGAAAAATCATCTTCCTCTTGGTGTTGATTAAGGATGGCTTGAGCGTATGTTAGACGAGATTGGCGGTCAGCAGCTAACAGCTAATGCACCGTCTGGACTTTGTACGGAAACATCCTCAAATTTTTTACCAAAATTCGCTGTAAAGACCGTCGACTGATACCCATTTGCGTGGCATGTCGTCTGGTCGATGTCGACGGCGCTTCCATGACATCCTCGGCTACAGCAGCAATATTCTCTGCAGAACGGGGTCTGCCACGTCTGGCAGCATCTCGTGTTGTGCCAGTCTCTTCGAGGCGAGCGGCTAAACGTCGCAGTGTTTCACGAGTTTCACGATATTCACGTTGTGCCAATGTTATTATTATCCTGTGCAAATTTCTTTTGCACCTCAGATTTATTTAGAGAAATATTCATAAAAAACTACAAAAATTTGCTTTTCTTCAACCCACTGTGCATCGTTAAATCAACTTAGTGATTCTGAGTAGATCGGTATACTAAAAGGTGTATCTCAGGCCAATATTTCTAATCGTTACAAACCAATATTTCTATGCGTTACGAACAACCCAATATACCCTTTCACATATAGTATTAAGGGTGTAAAAACTGAGAATCACATAACATCTAAATAGTTTAAAGTTGCATGTTAATATGAACTGATATTAATTTGAGGTCTCTTAAACTTTTGGTTTTACCGTTATGAGATGTTGCTTATAAGCAACATTGAGCGTTGGTAGAATATTTAAAAATAAAAAAGAATATTTTCATTTCATGTTATTTTAATTGATATCATGTGAAACAAAATTATTTTTTGTCGGTAAAATTTGAACGTTTTTGGTCATTTTGTTTCCCATTCAAGCTAACGAACAATTTGATCAAGATCGGTAATTAATAATTGTAAAGCTTTTTAGAATGTATCTTCGCAATCAAATGCTCACAAATTTTAATATCAGTTGATAAAAAAAACAATTAGCAAAAACAATAAAAACTGAAGGAACTGTGACAAAAAATGTACAATGTTGCTTATAAGCAACAAATGACATTAAAGGGTTAAGTTCATGTTAAAGAAAGCTTAATATTGTCCTAATGATAACTTTAAAACTATTGTTGTATCGATAACTTTTAATGTTTCATAAATTTCTTACAAAAATTCTTTGCAAAATTTGTTCGATAACTTTCATTACAATCTATATCAATATACAATCTATAGCGACTGCAGTCAAAAGAATCTTCAAAATGTAATAAAAATTACTTTTAATAAATTAAGGTTTCCAACTAAACTTCTTAAAAGCCACTTCAAGCATAAAATTGTCTCTCAAAATATCAACAAAACTGGAAAAAAAATTTTTCAATTTCTATTTGTCAAAGTACTTTTAAATGATCTTAAGCGAATAATTAGTAGTCAACAATCGAAATAATTCCTAAGATATAAACGAGACGAAGAAAAAGTAAGTAAAGTTAATCCAGAGCTTCAATATGTTTGATGTCAACATTAAAATTTCAAATTAAATAAAAAAAAATTAAATGTCAAATTTAGACCTTTGAAGCAAATTCTATTAAAAAACAACAAAATTTGCGTCAAAAGTAAATATTGGCGAGTAAAAGTCCTTTTTAAAAACAAAATTATTTAAAGAAGGAAAAACACTATTTAACTTCGGTGGCTAAATACCCAAACCATAATAAAATAAGAAAATCAAATAATTCTCGAAAACTTTTTTTAAAGGAAAATTTTGAAAAAAGGGAAAAATTACCCCAAATGAAAATAAAGAAAAAAAAAACAAATTAGAAAAACTCTAGAGACCTGTAAAGAACAAAGATGTCAGGGAAACAAAAGAATATAAATTTAAAGGAAAAAAAATACTTGAAACGTAAATTAAAACACACAATAATTACACATTTAATTGAAGAAAATCTTCAGGCTATGAAAATATGCAAACGAAATACCAAAGTTCCCCCTACCCCAAGCACTTTCGGCCTTTTCTGTTATTTCTTTGTAATTTTTTAGTAGCTAATTTACACTAGGACATTGTTCTCCAGATTAAATATGCAAGTTATTTCTTTTATTCTTACTTTTTTTGTTAAGAATTTAAAAATATGCTAATTTCATAATCTATGCCTCATAAAATATGCAAGAGCTCAAAATCTAATGTTCATTTCTTTTCTTTCTTTTTTTTCTATATTATAGCTCCAGATAAAGGAAATAATGGATATTTACGTGTTTTGTTCAAGAAAAAGAGCTTTTCAATGGTAAGTGAAACTTAAGAAAATATTTAGATTTTTTTTTGTTAGAATATAATATCCCAGTAAAACTTTTCATTACCAAATAATGAGTTAAACAGTTAAACTATTGAACACGAACTACTTACTCATTCGCTGTTTAAGTCATTACATTAACATGGGGATGTCATTAGAGGCAAGTACTTACCAATTTCAGAAAAGTAATGACTTGGGTAAGCAATTTGAAAGCAACAACAACAACAACAGCAACAACTTTTTTGTTGTTGTTTTATTAAAAACATATATTTTTAAACGAAATACAAAATTTTTTTTATGATCCCATGGGGGCTCGAACCCAGACCCTCCGACTGCTAGGCAGAGACTCTTCCACTGATCTACTTCATATGTTGAAAACTTAGCAGCTTATAATTAATATAAACAATTTTTATTTTTAGATCCAAAATCATGTGAAAATAACTTTGTTTTTCCCTGCTTTTTTTTGCTTTGTTGTAATTTTTGGAAAAATATTTTTATACGATTTTTTTGTAATTATTTTAAACCTTTTTTAAAATTATTTTAAAACTTAAACAATTTAAATCTTCTTTTTTGTATAAGTTTTTACATAAGATTGACTCTTACTTACTTAAATGTTACAACCTGTTAAGGTCAAAGTCCGAGCATATTTTAGAATTCCATGGATTTCGATCTTATGCGAATATTCTAAAATTTTATAGGCCAAGCCTTGAAAAATGTTCCTCTACTTGGTCTTTCTATCGAAGTTTCGGACATCCTCCTCTAATATTAGGTAGTGGGACATTTCAATTCTAATTTTATCCTCTTCATTGTATTTTTTTTTCAAGAGAGGGTTACTAGCCCGTAATCCTAACCCATTTTTATCGATCTTATAGGACAACTCTCGGAACATGTTAACTCACAATATTAATGGGTGTTAAACTAGCTCCCCGGGTGATACCATGAGGAGGTGTGTGTCCACAGTTGAGATGAAGGATAACCCAGATAAGTTGGGCTTACCAAGTTAAGACCAATTAGAATCGTGTTTGGTATTCAACATCCCCTAAATACATAATCAAAATTGACTCATAATGGTATTTTTTCATTAACGTGAGTTAGTTTTATAATTTTTTTTTTACAGAAGATAATATTGAAGTTCTTAAAATTCAAAAATCATTAAAAAAGACTCTTTTAATAAAAAAAAAACTAAAAAAAATTGTTGCCCTTGGTGGGATTTGAACCGGGGCCATTCAGTTTAAAGTACCATCTTAATTACAAATAAGTACTTCTGTAATAACTTATTATTTATTCGGATGGTATGTTGTAGTCGTTACAAGGTAACCAGTTATCAGAGTACTTGCCATTACCAAAGTTTTGCTGGGATAATACACCTTTTTTTTATTAAGGATATTAGTGTCCTTTGTCTCGGTCCATTTATTAGATTTGTTTCAATTTGTTGCTTTCGTTTATTATTTTAATAGCATCTGTTTAATCTTGTTATGAGTGGTAGGTAATAAACTTATATCCTATCTCAGCGTAAAAAGGTATTATTAAAGTGCAGGACAATTTGCCTTGGCACAAAGATGACACTAAAGATTTAAGAACTTTTTTCCTAACAGTCACAAATCTTTTTGTATTTTTTAAAAGTGATATTTTAACTCGAAAAAAAGATATTCTTGCTGTTCTATATAAACCACTATAATTTTTACCCTTCACCATCATAGCTGGAAAGGGTATTATAAGTTTGTGCTGATGTATACCAAAAGGCTTAGAATCACTTTCTGAGTCGATTATGCGATGTCAGTCCGTCAGTCCGTCTGTAAACCATGTAATCAAAGTACAGGTCGCAATTCTAAAGGTAATTTGATGAAATTTTGCATAATTTTTTTGATAGTGGGACCATGGCTATTGAAATTCGTCAAAATCGGTCCATTATTTATGGTACCTTCCAAAGGTCCCACTTCCCGGAATTGATATATTGTCCACAAATATAAATATTTTTTCATGAAATTTAAAAAAATACTGCTTATATAAACTTAAATACTTGTACCAAATTTCGTTGAAATCTTTTCTGTCAAAACGCACTAAATTTGACAAAAATCACTAAAACGCTCGTAAATTTGAAGATAATGAGAATTTTTAGTTTATTTTTTGCATACATAATTTTTGTAAAAACTCTAATTAATCTGCAAAATTTCGTTGAAATCGGTCCACATTGGACCCAAGCTCTCATATAAGTCTAAATGACGGAAACAGCTTAACCCCTTGACTTATTTACACGAGTCTGACTCGTGGTACAATTTCTGTGCCTAACATGATTATCACGAGTCCGACTCGTGGTACTATTTATGTGCCTAACATGATTATCACTAGTCATACTCGTTTTGCGACTGTTCTTAAGCATCAAAACCGGTTTGTTTAGTGCAACTTGTGTGCGAACAGTTGAAAGCGAACTTCGTTGCGCAGATTGATACGTTAAGGGGTTAAGTATATAAGTTTTGAGAAAATGTTTGTATGATGGCAAAATTTAGCAAATATTTGTCTTTATGCAGGAAAAAGATCAACTTTGACCTTAGTGGTGAAGGGTATCGTATGGTCGGGCTTGACCGACTATAGCATTTCTTACTTGTTTTTTTCCTTTAAATTTAATTTTTTTTTTTTTTTTTTAAATTCATAAAAAATTATGATAAAAATATACAATTTTAACTACATGGTCACAAAGCTGTGAATGTTTCAAATAAAACAAACCTCATTCACTTCATTTTTTAAAATTTTTCATATGAAAAATGTTCGCTGATTTTCACTTTATTTTCTAAATATAACTTTATATAAAACCAACATTTAATTATGTATTTTCACGAAATAAGGCTTCGGTTATTTATAATATTAACTGTTTTAAGAAAGTGAAATAAAAATGGTAAGTTTTTAAAATATTCAAATTTTTTATGAATTTTTAAAAATAAAATTTTTTCGATTTTGCAAAAACAAAAAAATTGAAAATTTTTCTATCGAAAATTTTTCTATAGCAAAATATTTCTATCGAAAATTTTTCTATAGAAAAATTTTTCTATAGAAAAATATTTCTATAGAAAAATATTTCTATCGAAAATTTTTCTATAGAAAAATATTTCTATCGAAAATTTTTCTATAGAAAAATATTTCTATCGAAAATTTTTCTATAGAAAAATATTTCTATCGAAAATTTTTCTATAGAAAAATATTTCTAACGAAAATTTTTCTACAGAAAAATATTTCTATCGAAAATTTTTCTACAGAAAAATATTTCTATCGAAAATTTTTCTATAGAAAAATATTTCTATCGAAAATTTTTCTATAGAAAAATATTTCTATCGAAAATTTTTCTATAGAAAAATATTTCTATCGAAAATTTTTCTATAGAAAAATATTTCTATCGAAAATTTTTCTATAGAAAAATATTTCTATCGAAAATTTTTCTATAGAAAAATATTTCTATCGAAAATTTTTCTATAGAAAAATATTTCTATCGAAAATTTTTCTATAGAAAAATATTTCTATCGAAAATTTTTCTATAGAAAAATATTTCTATAGAAAAATATTTCTATCGAAAATTTTTCTATAGAAAAATATTTCTATCGAAAATTTTTCTATAGAAAAATATTTCTATCGAAAATTTTTCTATAGAAAAATATTTCTATCGAAAATTTTTCTATAGAAAAATATTTCTATCGAAAATTTTTCTATAGAAAAATATTTCTATCGAAAATTTTTCTATAGAAAAATATTTCTATCGAAAATTTTTCTATAGAAAAATATTTCTATCGAAAATTTTTCTATAGAAAAATATTTCTATCGAAAATTTTTCTATAGAAAAATATTTCTATCGAAAATTTTTCTATAGAAAAATATTTCTATCGAAAACTTTTCTATAGAAAAATATTTCTATCGAAAATTTTTCTATAGAAAAATATTTCTATCGAAAATTTTTCTATAGAAAAATATTTCTATCGAAAATTTTTCTATAGAAAAATATTTCTATCGAAAATTTTTCTATAGAAAAATATTTCTATCGAAAATTTTTCTATAGAAAAATATTTCTATCGAAAATTTTTCTATAGAAAAATATTTCTATCGAAAATTTTTCTATAGAAAAATATTTCTATCGAAAATTTTTCTATAGAAAAATATTTCTATCGAAAATTTTTCTATAGAAAATATTTCTATCGAAAATTTTTCTATAGAAAAATATTTCTATCGAAAATTTTTCTATAGAAAAATATTTCTATCGAAAATTTTTCTATAGAAAAATATTTCTATCGAAAATTTTTCTATAGAAAAATATTTCTATCGAGAATTTTTCTATAGAAAAATATTTCTATCGAGAATTTTTCTATAGAAAAATATTTCTATCAATAATTTTTCTATAGAAAAATATTTCTATCAAAAATTTTTCTATAGAAAAATATTTCTATCGAAAATTTTTCTATAGAAAAATATTTCTATCGAAAATTTTTCTATAGAAAAATATTTCTATCGAAAATTTTTCTATAGAAAAATATTTCTATCGAAAATTTTTCTATAGAAAAATATTTCTATCGAAAATTTTTCTATAGAAAAATATTTCTATCGAAAATTTTTCTATAGAAAAATATTTCTAACGAAAATTTTTCTATAGAAAAATATTTCTAACGAAAATTTTTCTATAGAAAAATATTTCTAACGAAAATTTTTCTTTAGAAAAATATTTCTGTCGAAAATTTTTCTATAGAAAAATATTTCTATCGAAAATATTTCTATAGAAAAATATTTCTAACGAAAAATTTTCTATAGAATAATATTTCTAACGAAAATTTTTCTATGGAAAAATATTTCTTTATAAAAATATTTCTATGGAAAATATTTCAATTGACAAATTTTATCAAAAAGTTTTCTTTAGAAAAATATTTCTATCGAAAATATTTCTATAGAAAAATATTTTTACCGAAAATTTTTCTATAGAAAAATAAGTTAATCATAAAATTTTTGATCAAAAAATTTGTTTATCTTAAATGTAGTTTTTTAAATTTGTCATTAATTAACAAATAAGAGATTAGCCTAGGCTAGGTTAAGCTAAGGCTATGGTCAAATGTATACCGATTTTACCAAATTTCACCAAAATGTTTCAAGGAATTAAGAATATAACGGAATGGCAATCTTTAATATCCCCGCCGTTTTTTTTTTGATGGTGGGTATACAGAACTGTACCATTGAGTATTACTTAAAGTATTATTAATATATGCAATAGTCCATTCAGCTTTTCAAAATTAATCCCTAAAATCCGCTAAAAAACAGATGTTTTTAAACAATCGATTTTCCCATTCGTTTATTTTCATTAAAAAAAATCCAGCTTATCAAAATATTTATTCTATAATGAATAATTAAATCCTCGCCATAATTAATATTCTAAATACAATATAACACAAAAAATCCTTAAACAAAAGTTAATAAACTCTCGTCTTATTGGCTTTATCTAAAACCCAACAGAAAGAAAAATTCTTAACATCATCCGCTTTTGGCTTCTCTTTTCGATATTTTCCTACAATTAATTCCGATGTTAATAAGGCTATTGATGCAGAATTAGCTTTAATTAGTAATTTATAAAATGTTTTCAAAATTTATTGAGGGAGAAAAAATAAAATGCAGAGTATCATCGTCATCATCATCATCTCCATTGATTGTCAGTTATTCATTAAGTATTTTTTTATTGGTTGATGACCTTTTTTTAGTATTCATGCCTTAAGGATGTTAAAATAAATGTCTTAAAACTTGTATACCATTGAGTTATATATTCTAGGGAAGAATTATTTACAAAATAAAGTTCGCAAAAAAAACAAAATTGTAGATGATATAGGAAATTTTTTAAAAAATGCTTACAAAATTTGGAAATTTAAAAAAAAAATTCTTATATAAATAGACAATTTGAAAAATTTCCTATAAAATAGGCAATTTTTGAAAATTTTCATGTCAAAAAAAAAGAAATTTTTGAAAAATATTCTATAAAAATAGAAAATTTTTTAAAAATTTCCTATAAAAATAGAAAATTTTTGAAAAATTTCCTATAAAAATAAGAAATTTTTGAAAAATTTCCTATAAAAATAGGAAATTTTTGAAAAATTTCCTATAAAAATAGGAAATTTTTGAAAAATTTCCTATAAAAATAGGAAATTTTTGAAAAATTTCCTATAAAAATAGGAAATTTTTGAAAAATTTCCTATAAAAATAGGAAATTTTTGAAAAATTTCCTATAAAAATAGGAAATTTTTGAAAAATTTCCTATAAAAATAGGAAATTTTTGAAAAATTTCCTATAAAAATAGGAAATTTTTGAAAAATTTCCTATAAAAATAGGAAATTTTTGAAAAATTTCCTATAAAAATAGGAAATTTTTGAAAAATTTCCTATAAAAATAGGAAATTTTTGAAAAATTTCCTATAAAAATAGGAAATTTTTGAAAAATTTCTTATAAAAATAGGAAATTTTTGAAAAATTTCCTATAAAAATAGGAAATTTTTGAAAAATTTCCTATAAAAATAGGAAATTTTTGAAAAATTTCCTATAAAAATAGGTAATTTTTGAAAAATTTCCTATAAAAATAGGAAATTTTTGAAAAATTTCCTATAAAAATAGGAAATTTTTGAAAAATTTCCTATAAAAATAGGAAATTTTTGAAAAATTTCCTAGAAAAATAGGAAATTTTTGAAAAATTTCCTATAAAAATAGGAAATTTTTGAAAATTTTCCTATAAAAATAGGAAATTTTTGAAAAATTTCCTATAAAAATAGAAAAATTTCCTATAAAAATAGGAAATTTTTGAAAAATTTCCTATAAAAAAAATAAAAATAAAAAATTTCTTATTTTTATAGGAAATTTTTCAAAAATTTCCTATAAAAATAAGAAATTTTTGAAAAATTTCCTATAAAAATAAAAAATTTTTTAAAAATTTCCTTTAAAAAAGAAAATTTTTTTAAAATTTCCTATAAAAATAGAAAATTTTTTAAAAATTTCCTATAAAAATAGGAAATTTTTGAAAAAATTCCTATAAAAATAGGAAATTTTTGAAAAAATTCCTATAAAAATTGGAAATTTTTGAGAAATTCCCTATAAAAATAGGAAATTTTTGAAAAATTTCCTATAAAAATAGAAAAATTTCCTATAAAAATAGGAAATTTTTGAAAAATTTCCTATAAAAAAAATAAAAATAAAAAATTTCTTGTTTTTATAGGAAATTTTTCAAAAATTTCCTATAAAAATAAGAAATTTTTGAAAAATTTCCTATAAAAATAAAAAATTTTTTAAAAATTTCCTTTAAAAAAGAAAAATTTTTAAAAATTTCCTATAAAAATAGAAAATTTTTTAAAAATTTCCTATAAAAATAGAAAATTTTTTAAAAATTTCCTATAAAAATAGGAAATTTTTGAAAAAATTCCTATAAAAATAGGAAATTTTTGAAAAAATTCCTAGGAAATTTTTGAAAAAATTCCTATAAAAATAGGAAATTTTTGAGAAATTTCCTATAAAAATAGGAAATTTTTGAAAAATTTTCTATAAAAATAGGAAATTTTTGAGAAATTTCCTATAAAAATAGGAAATTTTTGAGAAATTTCCTATAAAAATAGGAAATTTTTGAAAAATTTTCTATAAAAATAGGAAATTTTTAAAAAATATTGATATGCATTGCTTCAAGATATTGGATTCCCCGTTCTAACTTAAAAACTGATGATTACGTTTGTTTTAGGAAATTTCTGTAACCTTTGACCCAGCATATTTTCTAGCTTCTAGAAAAACCCAGTTTTGTATATTACCAGAAGAATTTTGACCAAAAATAATCGTTTAAGTATGTGAACAACTTCCAAACCATATCAAATTAACAGGTTAAAAGTCATCTTTTCACATTTTTCTTCAGCGATGCGTGAACTTAAAAAGGCGACCTCATAAATCCTCTGTTTGATAAGTGGAAAAAATCACATGAGACAAAGTTACTAAACACATACGACAAACCAGAACAACAGCAACAAACATGTGTGTAATTTGTGCCCTGTAAAGAATGTAACAATATGTAAATTGAGTTTTTTAATACTTGACAAAACTCCTAAGAAGGAAATTCGGAAAAAAAAAAAATTTAAAAAAAGTTGCTGTCAGTTCCTAACAATGGCTGTTTCTCTAGTACAAATATAAAGCGAAATAATGCATATGTAACGCATTTTTTCTAAAAATTGGCTAAAGACATAAGAAAGTAACAATAGGAGTTTCGAAAAAAAAAAAAATAAAGTCGTAAATCTTGCAAATGCCATGAACTACTTGATAACAATGGGAATCCCAATATTACACACGCATTAATAAAAGCCAGAAAGAAAAAAAGTTTTACTATGTACCAGCATTACACCAGTAAATTGTCCTGTTAAAGGACGAGTATGTACTCGTTTGTTCTTCTACTCAACAATAAAATCATCATAAATCATCAAGTGTCAAACACAATTTAAATATTTACTATTTTGCCACGGTGACATCACAATCACGTGTGGTTGACTTTTTTCGTATGTAAAAGGGGTTGGAATATCCTTTTTAAACACATGTGATATTTTACATTTCCTCGTTTGTGAAAAAAACTGAAATTAAACTGCAAATAATAAAGAAAAGGTATTTAAAATTGTTCTAATACTCTAGAGAAATAAATTTGAATTTGTAACAAAGTCGTTTTTATCTATTTGATCTTAAGATTATTTGCAGAAATTTTCAAATTAAAATTTTCTTGAAAACCCTTTTATAATACTCATACGATTTTAACATATTGACATAAGTCTTTACTACATATACTACTTGTCATCCTGACTCTTTTGTTAATTCCAAAGATACTTCTCGTTCTCGTTAATGATAACGATATTTTATATATGAGTATCATTTTTGAATACTTTATCCAGTTTGACAAATGTAACACAATTACTTGTTAAACTTAATTAAAAGACATTTTAGTAATTTATTTTATTTCTAAAACAAACAAATGATGAAATCCTTCAATGTCTTAGGTATCAGAATATGGTGACAATTTCTTTAAAAAGGATATTAAGGGTAAGGTTTATCTTACACAGAGAGAAAAGTATTACAAAATTGGAAAAGTGGTATTCGTTTGAACAAACTAAATCTCATAGCAATAATCTGAGTCTTATGGGTCGATTGTGTATTGCAACTCAACTATAGTTGTGTTGTCAATTGTCAAAATGACATAACATATGGCAACTGATAACCGATAACAGAACCTCAGTTGCCATTATCACGTAACTCTAAAACTGTTTATTTTCTTGAGCTAAGTAGAAAAAAACGAAATTCGGCAACAAAATTATCTTTCAGGAACACTAATTAGTTTTAGTCTATGTCTTAGTCTATATCTTAGTCTATGTCCTAGTCTATGTCTTAGTCTATATCTTAGTCTATGTCTTAGTCTATGTCTTAGTCTATGTCTTAGTCTATGTCTTAGTATATGTCTTAGTCTATGTCTTAGTCTATGTCTTAGTCTATGTCTTGGTCTATGTCTTAGTCTATGTCTTAGTCTATGTCTTAGTCTATGTCTTAGTCTATGTCTTAGTCTATGTCTTAGTCTATGTCTTAGTCTATGTCTTAGTCTATGTCTTAGTCTATGTCTTAGTCTATGTCTTAGTCTATGTCTTAGTCTATGTCTTAGTCTATGTCTTAGTCTATGTCTTAGTCTATGTCTTAGTCTATGTCTTAGTCTATGTCTTAGTCTATGTCTTAGTCTATGTCTTAGTCTATGTCTTAGTCTATGTCTTAGTCTATATCTTAGTCTATGTCTTAGTCTATGTCTTAGTCTATGTCTTAGTCTATGTCTTAGTATATGTCTTAGTCTATGTCTTAGTCTATGTCTTAGTCTATGTCTTGGTCTATGTCTTAGTCTATGTCTTAGTCTATGTCTTAGTCTATGTCTTAGTCTATGTCTTAGTCTATGTCTTAGTCTATGTCTTAGTCTATGTCTTAGTCTATGTCTTAGTCTATGTCTTAGTCTATGTCTTAGTCTATGTCTTAGTCTATGTCTTAGTCTATGTCTTAGTCTATGTCTTAGTCTATGTCTTAGTCTATGTCTTAGTCTATGTCTTAGTCTATGTCTTAGTCTATGTCTTAGTCTATGTCTTAGTCTATGTCTTAGTCTATGTCTTAGTCTATGTCTTGGTCTATGTCTTAGTCTATGTCTTAGTCTATGTCTTAGTCTATGTCTTAGTCTATGTCTTAGTCTATGTCTTAGTCTATGTCTTAGTCTATGTCTTAGTCTATGTCTTAGTCTATGTCTTAGTCTATGTCTTAGTCTATGTCTTAGTCTATGTCTTAGTCTATGTCTTAGTCTATGTCTTAGTCTATGTCTTAGTCTATGTCTTAGTCTATGTCTTAGTCTATGTCTTAGTCTATGTCTTAGTCTATGTCTTAGTCTATGTCTATGTCTATGTCTATGTCTTAGTCTATGTCTTAGTCTATGTCTTTGTCTATGTCTTAGTCTATGTCTTAGTCTATGTTTTAGTTTATGTCTTACTCTATGTCTTAGTCTATGTCTTAGAATATATCTTAGTCTATGTCTTAGTCAATGTCTTAGAATATGTCTTAGTTTATGTCTTAGTCTATATCTTAGTCCACGTCTTAGTTCATGCCTTAGTCTATAACTTAGTCTATGTCTTAGTTTATATATTAGTCCAAGTGTTAGTCTTTGTCTTAGTTTATATCCTAGTCCATGTCTTAGTCTATGTCTTAGTCTTTGTTTTAGTCTTTGTCTTAGTCTATATCTTTGTCTTAGTCTATGTTTTAGTCTATGTTTTAGTCTATATCTTAGTCTATGTCTTCGTCTATATCTTAGTCTATGTCTTTGTCTATGCCTTAATCTATGTCTAAGTCTATGTTTTAGTCTATGTCTTTGTCTATATCTATGTCTATGTCGCACGACGCACTATAGAGAAAACTCGTTTTTTAGCCGTACAGCACGAATGTGGAATAAACTTCCTGCATCAGTCTTCCCCTCTAAATATGATATCTAAAGGTTCAAACCGAATATCTACAAACACTACTCCCTCTATCCTCCTTCCCACAACCTTTTCTCCTGGTTCGATCACAATGCATATGTAGGGGTCATCCCCTGAGTGTTGGTCCAATACAAAAAAAAGTTTACCCGCAATGTGCTTCTATGTACTAGGTAGAAAATATATACCATCCACTGAATCAGGTTGATCTTGTCGACCTTTAACCTGTTTTCTGTATAATTTCTTTAAGTGTACAAGATTTCTGAAGTGTACTAGTTTCCTTTATAACCCTTATACAAGTAAGTTTTTTGCTCTTAAATACGTTCTATTGAATACCAGTCAAATATTTATTTTTCTAATCTCCAAGGATTCGTTATTTTAACAGGTTTTCTAGTTTATATGCAAAATTTATAAGATTTCTTCATTAAGAAACACGATGTTTCATTGAAATCCCCCTTATGCACACATGTCCTCAAACCTCAAAATTTATATTTGGTCTTTGGGAAATCATATTATTTCATGTGATGTCCCATCTATTCATTCTTTACGTAAACATCAAAAGATGACAAACTATAGTTTTAATGTGTCGCAATTAAATTTACATATTACGCGTTTTCATTTGAATTTGTTGGTCTTTATTTTTACTATGGCCTCGAACTATTTTAATCATCGGATGCATAACAACCCTTTTCAAATTTTCTAATTTTAAATTATTTTTGGGTTAAAAAACCCAATAACAAAATTCATCACGTTTTTTTACCCCGAAAATTAAATGGAATTTCATTAACGCATATTTCTTTGATAATAGTTATGAGCATGTGATATGGTGGTTTGTGTAATGTAATTGTTTTGATGGGATTACAGGATGACAAAGTATTAAAGAAACTTAAATTTTACCAAAAATAAGTTTAAATTTTAATACAGAAGCAAATAGCCGCATTCGATATCGATTGAAAACTCAGACTTCTAAGCAAATATTGTATAACATACTTTAGGGATTTTCAAAATAATTTATTGTGCAGAAAGTTTTATAAAATTTGATATCTAAACATATCCGTTCGTTTGTCAAAACATTTAATTTAAATTAAATTCGTTTACTGACGTTGAATATTAGACAAATAAGTTACAATATAGTAAACCGTATTCATATTTATGTTATATATTATATAGATTATTTTTAAAGTATGCTACACAAATGTTTCTGAAATATCTTACGTTTCGATCGATATCGAAATTGGCCCCATCGATTTGGCCCCATAATTCTTACAAAACTTTGCTTTTATATAAAAGTAAAATATTTTTGTAGAAGTAACTTTGTCATAACTAAAACCTGTCACTCTGTTCCTTAAGAGTTATGATTAGTCAACATCGTCAAAAACAACAGCCATCACCAGTTTCGCCTTTGATGTCGTGTAGGTTTTCATAGTTTAGTTTTTAGTAAAGGATAGTTTTCCTTAGCACATTTAATAAGGAAATTGAAGGATTTCTGAAACGTGTGTAAATGTTTGCTCATAACAAATATTGTTTTATTTCATGTTAATTTTACATATTTATTGTTTATAATTAAGTTAACGTTTGTTAATAGCACTCGTTCCCTTATTTTGGCCACAAAACACGCATATGTTAATTGAGGCAAATCACTATGGCGTTAACGCTTTATTTTTGGAAGAATAAATTGTTTCCGGAATTTCACGTAAATACCAGAATTTAACTTAAATTTTCGTATTACTAGAGGCATGTATATTTTGTCTTTGTCTATGACTTAGTCTATGTCTGAGTCTATGTCTTAGTCTATGTCTATGTCTATGTCAATGTCTTAGTTTATTTCTTTTCTATATCTTAGTCTATTTCTTAGTCTATGTCTTAGTCTATGTCTTAGTTTACGTCTTAGTTTGTATCTTAGCCTATGTCTGAGTCGATGTCATAGTCTGGGTTTAAGTCTCCGTTTTATGCCATGTCTTAGTCTATGCCTTAGTCTACATCTTGGTCTATGTCTCAGTAAAATGTCTTAGTCTATGTTTTAGTCTATGTTTTAGTCTATGTCTAAGTCTATGTCTTAGTCTATGTCTTAGTCTATGTCTTAGTCTATGTCTTAGTCTATGTCTTAGTCTCTGTCTTAGTCTATGTCTTAGTCTATGTCTTAGTCTATGTCTTAGTCTATGTCTTAGTCTATGTCTTAGTCTATGTCTTAGTCTATGTCTTAGTCTATGTCTTAGTCTATGTCTTAGTCTATGTCTTAGTCTATGTCTTAGTCTATGTCTTAGTCTATGTCTTAGTCTATGTCTTAGTCTATATCTTAGTCTATGTCTTAGTCTATGTCTTAGTCTATGTCTTAGTCTATGTCTTAGTCTATGTCTTAGTCTATGTCTTAGTCTATGTCTTAGTCTATGTCTTAGTCTATGTCTTAGTCTATGTCTTAGTCTATGTCTTAGTCTATGTCTTAGTCTATGTCTTTGTATGTCTTAGTCTATGTCTTAGTCTATGTCTTAGTCTATGTCTATGGCTATGACTTGGTCTATGTCTTAGGGTATGACTTAGTCAATGTCTTAGTTTATGTCTTAGTCTATATCTTAGTCTATGTCTTAGTCCATGTCTAAGTCTATGTCTATGTCTTAGTCTATGTCTTAGTCTATGTCTAAGTCTATGTCTTAGTCTATGCCTTAGTCTATGTCTTAGTCTATGTCTCAGTCTATGTCTTAGTCTTTGTCTTAGTCTAGTTGTTAGTCTATGTCTTTGTCTATATTTAAGTCTACATCTTAGTATATGCCTTTGTCTATATCTTTGTATATGTCTACAACTGTTCTTATCTTAATGTTTTTTTATTTAAATTAAAAAAGATTAAAATTACTACCAATTCCTTTCGATAATTTTCCAATAAACGTTTTTCTCTTTAAATATTTCCTCATCACTAAATTATTCTTATCTTTAAGTCCACCCGCTATACAACAATGTCATAAATTGTACTTAAGCTCATTTTAATTACTTCCTCTATTAAGTCGTGTCGTATCCTAAACTGGGTCATTAAAATACTTAACGACAACTTAACGATTGTCCTTATCGAACAAATAGATCTGAGTATTTAGCAAATAACATTTCAGCTATAAACAAATATTCTTAAACATTGTTTTCGCTTATTGTTCTTACATATATGTCCTTAAGAGACAATAAGAAGGACTAAAGAATTAAAACATTAATTGTCAAATCGCCAAAAGAAATAATAAATATGAGAGCAACTAAAAGCAAACATTTAAATTCTTTTCACTTATGACTTGATGTTAGTGTTTTTGTTATCTTAAGAAACATTATGAGTATTAAAATGGAAGGAGTACGATGTCCTTTTTAGTTTTATTTATTTATGTCACTTGTTGTCATTTTCACTATAAATCTGGAGAATTATTTCATTTCATTATTGTCATTTGCTCATACATATGGGGATAGTTTGGCGACAAGATTTGAAGGGAGAAACTCATAAAACCATTCAAGTACAAAACTTTAACTGACAATCTATTAAGTTTTCTTTTGTTTTTCATTTCTTCTTAATTTTAATGGATCTTTAGTATGCCCTAATAAAGGATATGATGGTTTAATGACTATTATTATTGAAATTTCTTTTGTCATTATCAAAAAGGGGGTATACTTTGAGGCTGTAAGAAAAATCAGTTTTATGTTTAGCAAAATATTTTGTAGCATTTTAAATAACAATTAATAAAAACCAATATAAAAGAAGGAGCATATGAATGACATTAAATATAATTCTAATGGAATGGACCTTTTACTAAAGCTAAAACAAAAAATATGAATGATATAAAACAATATAGATATAAGACATAAACGAGCACATAGATTAAAACATAAACAAAGACGTAGGCAAAGACAGAGACTAACACATGGACTAAGACATAGACTAAGACATAGACTAAGACATAGACTAAGACATAGACTAAGACACAGACTAAGACATAGACTAAGACATAGACTAAGACATAGACTAAGACATAGACTAAGACATAGACTAAGACATAGACTAAGACATAGACTAAGACATAGACTAAGACATAGACTAAGACATAGACTAAGACATAGACTAAGACATAGACTAAGACATAGACTAAGACATAGACTAAGACATAGTCTAAGACATAGACTAAGACATAGACTAAGACATAGACTAAGACATAGACTAAGACATAGACTAAGACATAGACTAAGACATAGACTAAGACATAGACTAAGACATAGACTAAGACATAGACTAAGACATAGACTAAGACATAGACTAAGACATAGACTAAGACATAGACTAAAACATAGACTAAGACAAAGATATAGACATAAACTAAGACATAGACTAAGACATAGACTAAGACATAGACTAAGACATAGACTAAGATATAGACTAAGACATAGACTAAGACATAGACTAAGACATAGACTAAGACATAGACTAAGACATAGACTAAGACATAGACTAAGACATAGACTAAGACATAGACTAAGACATAGACTAAGACATAGACTAAGACATAGACTAAGACATAGACTAAGACATAGACTAAGACATAGACTAAGACATAGACTAAGACATAGACTAAGACATAGACTAAGACATAGACTAAGACATAGACTAAGACATAGACTAAGACATAGACTAAGACATAGACTAAGACATAGACTAAGACATAGACTAAGACATAGACTAAGACATAGACTAAGACATAGACTAAGACATAGACTAAGACATAGACTAAGACATAGACTAAGACATAGACTAAGACATAGACTAAGACATAGACTAAGACATAGACTAAGACATAGACTAAGACATAGACTAAGACATAGACTAAGACATAGACTAAGACATAGACTAAGACATAGACTAAGACATAGACTAAGACATAGACTAAGACATAGACTAAGACATAGACTAAGACATAGACTAAGACATAGACTAAGACATAGACTAAGACATAGACTAAGACATAGACTAAGACATAGACTAAGACATAGACTAAGACATAGACTAAGACATAGACTAAGACATAGACTAAGACATAGACTAAGACATAGACTAAGACATAGACTAAGACATAGACTAAGACATAGACTAAGACATAGACTAAGACATAGACTAAGACATAGACTAAGACATAGACTAAGACATAGACTAAGACATAGACTAAGACATAGACTAAGACATAGACTAAGACATAGACTAAGACATAGACTAAGACATAGACTAAGACATAGACTAAGACATAGACTAAGACATAGACTAAGACATAGACTAAGACATAGACTAAGACATAGACTAAGACATAGACTAAGACATAGACTAAGACATAGACTAAGACATAGACTAAGACATAGACTAAGACATAGACTAAGACATAGACTAAGACATAGACTAAGACATAGACTAAGACATAGACTAAGACATAGACTAAGACATAGACTAAGACATAGACTAAGACATAGACTAAGACATAGACTAAGACATAGACTAAGACATAGACTAAGACATAGACTAAGACATAGACTAAGACATAGACTAAGACATAGACTAAGACATAGACTAAGACATAGACTAAGACATAGACTAAGACATAGACTAAGACATAGACTAAGACATAGACTAAGACATAGACTAAGACATAGACTAAGACATAGACTAAGACATAGACTAAGACATAGACTAAGACATAGACTAAGACATAGACTAAGACATAGACTAAGACATAGACTAAGACATAGACTAAGACATAGACTAAGACATAGACTAAGACATAGACTAAGACATAGACTAAGACATAGACTAAGACATAGACTAAGACATAGACTAAGACATAGACTAAGACATAGACTAAGACATAGACTAAGACATAGACTAAGACATAGACTAAGACATAGACTAAGACATAGACTAAGACATAGACTAAGACATAGACTAAGACATAGACTAAGACATAGACTAAGACATAGACTAAGACATAGACTAAGACATAGACTAAGACATAGACTAAGACATAGACTAAGACATAGACTAAGACATAGACTAAGACATAGACTAAGACATAGACTAAGACATAGACTAAGACATAGACTAAGACATAGACTAAGACATAGACTAAGACATAGACTAAGACATAGACTAAGACATAGACTAAGACATAGACTAAGACATAGACTAAGACATAGACTAAGACATAGACTAAGACATAGACTAAGACATAGACTAAGACATAGACTAAGACATAGACTAAGACATAGACTAAGACATAGACTAAGACATAGACTAAGACATAGACTAAGACATAGACTAAGACATAGACTAAGACATAGACTAAGACATAGACTAAGACATAGACTAAGACATAGACTAAGACATAGACTAAGACATAGACTAAGACATAGACTAAGACATAAACCAAGACATAGACTAAGACATAGACCTTTTAGTCTCCAAAATCTGCGATTAACACTCTAATTTCGTTAACACTTGAACGAAATATTTACAAAAGAAGTTTAAAGAAAACTTGACATCCCTATTCTATAATTCCAAATTCAAAATCATGGCATCAACTTAATACTAGTGCCATGCCGGCGCCAATTTCATATGATATTCATCAACAAACTATGAACATATTTCTAGGAATTTTAAATAATTCTAACGCATTTGACAAATGTTTCAATCACTAACTAAAAATTTAATATAAACGAATTATTTTTTTCAAGATAACAAAATTTGCTCAAACAACTTAAATCAGTCAGACATTTAAAATTGTCTACCTAGAAACTGATAAATGTTACGTGCCATCGCTACTGTTTATTGATGGAACGTGTGAATTTAGTCATTTTTACAAATATGCACTAATAATTTGTCAATGAATAAATTCTAAACAAATAAATAGAAAATAAATAGGAAATAAAATAGAAGATTTTAAATACCAAGCCAAACAAATATCATTAAGATTACAAACTAAGTACAATAAATACTACATTGTAGAATCTGCATTCATACCAGCAAACGAAAAAAATAGTTTATTTCAAAACTATTGTTATTGTTGCCAAACTAATTCTTAAGAAATTTATCTAAATGTTTATTATAAGTCCCTTATACTAAGATATCATTAAGACCCCAAAAATATTGTTAAACTATTGTAATACATGGCAACCTTTGATGCTAGTGAGTTATCAGTCCTTTTAATATATTGTAGTATTTTTAGAATAGTTTTTGCTTTAAATCCCATTTGAAACTAAATTTAAATCATCATTGTTACAAGAGCTAATTTGAGTATATGTATGTGTATATTCAAAATCATCATTATTAGCCTGAGCATACAATTACGAGTACTTTACTGTTGCCAGGGTAAAACCAAATAAGACATACGACTCTTTCTGTACAATTATTTTTGCACACACTTTTATGTAGAAATTCTCAATTGACTGGAGTCGATTAGTATACCCTTCACTAAAAAAGGAATGGTGTTCATATATCCTCTTGTTATTGGGTTGGTTATTTTACAATATTTACCAAAGGCCCCATATATGGTTCACTAACTATTTATCTAGCTAATTGGTTAGTATTGTGAGCCGCCGTGGCATAGAAGGTTAGTCATCCGCCAAGAATACCAGAGGTCCTAAGTTCAATCCCAGGCCAGACCCTCTTGAAAAAAAGCGGTGGTTTACCTCATAACTCAGCTAGCCACTGCCGTTCGGAGCCGGAGCTAAAACAGAATCGGATGCAGCTCATTGTCTGAGAGAAGTACCCCTTGTTCCAATTGGAATGTTGTAGGGGAATTATTCTTCTTCTTCTGTTATTCTTGAATCCCAGTGGAGCATAGGGCCTCAACCATCCTTTTATATCGAACTCTATTGCGAGATATTAGGCATACATCATTCCATGAATAGTTTGCTGCTTGTAACTCCGCATCTGTTGACCTTCTCCACGTTCTAGCGGGTGCACCAACACGACGGCCGCTTCCTTGTGGATTTCAACGAAGCGCTTGTCGAGCAATGTTGGTATTTGGCCTTCGAAGTTTGTGGCCCATCCATCGCCATTTCCGTTGACATACCTCTATAGAAGAAGGGATTTTGTTTGTAGCGTTTAGTAGATCTTCATTTCTTATGCGATTTGGCCACCATATATTAAGGATTTGCCGCAAGGATTGTTTGCAAAGGTTTGTAGGCGCTTATCGATGGTATTTGTGCGTTTCCAAGTTTCGCAGCCGTAATGCAAGATGGACTTGACATTCGAGTTATATATTCGTAACTTAGTTGTTGTTGATATTTGCCGAGATTTCCATATAGTTCGGAGAATGTCGAATGCAGATTTTGCCTTATTAATACGCGATTCAGTATCCTCATCGGCGCAACCTTTTGTAGATACCCAACTACCAAGATAATTGAAGGTACCTACACATCTAATACCCTCGTTATCCACATTGATGTTTGACGACGGGTTTGCGCCATAGCCTCCAGGCATAATCTTTGTCTTGGAAATATAATTTTCCAGCCCAGCTGCCCGAGAACAGTAATAGCGCTAGTGTTTTCTTGAAGGCGAGCTGGTCTTTGGCTTAGAAGATATACGTCATCGGCGTATTCCAAGTCCTCGAGTTGCTTAAATGGTGTCCATTGGATACTATTCAGTGCCAAGCGCATTATATTGTCGATGACAAGGATAAAAAGTATAGGTGATAATATACATCCTTAGGGGAATTATATGTATATATATATATATATATATATATAAATATATATATATATATATTTTTTTTTTTTTTATTATTAATTGCCGGGTAACATTATCAACACCGTCACATATGCAGATTATGTTGCATATGATGATGTAAATTCGGTAATCCGGAGTAGGATCTCATGAACCCATAGGTCATGCCAACAACGTGAACTACTCCGTATCCACTCCCTTCTTTGACAAATCCTTTACTGTGATTATCTATGGAGTTCCTTCTTACTCCGATGATTTTTGTCTGGAGGTATACACGGATGGATCTAAGTCAATGAAAGGGTGTTGTAGGCTTCTCCGCTGTTTTAAACTTCCTGATCTCTGTAGTGCTCCTAGGATTGAGATATCGGCTATATGAATAAGATACCCCAGAATATTTGATATAGATATAAAGTTCTGTGTCTACTGCCATACGACATCTGTTTTCACTCGCGTATGACGGGAATCTCTTCTGTATACCCGGTCATAATAATATACCTGGTTACATTATTACGGATAACTTTGCTAAATGTGATGCGCTTCCTAGTCAGGAAGATGTTAACCAATTTATGATCTTGCCGCTATCCGCCTTCAAATTGCTAATTTGGCAACCATTATAGGGGTAAGTTCAGAACACTTGGTGCATAGAAACCACTTGTTCAGTTTTAAAGCAAACGTGGCCCATTTACGAAAACAATCGTTCAAAATGCTTGGTATCTTTGCCTAGTCATCGACTTTTGAACTTGATCTAACCCTCATAGGGCGCATCGATTTTGGGTTACATGCTAGAAGACTTAGGTGGTAAGTTAACGAAATATAAAGATATGGCAAGACTATAATTTCAATTTTCCATAAACAATTCGTATTTAAAGATAGCTTGATAGCTTTATAATTCGTTTAGGAATTATTAACCTCCTAATAATCTTTTAAATAACGACTACTTTCCCAGTTGTCATAACTACGATGAGGAAGAAGCGGCCACTCACCTCCTCTGCCACTACACCGCTCTTGCAAGTCGAAAAGCTCTTTATGTGGGTGCATCTTTTCAGCACAATTTTTCCTATCTATGTATCACAGATTTCGCAAAATAGACGCACTTATCGAAGCTATTGGTTGGATCAATAAGTCTTCACTATTGGTAGTCTAGAGATCTAGTCTATCCCTTGCAGGTACCATAGTGGACCACTTATATCTCCAATGGTTCAAAATATCAAAGATGTATCTTCTTTTTCAAATCTGCAGTTTTAGGATGACTCAGCAGTTTAATTATGACTCAGCAGATCAATATGACCCAGCAGTTTAAAGATGACTTAGCTTTTTTGGGATGATTCGACAATTTTTGGATGATTTGACATTTTTAGTTTTGGGATTAGTTAGTAGTTTTAGGATGCTGAGTCATCCTTCTCAACACTCTGTAAAAATACCGAATAGTGTTTGATATGTTTTAAATGTAAATCAATTGCTGTATCAATTTGTTCCTATATCCAATGGTTCAAAATATTGAAGATGTTTCTTCTTTTTCCAGTCTACAGCTTTAGGATGACTCAGCGGTTTAAGGATGACACAACAGTTTAAGGATGACGTATAATTTTTAGGATGACTCAACAGTTTAAGGATGATCCGACATTTTTAGGATGAATCATCAGGTTAAGGATTCGTTAGTAGTTTTAGGATGACTCCTGACTCCAAGAAGTACTGAAGACATGTTTGATATACATTTTGTAATGTTTATTAGTTCAAAAGATATATATGGGTCAAAAAAGTAGCAAACATTTATTTTACGCTATATTTACGCTATATTTTTCGAAAAGCTCTGAACACGCGTTTCACCTTTTTGTACAGTTCTTTAAGGATCTTAACTGAATTTAAATTTAGTTTCAAAAAAATTCCGAATGCGTATCCTTTTGTTGTCATTGCTGATCTTAACGCCATTCAATTTTTGTTTTTATCTCGTTTGGCTTATGAGTTACTGATTATTCCCTTTTTTGCGCCCTAAATTAAAATAAGTACTACACACGTGCTTTTATATCTTCAATTTCCATCGATCTCTCTTTAAATTATGTTTCTGGCTTCCTTGGTTTAAAAGATACATATATAAAGTAAATAAACAAAGAATCTACCCTTGACTTGTATTCCCGTTTTTACCCTTTCTTACACTATTGTTCGAAAAAGTACCAAAAACGTATTTGATGTTTCTTTAATGTCAATTGATCATCCTTTAAATTACATTTTTGACTTCATTATTTTAAAAGATATGTAGAGTTTAAAAACAAATAACCTACCGTTGACTTTTATTCCCGTTTTTACCCTTTCTTTTACTATTGTTCGAAAAAGTACCAAAAACGTGTTTGATGTCTCTTCAATGTCAATCGATCATTCTTTAAATTATATTTTTGGCTTCATTATCTTAAAAGATATTTCAAGCTTAAAAGCAAAGGACGTATCCTCGACTTTTATTCCCGTTTTTACCCTTTCTTGCATCATTGTTCGAAAAAGTACCAAATTCGTAGTTGAAATTTCTTCAATGTCAATCAATATCTCTATTAATTATATTTCTGGCTTTATTAGTTTAAAAAGACTTTTATTCCCGTTTTTACCCTTTCTTACACCATTGGTCGAAAAAGGACCAAGCATGAGTTTGATATTTATCGATTGCGGTATAAATTTTGTCTCTATTTTTAATGGTTCGAAAGATACTTGTTAAAAAAAGTACCAGCATTTTTTTAATCTTTTACACTCCTATATTTGTCCCATATTCAAAAAAAAGTACTAAACACGAGTTATACAATTTTTGTATCTGGTCCAAACCAAATTTAAAATTCCTTTGTATCACTTTTGGTTTCTGAGATATAACGTTACCGATTTACCTCCTTAGCGGCCGAATTTCCGAAAATCTATTTATATCTATATATTGCAAAAGGTACCCCATGTCTTTAGCTCTTACAGATTCTGCCGTTTGGCCTAGACAATGATCAAACTAACTAAGCCCGTATTAAAGGAAAAATATCGCCTTTCTCAAAATTTTGATGTATGACCAAATGATACTACCCACCTCTAAATTGTAGTGAACATCTGAAACATGCTTAGATTCTAAGCAAAACTACGTACTTTCATTGTATTTTTGCATGCAAAAACGTACTGATAGCTAAAAAAATAAGAAATAACTAAAATATAAATAAACTTAAAATCTACTTACTATCTTGAAAAGTTTTGCTACGTGATTTGTCGCTCATTTTACAATTCTAAGGATTTTGCAATTCTGTACATATTTACTTTTTCGCAAAAAAGGATGGAATTCCTAAAAATAAAACATTATGGGTAATAATATCTACTCATACTCGTTAGAATTATATGTTTAGAAGTCTATACATGTACTGTAGAGTATACAGACTAATTCAAAACTTTCACAAATATTTTAAAGTTCAATGTTCCTATTATGGGAATTTGAAAAGTGCATTACTCTAACTGGACTGATGATATCTATTTCCACTTAAATTCTTATAATACCTTTGAAATATTCCAATTAGATATGAGGAGTTTTAAAGTTGTAGTTTTTGTTGAGGATTTTTGATATTACGTGAAAATGTTGATAACAATAATAATATTGACATATTTGATAAAATTGTCAATTTGTTATCAACAATTTTGATTGAGTATCTAGTCATTATTAGATAATTTCTAAACTATGATAATTTTTTTCCACACAAAATTTAACTTATCAAATTCATAAGCTTTACTATAAAAAGCATTTTACAATTGCAAGCTTTCCTATAGTAACCAATTGCAAAATTAAGTATTTTTATGTGTAAAAAGCTCTCGATAATGAAAGCTTTTTCATTATAAAAGCAGACTTTCCTATCTATACACAATGTAGTTCTTAGTTAAAGCTTCTCTCTAAAACTAATTTTCCCTATTGACAATTTTTTATTGAAAATTTTACAAAATTGTTTTACAAAGTTGTTTATTGAAAATTTTTAAATTTAAAGCTTTTTACGGCAAAACCTTTGCCATGCGAAAACTTTTCTTTAAAAACCTTTCCCTTGTCAAAGCTATTATATAAAACTTTTTCCTAGTGAAAGCTTTTATATAAAACCTTTCCCTAGCAAAAGCTTGTATATAAAAACCTTTTCACTATTGAAAGCTTTTATATAAAAACCTTTCACTAGTAAAAGCTTTTATATAGAAAACTTTCCCAAGTGAAAGGTTTTATATAAAAGCTTTTATATAAAGTTTATATAATGAAACTTTTATATAAAAAGCTTTCCCCAGTGAAAGCTTTTATATAAGAGCCTTTCCCTAGTGAAAGCTTTTATACAAAAGCCTTCCCCTAGTGATAGCTTTAAATTAAAAAGTTTTCCCTAGCAAAAGCTTTTATATAAAAACCTTTTCCTAGTGAAAGGTTTTCTATAAAAACCTTTCCCCCGTGAAGCTTTTCTATAAAAACCTTTCCCTAGTGAAGGCTTTTATATAAAAACCTTTCCCTAGTGAAAGCTTTTATATAAAAATCTTTCCCTAGTGAAAGCTTTTATATAAAAACCTTTCCCTAGTGAAAGCTTTTATGTAAAAAACTTTTCACTAGTAAAAGCTTTTCTATAAAAACCTTTCCTTAGTAAAAGCTTTTATATGAAAACTTTCCCTAGTGAAAGCTTTTATATAAAAAAATTTTACTAGTGAAACTTTTATATAAAAACCTTTCCCTAGTGATAGCTTTAAATTAAAAAGCTTTCCCTAGTAAAAGCATTTCTATAAAAACCTTTCCCTAGTGAAAGCTTTTATATAAAAACCTTTCCCTAGTGAAAGCTTTTATATAAAAAACTTTTCACTAGTGAAAGCTTTTATATAAAAACCTTTCCATAGTGAAAGTTTTTATAAAAAAACCTTTTCCTAGTGAAAGCTTTTATATAAAAACCTTTCCCTAGTGAAAGCTTTAAAAAAACTTTCCCTAGTGAAAGCTTTAAGAAAAACATTTCCCCAGCGAAAGCTTTTCTATAAAAAGCTTTACCCCAGTGAAAGCTTTTCTATAAAAACCTTTCTCCCAGTAAAAGCTTTTCTTTAAAAACCTTTCCTACAGTGAAAGCTTTTCTATAAAAACCTTTCCCTCGGTAAAAGCTTTCCTATAAAAACCTTGCTTCAGTAAAAACTTTTCTATAAAAACCTTTCCTACAGTGAAAGTTTTTCTATAAAAACCTATCCCCCAGTGAAAGCTTTTCTATAAAAACCTTTCTCCCAGTGAAAACTTTTTATAAAAACCTTTCCCCCAGTGAAAGCTTCTCTATAAAAACCTTTCCCCCAGTTTCTTTTAAAACCTTTTCCCCAGATAAAACTTGTTTATAAAAACCTTTCCCAATGAAAGCGTTTGTATAAAAACTATTCCCTAGTGAATGCTTTCCTTTCAAAATCTTTTCAGTAGTGAATGATTTTTTAAGCTTTTTTATCGAAAACTTTCTACCTGTGAAAGCTATTTTATAAAAACCTGTTATCCTGTGAAAGGTTTTCTATAAAAACCTTTCCCCCAGTGAAAGCGATTCCATAAAAACATTTCCCCAGTGAAAGCTTTTCTATAAAAAACTTTCCCCCAGTGAAAGCTTTTCTATTAAAACCTTTGGCCCATTAATAGCTTACAAAAATCTTTCCCCAGTTGAAGCTTATATATAAAAAACGTTCCCCTTTAATTTAAAGCTTTTTATCAAAACCTTTCCCAGTGAAAGCATTTCTGTCAAAAGTTTTGCCATCAAGTTTTTTATGCTTTAACAAAATTTTATCTTAAATGTTGCAGACTTCTAAATTTAATAACATGCAAAATACTTAACTAAAATCAACAGAGATCCAAAGACAATAAATATTTTTAATTTTAACTTTGTGCAGCATCAAAGTGACAAGAATTCAAAATAAATGCGTCGACCTTAAAATAGCAATTTGAAACGTTGCACGCACTAATAAAACATTTTAAATAGACATTTGATGTCATTTTTATATTTGTGGCACAACGTTTAACAAATAAAAAAAATATTTAAAAGCAAAAAATACCAAAATTCTGCACGCAAACACAACATTTAGGTTGGAAACAAACACCTTAAGGCTTTAATAATAATTTTGATTGTTTCTTCTCGTAGTTCTTGTTCATTTTGAGTTGTTGTGGTTTTTATGGTCTCAGATGCCAGGGGGCGAGTCAAAAAACAATAAAGCTGCAACAAAGAAGACATTAAAAATCAAATATTGTTTTTGCTTAAATAAATATAAAAATTTATACAATTAGAAATAAATATTATGAGTATGCGGCATCAAATATATAAAATTGTTATTTTTATGTTCTATTTGCAGCATAAACCACTTCCTTTAAGGAGCGAGTAGCACTAAACACCCAGAATATTTCAGTTTTTATATTCAGTTATTGCAAATATTCTTGCAGTTATTGTTAAGGAAAATTGCGTATTAAAATAAGTATACTTATTCTTGTTATTTATACCCTACAGTCAGCAACAATATAAATGAAAGAACATTTTTTTTGGGAACATACACAATTTTGTCCAAAATCTTTTTAATAAGTTTTTTTTACCAAACGCTTAAAATAAGCTTTCGCGAAATAATGACATTTCTTAGAAAACCTTTTAAAGGTTTTTTTTTATTAATATTAAAGCTTTCAAATATAGACTTTCAAACAAAAGCTCTTGTGTAAAAATCTAAAAGCCATTGTAAATAAATTTTAAAATAATGAGCTATTGCATATAAATACTTAAATGAAAGCCCTAGTTTAACAAATATTTTACCTTAATATTACATAAATCCTTTTTTAAAAGCTTTGTCCAAAAGAAGTTATTTTTGTTTCAATTAATATTAAAGCTTTCATACATAGTTTTTAAAACAAATGTTCTTGTGTGAGGTAAATTAAAGCTTTTTATAAAAAACATTTCTGTACTTTTATTAATAAAAAACCCTTGTATGGATATTTAAAAATAATGAAAGCTTTTGAATAGAAATGCTTAAGTTAAAGGCCTAGCTTAGAAAATATTTTTCTTAATAATAGATGATTTTTTAAAAGCTTTGCCTAAATGGACTTATTTTTTAAAAAAATATTTTACCTAAATATTATATAAATGTGTTTTTTTAAAGCTCAAAAAGAGCCCAAATGAAGTTATAAGTTATTATTTCTATTAATATTTAAGCTTTTAAAAAAAGATTTTTAAACAAAAGCTCTTGTATGGAAAACTTGCAATAAATGAAAGCCTCTTATAAAAAAAGCTCTTATCAAATTTATGCTCTGTCAAAACCAAAAACAATTTATATTTTTATAAAGAAACCATTGCATAAAAATTTGAAAATAATGAAAGCTTTTGCAAGAAATACTTAAATGGACAAAGCTTTTTTAAAGCTTTGTTCAAATGAAAAAATTTAAATAGAGATTTTCAAACAAAATCTCTTGCGTAGAAAACAATTTTAAGCTTTTTATAGAAAAAGGTTTAATAAATGTAAGCTCTATCACAAACTAAAACATTTTTGTAATTTTATTACCAAAAAAACCATTGCATAGAAATTTAAATTCAATGAAAGCTTTTGCAAAGAAATACTTACTCAAATAAAAGCCCTAGTTTAGAAAAACTTTTACCTTAATAAATTTAAATGCTTTTTTTAAAACCATTGTCCAATTTAACAAATTTTCGTCATTTTTTTAATTAAACGCTTTAAAGCTGAAATTTTTAATTAATAAAAGCTTTCTTATAGAGTTTGTCAAACAAAACTTTTTTATAAAAATCATCAAAATTAAATCTATTACTTATAAATTTTCTTTAAATTAATGTTATAGGAAGATATGTCCAAAGAAAAGCTTTAATATATTTGTAATATTTAAAATCAAAGCTCTTTTATATAAAACTTTCATCAAATAAATGCTTAAAAGCTTTTGCATAAGGACTATTATATAAAGCTTCAAAATATGGCTTTTATATACATAGATATTTTCAAAATTGCTCTTGTATACAAAAATATTCCCAATGAAGCTTTTTCTGCATAGAACATTTTTCAAGTAGAATTTTTCTCATAGAAAACTATATCCAAAATCTATTCTTCCCAAAATTGTTCACAGTTAAGTATCAAAATTTTGTAAAAAGCTTTCATGTAAGTTTCTTTTGTCTGACTTACGAAAGTTTTATTAAGTAATGAAAAAAATTTGGAATGAAAATTAGCAAGTTATGTTTTTAAAGCTTTAATTTGAAATGTTATGTCAAAAAAGTTCTGTAAAAATTCTTTCATTTGAAAATTTTTGTAAACAGAAATATTTAACTCCTTTCAGTTACGAGAAAACTTTTCCAAAGAAGATATTCTAAGAAAATGTTTTCAGAAAAATGATTTTTTTAAGCAAAAAGCTTTTAACCCAATCTTCCGGTTAAATATTCTTTAAAAAGAAGGACTTAGTACAAAAAAGTCATATTTAGAAACAGCTTTTTACAAAGAAATCTTTAAAATAGTTAACAAAGAGTAGAAAACGTTTCTAGAAGAATGATTATTTAAAGCAAATAAAGCTTTTAACCCAATTTCTTAAGCAAAGCTTTCTAAAAAACACAAAACAGATTTACTACATTCAGACATAGCTTTTTGCAAAGAAAGCTTTAACATTTTTAGCATATAAAGTCTTAAGATTTTAATGGCTTTTTAACGAAGATAAAAAGTTTTAAAGATTTTAATAAAAAAAAAATTTGAATGAAAAAATTTGGTTGTTAAAAAATTTGCGTCCTTTTTAGTTACATTTGTTTAAAAATATCGAAGTTTATGAAACATTTTTGTGATTCCAAATTAAAGTACTTTTTCGATTTAAAAGCTTTTTAAAGAAGATGCTAATGTTTTAGAATTTTCATCAAAAACTAAATCTTGTTTAAGAAATTAAAAACTTTTTACAACGATTTTGATGATTTCCAAATTAAATATAGGCAAATCCTGCGTGACGGACGATACATTTGTACGGATTTTGTTGTATTTAAATGAATCCCATTGTCGTTTTACACGAGATATCTTTTCACAGATTTCGGAGAATATTAGGCCATCGATTGGGCATCGATTTTACAAACTTGCTTTGTAGAAAAAGATTTTCGCTTTTAAAGTGCTGTGACGGACGCTACAAAAAGTGACTTTTTTTCAACACATATTTCTGTAATTTTCATCAAATCGGTCATAGTAATAAAAGAATTGTAAATACATTGAAGATAGAGGAAAATCAGAGGATTACAAAACAGCTTTTATAAAATATTTTTAGGTTTCCAGTTTCAGAAAAAATCCATAAATGTACTGTTGCGGACGCTACGTGACGGACGATACAGTTTTTACTTGAATGAAAGGAAAAAATTCATTTTCATATTTTTTTAAGGATTCGTAATGGTTTTATTTGTTCCCGAATTTCATCTCCTTCCTCTTTATTTTCGCGGTTAAAAATGCGGCACAATTTAATATTTCACAAAACGGCTACATACATATATTTATTTAAAGCTTTTCACTTTTTACATTTTATTTTCCGTCGAAAGAATGCTGCGGCTAGCCGTTAGCATCAAATTTGCCCCACTGTATATTTTTTTAACACCTAATATCTTAAATGTAATCTGTGGATATAGACAGTGTTATTGCTTTATGAATAAGACAGACATGTGTTCGTAAATATTATATTTAAAAAATAAAATTTTGTAAAAAATATATACTGTGACGGACGCTTCACACTTTCCTATACATATTATTCTGCAAAATGCTATATTAACATCTGCATATTTTAAGCCTAATATAAAGCATACTATAAGTTTTCTTTACGAACCAAGTTCAATTGGAGAAAAAAAATTTCACTAGTCAATTTAAAAAAACTTTATTTCTGTGACGGACGCTACACACTGTGAGCTCTTTTTTACTTGACTTTATTTATATCACTCCTATTACTTTTGATGGGGTCTTTTACATCTAATTGTATAAAATTAAGCAGACTTTGAGCCCCTACTGAAACTTGATACCTAAATGGATGTTTTTGCGGTTTTTATGAACTTTTAAAAAAACCTATTATTTTCAAAAATTTATAAAAATTCGAGATGGGTGCAAATGAAGACCTGCTATTCACGAAGAGAGTAATTCAAAATGGTATCCATTATATATTCTAAAGGATCAATACATGGTAAATTTTTTCATAAACACAAATAAGTGATTTTGCCGGTTTTAAAATTTTGTCCTTGGTTTAATGTTTTTCGGATTTGCCCATATGTGTCATTATTTGTAAACTATTAATACTTTTGAAATTAAAGGCACAACTTACTTCTACGGCTCATTTTGCTAAAACTGAAATGAATTTCGCAATAATCTAAGTAACGGTAAGTCAGACAGAAGATAAATGTGAGAAGCAAATATAAAAAACAACCAGCACAATCGATGCATGTCAATCTATTTCACATTGGGCTTACAGAAGAAAAAACATTGAAACCGAAACCCACCCGCACAATCGATGCTTCACGGTCTGAAACTACTTAAGGTTTTTCGCAAAAAAAAACGATATTATATTTTGATGATTTTAAATTTTCTTTCATTTTCTTTTTAAAAGCTTTTAACTTCTCAATGAATTGCAAAAAAGCTTTTCTAAATAATCTAAATAAAAACAGCCCGTCAAAGTCGACCTTTACCTTAAAGCCTTATTAAATAAAAATACTTAATGCCAAAAATTTACTCCTGCATTAAACCTCATAAACATTTTCCGTATTTCAACATTTTTATCCTTCAAACATTAATTTTTACATGTAAAAGTGTGTCATTTCAACGCAAACTCTCCATTTACAAGAATGTCGTAAATTATTTTGACATTTTTATTCAACATTTATGTTTTTTTTTTCATTCTTTTTCAAATACCAATAAAATGTGTTTTCTTTTACAAAATGAACGTATAATTTCGAATTAGAAATCCACAAACAAAAAAAATTCCTGCTTCTGTAAAACCTATTAAAATTAATATCCTTAACCAGTAATTTTAGGGATCCTTAACATTTAATGTTTGTCTTTTTTTCTTTTATTTCAACAACAAATTCATCATAAATTTTGATGATTTTTATGGGCGTATAAGAATCGAAAAAGAAGATAATGAAAATTTTTACTGGCCAACCATGACAAATTTGTGGTTCATAATTTGGGAGAAAAAAAAATATTAATTTCAGTAGCAAATTGCTAGGAAATATTGAAATATTTGGAAAAGTTTTTCATTATAAATATTTTGTGTATTGTTGAGATTGAGATTAGTTTTCAAATAAATTATAATGCTAAAGTTAGTTATATTTTTCCTATAAAAATCTTCAAAACAAATTGGCTTTTCTGTTAGAAAATTTTCAACAAAACTTAAAACTAAATTATATTAAGAGTTAAGTTTATTTCTCAGACTTTTATGCCTTATTTATGTCTACAACACTTTTACTTTAAAAGTTTTTTTTGTCCTTACGAACTTCTCTGTTATAGTTTACTTCTATAAACTTTTAACTTTTTGCAACGTAAAGGAAATTAACTTAATATCCTGCCTCAAAAAATGAGAAAAATGTAATTGAATGAAAATACCAAAAAAAAAGTTGTTTTCTAACATTATAAAACATAAATTGAATTGAAATAAATATGTATGTAACTTTGTCGTTAGAACATACCATATTTATTTTATAACGAAACCACAATTTACATCATGTTTTTGTGTCGACCAACTTTTGTAAAGTCGTTGTCATCTGATTACATTTGAACTTGTCGAATTGCATTGAAGTAGTTGGTTAAACTCATACAGAAAGAACATCATGTTGCCTGTCATATGCCTCGAACATGCAATGGACTGAGTACATGGAACTTGAAAATAAACATGTTGAAAAAAGGACAATTAGAAGAGAATAGGTCGGTCAAGACAGTTCACATGATACCTTACTCTATAATGCAGATTTTCAAATGGAGTTGAAATTACATGGGAGTTATAATGAAATCTAACCTAAGCAACAGCATAATTTCAGATCGAATGGTGGCAATGTTGGCAGCCCTAACACCAGGGTCGGAAGCTATGGTCTATTAAATCATTTGGCTTAAACTTAATTATTGCCCAAACCGAAGTGAAACAACTTATATACCCTATTCAATAATGAATCGGGTACGGACAAAGGCACGGACTTGAATTGGAACATACAACTTTAGAATTAGTCTGGCAGACTTATAACTTCATGACTGAGATTTAGCAATCTTATGCTTTAAACATACACGAAAAGATATCGCTTTATTGATGAAATGAGTCCCGATAATTTAAATGTAGAGAAAACGATAGAAAAGTATATCACCCAGTTCATGCATCGTTCAGTAAATGGAGATTTGCTTTTGAATGCTTGTATAGCTTATGACCTTGCATTAGCGGAAAACTTTTTCCTCACTTGAAGTTTCATAAGGTGATTTGGATTTTTCCAAATTAAAGGCAGAGGATGGAGAAGTTCGTTGTTAAACTCTAAAAATAGGACAGATATTATTAGCGATTACAACCTTGTAATTTCAACACTCCGGATGTAATGGGATGCAGTTAAGTCTACAGCAATGTTGGGCAAAGTCTCTCTAATTCTCTCTTACTTTGTATTTTGCCTACCCCTAAGGTTAGCAAAATTAAAAATCAGAAAGACTTTGCCCAACATTGGTCTACAGTTAAGCCTTGTTTCCAATTCCTATCCCAACTTCCTCGTGGTACATCCTGGTAACCTGGCCAAACTAGTTGAAGATGCGGCAAACAAAAAGTGTGTGATTCTAAGTCAGGACTAATGTGAGACTAAGTTATATTGACGGCATTCGAACATTTTTGGTCTAAGGGTCTCAGATAATTGTACTTGGGAAGGTACGAAACTCGTTAGCCGCCGTGGTATTAGCTGGTAGTCATCTGCCTAGCATACCAAAAGTCCCAAGTTCGATCCCCGGCTAGACCCTCTTGAAAAAATAACTTTTCAAAAAAAGCGAGTTCACCTATTAACTCAGCTAGTCACTGGTAATTGAGTATTAGGCTATGTAAAACTTCTCTAACTAATGCATTTGCCGTACGGAGCCGGAAAGTGTTAAAGGAATTCTTTTTGCAAACAAACGTATACTTAGTCTCACTGTTCTCCTATACGCGTCTCAATTAAAACTGTACCCACAATATTCGTTCATCGGAGACGTAAACAAAGAGCTGCTGTCGTTAGTTACACTAGCAATGTGGCTTACGAAAGTTCATGCATGTACCAATACTTTCTCACATGATCAAGAACTCACTCACACATACGTTGTATAAATTTATTATTAACAGCAACAGAGAGGTGAGAAGGTGTAGATAAAGAGAAAAATGCTGATCTACTCTTACAGCAAAACATTAAGAGAAAAATGTTGTTCTGCTTATAGACACAAACGGAACAACAACTACACCAACAGAATCATTCTAGAAAACTAGGAGAAGAATTAAAATTAGTGAACTTTGAACAATGGGGCGGATAACTTAAAAATTCGTGACAATATAAAGTACAAAACTGCAACGTCTGTTCAACATGTTAGCAGTCGCGGACCTAGCACATCGCTTTACAACGTGGCATGTGTTTTTGGAACCATTATTATGTTTATTATTGATGTATGTTTATTATTGATGGATGTGCATAAGGAAACCACCCGAGAAACTATATTCATTGAAATTTAAGACAATCTTCCAATAATACAAGAAGTGGAGAACGCTATTAAAAGAACTAAACTCGAAAAGGCCCAAGACATTGAAAATATTTTAGTGGAAATGCTTTTATGTGATGTTGAATTATCAGTGAGATTGTGTCACACATTTGAATTTAAAATATGGGAAAAAAGAGGTAAATAAAGGCATACTATTCAAAATACCAAAAAAGGTGACTCTAAACACTGCAGCAACTACAGGGGAATAACACTTCTTCCAATATCGAGCAAGATACCAAGTCGAGTGATTTTGAACAGGGTTCAGACATAACCGCTCTTGTATTGAACTAATTAACATAGTAAGAATAGAATTTGAGCAATTCCACACCCCCATTTACCAAGTGTTTATTGACGTTTATCAAGTGTCAATAGGAGCTATCTGTGGAGAATTTTAGAAAATCCTAAAATTCCAACGAAAATTCAGGACTTAATTCGTTAATTAATTCCTATACAAGGGTAAATTGTCAAATCCGTTCGAAGCCAAAGATTATGCCTGGAGGCCTAGGCGCAAACTCACTATGGAATCGCGTAATAATCGACATTCTACGATCTATTTGGAAACCTCGCCAAATATTAACAAGAAGTTACTAACATACAACTCGAATTTCAAGTCCGTCTTATATTACGGTTGCGAAACTTGGAAACTCCCGAATGACTTCGATATGCCCCTGCATTCCTTTGCAAACAAATGCTTATGGCAAATCCTTAATAAATTTTAATGCTTACAGTAAAGAGGCAGTCGTGTTGGTGCATCTACTAGAACGTGGAGAAGTTGAATGGAATGGAGTATGCCAATCATCTCCCAAAAGAGCCCGATATAAAAGGATGATTGAAGCCTATAATCCACTGGAAATCAAGGATAACAGAAGAAGATATATACATTATCTGACATAACTTGAAAAACAAATCAACACTTCATCAGACAACTAGAACGTTAGTAAAAAATGCTTACAGATGCAGAAACCCGACACATCGGATATAAGAACAAAAAAACGGAATTTCAGAAGTAACACAACCGTCTAAGGCCCCGTGCTTAAAGAGAAAAAAGAAACATTACAGTATTGCAAGAGAAGCACAGGTAGCTCTAAACAGATATAGAGGCTTACAAACTTAATAATTTCTTTAGATAAACTTCTCAAAAAAGACTTTGAACATTACAACACAGTCGTCGTCAAATCAGATCATCCTATGGTCTAAAGTTTAAAGTTTACCGATTTATTAAGAATCATTTCCACAGTCTATTAATGACCATTTTTCCAACTGAAATAGACTTAATTGAACTTTCAAAGTAACAGCATCTATTAAAAGTTGTATTAAACTGCCTGATCTCAACCTTGGTCTTTAAAGATTAGAACTGTAGAACAAGAGGTGTAGTGGTCGGAAAAATGCTTTAAACTGGGTACACATTTACGTAATCTATTAAATTTCATTGTACATGTCCCAACTATAAGAATGATTGAGAGATTTGTTGAACAGACACCTAAGAGACTTAATGCTAGTGACCACACTAGTCCAAAAGGCTTTCCCAAGGTTGTCAAATGAAGATTGGTAATGGCATTTATCAAAAGGTATAGATGGCTTCAGTTTAAGAAGAAATGAATTCCTTAAGTCGCTCCGAATCAAACTCATTGTCAAGGGTTTATTAATGTATGGTCTTGAAGGAAGTGCGGGAGAATGCCTGGAAGACGTTGGTGTTTCATCTTTTTTTGATGCACTTGGGATCATGGGAAGTCTTAATATCGCAAAATCAAGCAAAGAGTTTTGTGAGGATGAATGAAACTCACAAACATACATTTCATGAGCTCGTGTGTGTGTCTTTGGATAATTGTCTTCATTTGTTGTTTCCGGATTAGAGTAAAAACGGTATACTCTCTTTTTTATGGGACTTATCAAGAGGACCATACGGAAAATTAATGTATGGAAGTGCAATATCTTTATATTATAGAGTCTTTGTTCAGACATAATTAAATAAATAGATGCAGGCAGGCATGACGATTTTTGAAACATTTGTTGCCTCTTCGGGTTCTTAAGATACATTTTTACCACTCTAAGGTTGCGCCTGTGCCATTGATACTCCTCCTGATACAAGGTTAGCTAATATAGTCATTATCCATTTACCTAGGATGAGTAATGGTAAGGGTTGTGGAACAAAGACTCCTTATTTTAAGGAGATTCTAAATATAGAAAATGTGGAAATATCTTGCAAACTTGTAGAGAACAATATTTATTAAAAAAATTAAAATATTCTTCTTCATTCCTTCTATAGTGGAAAAGACAAACCAGTAAGCAAGCGTGAAATGTTACAACTCCTAAACATTGCTAGCATTAGCGGTGTTAAACCTAGAATCCTGCAATCTCTGACGGTGCTAGTGGATGCTGAAAAATATGTTGGACACAACCTGTTTGTGGGAAGTCGATGCGCACCTTCAAACCTGAAAAAGACATTTACAAAATTGATCGTTTGGTAGCAGGAATAGGCAAGAGGAAATTAATATCACTCTTGTCTCTACGGAATGGAGAAAAAAAGCTTTTGAGGTCCCCATAAAGTCAGTATTTTTAAAAGAGTAAATAAAACAAATGTCTGTCAAGGATATAACTAAAAGGATATTGAGCGGTCTGTCTAAAAGATCACTAGAAATAAAGCTGGAACAAACAATCTCCTCAATAATTATGCAAGCTTCTGGGTTTACTCTAATGACCTAGAGCTTAATATCATATCACCCTAGTGTCAATATATCTGGTTTATTGAGCCTGAGTTTTAAACTCAATGGATTTTAGAAGAATTACATTTCGAGAGCCTATATTCAATACCGACTATGAAATGGAAAGGCAAAACCCGTTATATTTCCGAAAAATGTAAATAGAAGTTTATATTTCTTCTACAATATATTTAAGCAATGGTTACTGAATAAAAGATTAATTCTCTCTGGTTTTTATTAAAAGTGATAAAAAGTGATTTTTTAAAAAAATAAATATTTTGTTGATAAAACCAAAACAATGTTGGTGGGGAAATCTTTCCTCTTCGCGTCTCGATGTTTGGTTAGGCCATTTCTTCAGGAGGATTATCCATAATTCTAGACACAAATTATATCTTATTTGTAAGACAGAATAAATACGAATTATTATGTCCAACAAATACCGACATAACAAAAACACACAAAAACACACACACACAACATTTTTTCAGTTTCATATTTTCTTTATTTCACACACTTTTGTTGTTGCTTTGTTGGCGACTAAATCAAAGACGCTATAAAGGCGATTCAAAGAAGATTAAAAAGTGATTTTGAAAAAAATTGGTTCATAGACGGTATTGAATGTAGGCTCACGATTTGTATTTCGTAAAAAATGTACTAGAAATTTGATTTAAGTTAGGGAAACTTTGAACAATATTTCACATTAATCGAATAGCATTGAACCTTTTGAGAATCTTTTGTAAATAAGGGAACTGTTACAAAGCTAACAATAAATAATAATTTTCCCTATATAAATTAAGCATCCCATAACCACCATCTCCATAAGTTCAACATACCTTTCGTGGTGTAGCGTATAAAAAAAAAACATCAGAACCTTGACATTGCTGCAGTCTTTTTGAAAGGAATGGAAATGAAATATTCTTTAAAAGTCTAAGTATTTATACAAGGACAGACAGATGGAAAACAAAATAGACATGTTAAAACTACATAATGGGTGTTTTTTTTAGAGGTATAGAACTTCGAATTGAAATAAAACACAAGAAAATCGTTTTAATGTCCATCAATTTGGCTTTATTGGAAGGATAATTTTATGCCATTAATGTTTAAATATGATTTCGGGCATGTGGCCGCTGCGGCTGACTCGAATAAAGCCAATTCTACAGGTCCAATTTTCAACTACTTTTTCGAGCATATGGGGTCGTATGTTGGCAATAACGAAACGAATGTTGGCTTCCAAGTCCCCTAACGTTTCTGGTTTGTTGGCGTAGACGAGCGACTTCACATATCCCCAAAGAAAATAATCCAGTGGTGTCAAATCGCACGATCTTGGTGGCCAATTGACAGGTCCATTCCGCGAAATTATGCTCTCATCGAATGTTTCCTTCAATAAATCAATTGTAACGTGAGCTGTGTGGCATGTAGCGCCGTCTTGTTGGAACCACAACTCATCCACATTCATGCCATCCAATTGGGGAACAAAATAGTCGGTTATCATGGCTCTATACCGGTCTCCATTTAAGCATTATTTCGAAAGAAGTATGGCCCAATGACTCCACCAGCCCATAGAGCACACCAAACAGTCAGTTTTTGTGGATGTAATGGCGTCTCAAGGGTCTCATGTGGATTCTCTTCACTCCAAATGCGGCAATTTTGCTTGTTGACGTAGCCATTCAACCAAAAATGAGCCTCATCACTGAACAAAATTTTGCGATGAAAATCAGCATCGAGATCAATCTCATTTTCGGCCCATACACCAAAATCACGACGCATTGCATGATCTCGCGGCTTTAATTCTTGCACAAGCTGGATCTTGTAAGGTCGCAAGCCAAGATCTTTGCGCAAAATCTTCCATAAAGTTGATGGAAAAAGCTCCAATTGCTGTGCACGGTGGCGAATCGATTCATTCGGGTCCTCTTCAACACTTTGCTCTACAGCGGCAATTGTTTCTTCGGTGCGCACTATTTGACGTTGCTGCGGATGCGTATTATCACATAGAGTAAACGTAGTGCGAAAACGATCCATGGTTAACCGAATTAATTGCTCTGATGGACGATTATGTCGACCATAAAATGGACGGAGCATGCGGTAAACTTCGCGAACTGAACCATTATTTTCGAAATAAATTTGCACGATTTGCAAGCGTTGTTCTTTTGTCAACCTGTTCATGATGAAATGGCAAACCAAACTAAATATTAATCACTTGACAGCTGACAAAATGGCCGCCAGTTAAAAAAGTGATGCCAACTTAAAGTTCTATACCTCAATAAAAAACACCCGAAACATACATACAATACAATATACTATAATGTATAATCCTACATGAAATTCGAAAACCTAAAGTTTAAATAAATGCATATAATGGGGACACTTGTTAATGCATAAACAGGGTCTGGACGATTTAAAGCGAATGTTCTAAAAAACTTTTTACTTAGTCTTGCTTTGTTTGATACAAATATAATATTTCGATTTAGAAACTAAACCTCCTTTAGGACTATTTAATTTATTTTTATTGTTTCCCTTGAAACTCTTTAAAAATCATTCAATATATTTCTAGGATATTATCAAAAGAATGTCTTACTTATAATAATTGAAACAATATTTGCATATTTCTACATTCGATTCTGTATAAATATATATATTTTTTTTTGAATCACTTGAGCTTGAACTTGGGCGTAAATTTCCTTTTTTGTGCAATAGATTGAGTCATTATGCAACAACAGATAAATTTATAGACAATTGCCAGACATGTTTTTGTTTCGATATATAGAAATGCATATTCTATATGTCTATATTTACATACACACAAATGTATTTAGGTATGTATGTATAAGTATCTTTTAGGATGCATTTGCAAGGATGAAATTTGCAATAACAGACAGATAAAATGTTTTCATTTTTATTTTGTTTATTTTTAGTAGTGATGTTGTTGTTGCTGTTCTTGTTTTTTGCTATTGTTTTGTTTATTCGAAAATCCCAACTCTCTATATGTCTAAGTGCTTTTATCATGGTATATATAAAGTAACCCAGCAAACAAATACAAAGGCTAATGTTCACTTTTTATAACCTGAAAGTTATGCAATTATTAGTTTCTATTAAAATAATAAATTACCACAACATCCTCTCTCCATCTGCGGTAAACCTACAGAAGTAACACGCCGTCGATAAAAAATAAATAAAATTGGCTCCAGAAAACAAAGCTAAAACAATGCGTCTTAATAATAACAATTACAATGTCGAATAATATAAAGCTTGATCTCCCCTTTTCACCATCTGTCGCCTCCCTACTATTCCCTTTCTAAAGAATGTTACCCAATTCGTATATATACACTATATATAATTGTGTAGGCAGTATTTGCCTAAGTGTTACTTCTATTAAATAAAAGAACCTCTTTACTAATATTTTCCCAACTGCAAGCTTTCATATACAAACAAGAGGTTCGTAAGATTTCTGATTCTTTTTGAAGCACTTCTTAAAAAAGCTTTCTTAAAATCATATTTACCTTATAGAGCTTATGAAGACCAAAAATCAAATAAAAATCTTTTTACTAATATTCCCAGCAAAACTTTGGTAATGGCAAGTACTCTGATAACTGGTTACCTTGCAACGACTACAACATATATATATATATATAATTCCCCGACAACATTCCAATTGGAACAAGGGGTACTTCTCTCAGATAATGAGCTGCATCCGATTCTATTTTTAGACTCATTGAAAGGGACCTACGTTTTAACGCCGACTCCGAACGGCAAATGCATTAGTTAGAGAAGTTTTACATAGCCTAATACTCAATAACCAGTGGCTAGCTGAGTTATGAGGTGAACCGCCGCCTTATTGAAAATTTATTTTTTTCAAGTGGGTCTGACCGGGAATCGAACTTGGGACCTCTGTATGCTAGGCGGATGACTAACCTGCTATACCACGGCGGTTCAACAACATACCACTACAACATACCATCCGAATATATAATAAGTTATTACAGAAGTACTTATTTGTAATTAAGATGGTAATTTAAACTGAATGGCCCCGGTTCAAATCCCACCAATTGCAACAATTTTTTTTAGTTTTTTTTTTTATTAAAAGAGTCTTTTTAAATGATTTTTGAATTTTAAGAACTTAAATATTATCTTCTGTAAAAAAAAATTTGTAAAACTAACTCACGTTAATGAAAAAATACCATCATGAGTCAATTTTGATTATGTAGGGGATGTTGAATACCAAACACGATTCTAATTGGTCTTAACTTGGTAAGCCCAACTTATCTGGGTCATCCTTTATCTCAACTGTGGACACACACCTCCTCATGGTATCACCCGGGGAGCTAGTTTAACACCCATTAATATTGTGAGTTAACATGTTCCGAGAGTTGTCCCATAAGATCGATAAAAATGGGTTAGGATTACGGGCTAGTAACCCTCTCTTGAAAAAAAAATGCAATGAAGAGGATAAAATTAGAATTGAAATGTCCCACTAGCTAAGTAGAGGAACATTTTTTAAAGCTTGGCCTATAAAATTGGAGAATATTCGCACAAGATCGAAATCCATGGAATTCTAAATATGCTCGGACTTTGACCTTAACAGGTTGTAATATTTAAGTAAGTAAGAGTCAATCTTATGTAAAAACTTATACAAAAAAGAAGATTTAAATTGTTTAAGTTTTAAAATAATTTTAAAAAGTTTTAAAATAATTACAAAAAATCGTATAAATATATTTTTCCAAAAATTACAACAAAGCAAAAAAAAGCAGGGGAAAACAAAGTTATTTTCACATGATTTTGGATCTAAAAATAAAAATTGTTTTTATTAATTATAAGCTGCTAAGTTTTCAACATATGAAGTAGCTCAGTGGAAGAGTCTCCGCCTAGCAGTCGTAGGGTTCTGGGTTCGAGCTCCCATGGGGTCATATAAAAAATTTTGTATTTCGTTTAAAAATATATGTTTTTAATAAAACAACAACAAAAAAGTTGTTGCTGTTGTTGTTGTTGCTTTCAAATTGCTTACCCAAGTCATTACTTTTCTGCAATTGGTAAGTACTTGCCTCCAATGACATCCCCATGTTAATGTAATGACTTAAACAGCGAATGAGTAAGTAGTTCGTGTTCAATAGTTTAACTGTTTAACTCATTATTTGGTAATGAAAAGTTTTGCTGGGATTTTTTTATAAATTATAAACATTAAAAAAAGCTTTCTAGCTTATTTGCAATATACAGCTTTGCTGATGGATACTCACATTTCGTCTAGACGACCAAAACCTAAGAAAACAGATTCAAGTGAAAAGTTCCCCAGTAAAACTTTTCATTACCAAATAATGAGTTAAACAGTTAAACTATTGAACACGAACTACTTACTCATTCGCTGTTTAAGTCATTACATTAACATGGGGATGTCATTGGAGGCAAGTACTTACCAATTGCAGAAAAGTAATGACTTGGGTAAGCAATTTGAAAGCAACAACAGCAACAACTTTTTTGTTGTTGTTTTATTAAAAACATATATTTTTAAACGAAATACAAAATTTTTTTTATGATCCCATGGGGGCTCGAACCCAGACCCTCCGACTGCTAGGCAGAGACTCTTCCACTGAGCTACTTCATATGTTGAAAACTTAGCAGCTTATAATTAATATAAACAATTTTTATTTTTAGATCCAAAATCATGTGAAAATAACTTTGTTTTTCCCTGCTTTTTTGCTTTGTTGTAATTTTTGGAAAAATATTTTTATACGATTTTTTGTAATTATTTTAAAACTTAAACAATTTAAATCTTCTTTTTTGTATAAGTTTTTACATAAGATTGACTCTTACTTACTTAAATGTTACAACCTGTTAAGGTCAAAGTCGAGCATATTTTAGAATTCCATGGATTTCGATCTTGTGCGAATATTCTCCAATTTTATAGGCCAAGCTTTGAAAAATGTTCCTCTACTTGGTCTTTCTATCTATTCGAAGTTTCCTCCTATAATATTAGGTAGTGGGACATTTCAATTCTAATTTTATCCTCTTCATTGTATTTTTTTTTTCAAGAGAGGGTTACTAGCCCGTAATCCTAACCCATTTTTATCGATCTTATGGGACAACTCTCGGAACATGTTAACTCACAATATTAATGGGTGTTAAACTATCTCTCCGGGTGATACCATGAGGAGGTGTGTGTCCACAGTAGAGATGAAGGATGACCCAGATAAGTTGGGGTTACCAAGTCAAGACCAATTAGAATCGTGTTTGGTATTCAACATCCCCTACATAATCAAAATTGACTCATGATGGTATTTTTTCATTAACGTGAGTTAGTTTTACAAATTTGTTTTACAGAAGATAATATTTAAGTTCTTAAAATTCAAAAATCATTTAAAAAGACTCTTTTAATAAAAAAAAAAAACTAAAAAAAATTGTTGCCCTTGGTGGGTTTTGAACCGGGGCCATTCAGTTTAAATTACCATCTTAATTACAAATAAGTACTTCTGTAATAACTTATTATTTATTCGGATGGTATGTTGTAGTCGTTACAAGGTAACCAGTTATCAGAGTACTTGCCATTACCAAAGTTTTGCTGGGTCTCTTTAGCAAGATCTCGTTTGATTCATTAAAGCAAAGGTCATATGAAAGCTTTCGAAAAAAAATCTTCTTAAGAATAAAAGACTTACGAAATTTTACATAAATAAAGTTCATTTAGATAATATTTTTGTTAAAAGCTTAGAAAAAGCTTTATAGAAAACTACTAGATAGATATGTATTATTTATACAAAACATGGAAGCTTATCCCTCGAAGACTAATATATTGAAGTATTTTTAATTAATACTGAGTTTTGTTTGAGCAATTCAGAAAACGGGTTTCATTTCAATATTTTTAGTTGAGAATTGCCCCCAATTAAAGTCAAAAGTTTATTATTAGTTAAGCTTTTCTATTAAAAAAACATTTTTATTTTTATAGAAACAGTAAAAGCTTTATACAAAAAATTACATTTTTAAAGAAATATATGAAAAATTTTGAATAGCTTTTGGTAAAATCTTCAGCAAATAAAGTTTAGAGCTGATAAAAGCTTTTCCAAAAAAATGTACATTTTTCTAGGTAAAGTTTTATTATAGAAAGCTATTTCCTATTCACTCTGAGTGAAACAAGAACATTTTTTGCAGTAAAGCTTTTTAATATCAAAATATTTTGTTATAAAACACTACTTCTGATGAAAGCTTTCTAGCTTATATTTATAGAGTTGCGTTTATAGAATAAGGAATGGTTATACATTTTACTATGAAGAATTAACTTTCATTTGAAAGAATTTAGAAAAAGTTTTGATCACAAGCTTTTATCTAATAGATCTAGATTAATATTTTCTTGAGGCCCTATGCTCCACAGGGAGTCAAGGATAACAGAAGAATATTTTCTTTTGGTTTTGAAATAAATATATTTTACAGGAAACGACTTTAAATGAAAGCTCTTTCAAAATGCTTTTCTTTTTTAAAATTTTCTATGGATAAGTTCTTCATATTTTATAGCGCTTTCAGCTTTTAATATAAAATATTCCGATTAAAGTTCATATAGAAAAGTATTCAAGTTTTTCTTTCTTAACAGCATTAAGCTAATTAGTTTTTAAATAGATGTTTTTCTTTACCGAGATGTTGTCATTGAAAGCTTTTGTATAGATATCCGCTTTAAAAATTTTCATTGCAAGCTTTTGTTGTTCTTGAGTAATATTTCCCTTTGAATTTAATTTTAAAAGAAATCTTTATTAAAGATAACGGCTTTAAGTGAAAGCTCTTTAAAAACGACTTTTTATACAAAAATTTTGGCATATTAGCTATACAATGAAACGTTTACTCTAAAACTAATCTGATTAATGTTTATATTCTAATTAAAATCCATTGAAAAGTGTTCAGTAACAAGTTTTTTTTACAAAAACTTTAAGCTAGATAGGTTCTAAACGGGTTCTTTTCTTTACAGAGATATTCTGAATTAACAATTTTGGATAGATAACCACTTTCAATAAAGCTTTTATGTATGTATATGAAGCTTAAAACTAAGCCCCACAAAAGCTTTTTTATATAAGAGTTCTTAAGAAAAATCATCAAATTTTAATGCTGACATTTTTCTTAGAAAAAACTTTTTAGGACAAAAGCTTTTGTTATTCAACCCAAAATGTCTGCTGGGCAATAACACTTTTGTATTGAAAACACAAGACTTGTTGTATCAATTTATGTGTGTAAAGTGAAATGTTTGAAAAAGAGCTTGTAGCTAAAAATTCAATTAATTGCCTTCTGAAACAGTTGCTTAATTCAACACTTCTGCACTTTCTCACATGCACTTGCATAAGAAATCATGGCAATTACGGATACATATGAGTATAAGTATATTTGTAGAAAAAAAATCTTTTATTTGTAGAGAAATCTACATATTCTGCAAATATCGATGAACAATGGGGGGAAAAGAAAGATTTTGGAAATAATGGGTATTTAAATTTTTAGCTTTCTATAAACAAAATTCGGTATATAAAAATTGAAGCTTTTATAGAGAAGCTATTACATATTAAAAAAGACGTATTAAAAAAGACTTTTGATTATTTAAAAATCTAAATATCATATTTTACTTTATAAGTAAAGCTAATTAAACTTTATATACAAAATGTTGTACTAGAAATTTTTTTTTATAACAAAGCTTTTAACCTAAAATAATTTTTTGGAAAAGGCTTTTGCTATGAACAGATTTCTGCAGAAAATTTTCAGTCATTAATTGTTTAATTGTAAGCATTGATTTCGTAGTAGCGGTAGAGGTGAGCTTTTGCCTTCATCATATGGTGAAGAACTTCGATAGAAAAGTTGATGGTAGGAAGAGTTTTCTATAGAAAAATTGATGGTAGGAAGAGTTTTCTATAGAAAAATTGATGGTAGGAAGAGTTTTCTATAGAAAAATTGATGGTAGGAAGAGTTTTCTATAGAAAAGTTGATAGTAGGAAGAGTTTTCTATAGAAAAATTGATGGCAGGAAGAGTTTTCTATAGAAAAGTTGATGGCAGGAAGAGTTTTCTATAGAAAAGTTGATGGTAGGAAGAGTTTTCTATAGAAAAGTTGATGGTGGGAAGAGTTTTCTATAGAAAAGTTGATGGTGGGAAGAGTTTTCTATAGAAAAGTTGATGGTGGGAAGAGTTTTCTATAGAAAAGTTGATGGTGGGAAGAGTTTTCTATAGAAAAGTTGATGGTGGGAAGAGTTTTCTATAGAAAAGTTGATGGTGGGAAGAGTTTTCTATAGAAAAGTTGATGGTGGGAAGATTTTTCTATAGAAAAGTTGATGGTGGGAAGAGTTTTCTATAGAAAAGTTTATGGTGGGAAGATTTTTCTATAGAAAAGTTGATGGTGGGAAGAGTTTTCTATAGAAAAGTTTATGGTGGAAAGAGTTTTCTATAGAAAAGTTGATGGTGGGAAGAGTTTTCTATAGAAAAGTTGATGGTGGGAAGAGTTTTCTATAGAAAAGTTGATGGTGGGAAAAGTTTTCTATAGAAAATTTGATGGTGGGAAAAGTTTTCTATAGAAAAGTTGATGGTGGGAAGAGTTTTCTATAGAAAAGTTGATGGTGGGAAGAAAAGTTGATGGTGGGAAGAGTTTTCTATAGAAAAGTTGATGGTGGGAAGAGTTTTCTATAGAAAAGTTGATGGTGGGAAGAGTTTTCTATAGAAAAGTTGATGGTGGGAAAAGTTTTCTATAGAAAAGTTGATGGTGGGAAGAGTTTTCTATAGAAAAGTTGATGGTGGGAAGAGTTTTCTATAGAAAAGTTGATGGTGGGAAGAGTTTTCTATAGAAAAGTTGATGGTGGGAAGAGTTTTCTATAGAAAAGTTGATGGTGGGAAGAGTTTTCTATAGAAAAGTTGATGGTGGGAAGAGTTTTCTATAGAAAAGTTGATGGTGGGAAGAGTTTTCTATAGAAAAGTTGATGGTGGGAAGAGTTTTCTATAGAAAAGTTGATGGTGGGAAGAGTTTTCTATAGAAAAGTTGATGGTGGGAAGAGTTTTCTATAGAAAAGTTTATGGTGGGAAGAGTTTTCTATAGAAAAGTTGATGGTGGGAAGAGTTTTCTATAGAAAAGTTGATGGTGGGAAGAGTTTTCTATAGAAAAGTTGATGGTGGGAAGAGTTTTCTATAGAAAAGTTGATGGTGGGAAGAGTTTTCTATAGAAAAGTTGATGGTGGGAAGAGTTTTCTATAGAAAAGTTGATGGTGGGAAGAGTTTTCTATAGAAAAGTTGGTAGTGGGAATAGTTTTCTATAGAAAAGTTGGTAGTGGGAATAGTTTTCTTTAGAAAAGTTGATGGTAGGAAGGGTTTTATATAGAAAAACAAAAATGAATGGGAATAAGAAAATTTTTACAGCAAAAGTAGTTTGTACAATTTGAATCTATTGACTTGAATTTTTTTTAATAATGTCCCATTGTGCAATTTGTATGAAATAAATCTATGTATGTCTATAAATCAATATTTTTTTCCATTTTTTTTTATATCTTCATAATTTAGCTACAAATTCAAGTTTAAGAACCAATTTCAATAAACTTTAATGAATGTGGCTTTAAGATTTAAGAACTCTTGGCTAAAAATTAATTTAATTGGATCCGGTTTAAAGAAAAACAAACAAAAAATAATATTGATTTGTTTTTAAGGACTATATATAACTTATTTAGACTTAAAGTAAATCAATAGTTATTTTAAATTTATAATATTATCCTTTTCAAAACAAGAAATCTAATTTTTGTTATTACTACAACAACTGCAAATATCTACTATTAAATGCAAATTTATTTACTTGTTCATTCAAAACTCAATGAATCCCAGACCGCATCGTCATGCTTTCCCTCCCAGCTTAACGTTAGTATAAGTCTTATACTAATCCTGTTAGGAGGAGATTGCGAGTCATACACAACAAGGTCGGATGTTGCTGAATCTTTAATTAGAGTCTGTCTCATTTTGGTAAGGATTCATTGTATAAATATAATTGCAAAATATTTTAGTTCTATCTTCAGGCTTCTATTAGAATCAAGATTAAATTTACACCGTTCGTTTGTCTTGTTGTGGTTGAAAATGTATTCATTTCTATGTGCAAGCTTTTATTTAGCCTAATCCTACAGTTCGATGGAAGCTTAAATAGTAACAAATGGCAACTGAATAGTTCGTTTTTTTATGGTGGGAAGAGTTTTCTATAGAAAAGTTGGTGGTGGGAAGAGTTTTCTATACAAAAGTTGATGGTGGGAAAAAGTTTTCTATAGAAAAGTTGATGGTGTGAGAAAATTTTCTATAGAAAAGTTGATTGTGGGAAAAAATTTTCTATAGAAAAGTTGATGGTGGGAGAAATTTTTCTATAGAATTGTTGATGGAAAAAGTTTTCTATAGAATAGTTGATGGTGGAAAGAGTTTTCTATACAAAAGTTGATGGTGGCAAAAAGTTTTCTATCGAAAAGTTGAAGGTGGGAGAAAGTTTTCTATAGAAAAGTTAAAAAGTTGGTGAGAGAAAGTTTTCTATGGAAAAGTTGATGGTGTGAAGAGTTTTCTTTAGAAATGTTGATGATGAAAAGAGTTTTCTATAGAAAAATTGATGGTGGGAGAAAGTTTTCTATAGAAAAGTTGATGTTGGGAGAAGGTTTTCTATAGAAAAGTTGATGGTGGGAGAAAGTTTTCTATAGAAAAGTTGATGGTGGGAGAAAGTTTTCTATAGAAAAGTTGATGGTGGGAGAAAGTTTTCTATAGAGAAGTTGATGGTGGGAAGAGTTTTCTATAGAAAAGTTGTTGGTGGGAAAAGTTTTTTATAGATAAGTTGTTGGTGGGAACAGTTTTCTATAGAAAAGTTGTTGGTGGGAAGAGTTTTCTATGGAAAAGTTGTTGGTAGGAAGAGTTTTCTATAGAAAAGTTGTTGGTGGGAAGAGTTTTCTATAGAAAAGTTGATGTTGGGAAGAGTTTTCTATAGAAAAGTTGTTGTTGGGAAGAGTTTTCTATAGAAAAGTTGTTGGTGGGATGGGTTTTCTATAGAAAAGTTGTTGGTGGGAAGAGTTTTCTATGATAAATTTTTGGTAGAAAGAGTTTTCTATAGAAAAGTTGTTGGTGGGAAGAGTTTTCTATAGAAAAGTTATTGATGGGAAGAGTTTTCTATGGAAAAGTTGATGGTAGGAAAAGTTTTCTATAGAAAAGTTGTTGGTGGAAAGAGTTTTCTATAGAAAAGTTGTTAGTGGGATGGATTTTCTATAGAAAAGTTCTTGTTGGGAAGAGTTTTCTATGATAAAGTCGTTGGTAGAAAGAGTTTTCTATAGAAAAGTTGTTGGTGGGAAGAGTTTTCTATAAAAAGTTGATGATGGGAACAGTTTTCTATAGAACAGTTGATTGTGGGAACAGTTTTCTATAGAAAATTTTGTTGGTGGAAATAGTTTCCTATAGAAAAGTTGTTGGTGGGAAGAGCTTTTTCTAGAAAAGGTGTGGGTGGAAATTTGTACTGAGAACTGCAAGGATGTCTAGAGACGTGTGTGCAACATTTGATTTGGGTTCTTGCCATGAATGTCTAATAAATCGATTAATTTCTAATTATTTGCATGTGTTTAGTTTATATAATATAAAATGGCTATATAAAATAGCATTTTAAATATCTATTAAGCTTATTACCAAAAGGCAGACAGACACTTTAATTACCCTCAAATAAATTTTAAAGTTATTTCAAATTGTCTACATTAAAATATAATTAGCCAATTTTAAATTCATTTTTGATCTTAAATTAAATAGTTTATTAAGTTTTATTATTATTATTATCTTAGATTTTAAACGTTTAAAAGTGCTCTACCAACTTAAACTAAAAATTAATTCTTATTACAAAAATTTCCAACAATTTCAAGGGAAATTAAATTCCGATTAAAATCAATTTCTAACATTTCTTCTACATAAACCACAAAAATAATTCCACCAAAAAATTAAAAATAGAAACCAATTTGAAAAACAGATAAAATAAAAATTTAAATGCAAAATAACCATAAATGAAACAAAAAAACTGTTCAACATGTAGACAGGACCTTTGATCCTTGTTGCTATCTTTCTTCCCTAACACATACTTACAAAGTATGAAATTATAATTATGATAAAAAAAAATCCTGAAAGTGAGAACATTTTTAAATAGAAACTACTAAAGGACATCCACAGCAACAATTACCAACAATTGTTAAAATATGCCAGTTAGGGGGTGAAAGTGAAGACAATGGAATTAGACAATTTGTAGTCGAAAAAATTGTAATAGTTTGGAACCATTGCATTTAGTAACACTCCCATAAAACACACCTAAAAAATATTATTATTAGATTTAATAAGAATGTTAGTGGGTGGACAAGAAACAAATTAGCACTAAAATTTTATAAGTATGAATATAAAATTTTTTTAATGGAACCAACAAATTATTGTTAAAAAAATTTCATAAAAACTAGTTCCACCCAGGAAACTGGTCCTCTACATAGAAAAATGGTTCCACTAACACCTTTTCTATAAGAAACTGATCCCGCTTAGAACTTAGAACGTCCCGCCAACAACTTTTCTATAGAAAACTCCTCCCGCCAACAACTTTTCTGTACAAACAACTATAGAAAACTTTTCTATAGAAACTCGTCCCGCCAACAAAAAATTTTTCTAAAATTTTTTCCTTACAAAACTTTTCATTATAAAAATTTTGTTATAGAAAATGTTTTGTTAGAAAAATTTTACTATAAAAAATTATTCGATATACAAATTTTTCCACAAAAATTTAAAGTTATAAAAATTTTACTATAAAGAGTTTTTCGTTACAAAAATTTTACTATAGAAAATGTTTTTTTCTAAAATCTTTCTATAGAAAATTGTTCGTTATAAAAATTTTTCTATTGAAAATTTTACTATAAAAAACTTTTCGTTATTAAAATTTTACTTTAACAAATTTTTCGTTATACGAATTTTTTTATAGAACATTTTCGTAAGAAAAATTTTTTATTGAAAATCTTTTATTAAAGAAATGTTTCTATAGAAAATTTTTCGTTAATAAAATTGTTTGTTATAAATATTTTTCTATAAAAAATGTTTAGTTATAAGCAATTTTCTATAGAACAACTGTAGAAAACTTTTCTATAGAAAACTCTTCCCGCCAACAGCAAAATTTTCCGTTACAAAATTTTTTCTATAGAAAATTTTTCGTTTTAAATATAAATTACAAAATTTTTTGTTATAAAAAATTTTCTTTACAAAATTTTTCGTTATAAAAATGTTTGCCTAAAAAACTTTTCATTATAAAAATTTTGTAATAGAATTTTTTTATCGTTAGATATTCAAATTTTTCTATAAAAAATTTAAATTTAAAAAAATTTACTACAGAGAGTTTCTCGTTATAAAAATTTTATTATAGAAAATATTTCTTTCGAAAATCGATTTAAACTTTTTCTATAGAAAATTGTTCGTCATAAAAATTCTTCTATTGAAAATTTTACTATAAAAAACTTTTCGTTATAAATATTTTACTAAAATAAACTTTTCCTAATAAAAAATTTTAGTATAGAATATTTTCGTTAGAAAAATTTTTCTATGAAAATTCTTTAAAAAAATGTTTCTATAGAAAATTTTTCGTTATAAATATTTTTCTATAAAAAAATTTTAGTTTTAAACAATTTTCTATAGAAAATTTGTTATAAAAATTTTTCTACAGAAAATTTTTCGTTAAAAATTTTTTTATAGAAAATTTTTTATAACAAAAAATTGTCTAAAGAAAATTTTTCTTATGAAATTTTTCTATAGAAAATTTTTTTGTTAAAAAAATGTTTCCATAGAAAATTTTTCGTTATAAAAATTTTACTATACAAAATTTAACTATAGAATGTTTTGGTTATTAAAATTTTTCTTTTCTATAAAAAAAAAACTGAAAATTTTTTTAAAGAAAATCTTTTCTTATAAAAATTTTTCGTTATAAAAATATTTCTATAAAAAATTTTTAGTTAAAAAAATTTTTCTATAGAAAAGTTTTCGTTATAAAAATGTTTCCATAGAAAATTTTTCGTTATACAAATTTTTTATAGACAATTTTTCGTTATAAAAATTTTCGTTATAAAAATTTTTCTATAGAAAAGTTTTCGATATAAAAATTTTCTATAGAAAAGTTTTCGTTATAAAAATTTTTCTATAGAAACTTTTTCGTTATAAAAATTTTTCTATTAAAAATTTTTCGTTATAAAATTTTTCTTTAGAATATTTTTCGTTATAAAAATTTGTCTATGGAAAATTTTTCGTTATAAAAACTATTCTATAGAAAATTTTTCTTTATAAAAATTTTTCTATAGAAAATTTTTCGTTACAAAAATTTTTCGTTATAAACATTTTTCTATAGAAAACTAAAAGAACATTTTTTTAACTTTGTTGGTCACTTTAGCTTCCGACTATATCTATTTATCTGTTTATGTGCTTAAAACTCCCCCACTGCCCCTATCTATTCCATCTTAAACGTGCCAGCAAAATATTTACGATTAATGCTAATTTGATTTTCAACAATTTCGAAAGCGTTAATGTGCAACATGAGCAAAAACCACAAAAAACGCAAAAAAATTATACAAACGTTAATTCTGGGCAAACAGACAAAAAAGAAGTCCATGGATATACAATAGTTTTAAAAATTTCCAGACATCTCCAAGCAACATTTAGTCGTGAAAGTGTTTGTGTTTGGGCCTCATGGAACCAAAAAAAATCAACATATCCAGTTTTATCACAGGCAACTAAACTATAAAGGATAATAATCCTTTTGCTGGATGACAATTGAGGCGGAGTAGAAAAAATTCAATGTTGCACGAGCAGTTGATGCAAATACTAAACGACACGACGAATGTAGAAACAAATTTCGTGCCACAGCAATTTGTTGCTGCTGTTGGCTTATGATAGTCGCTGGCTCTTGCAGTAACAACTGGCGAAGCGTTAAGAGAACAGTTGCCAGTTGTAAAAATTAAAAAAAGAAAGAAAAACATCACAGTAATTTTCATACTTTTTTTCCATTGTCTTCTATGTATGGGCTTGTGAAGTTAGCAGATCCTAGTTTGTTTAATGTCTGGTGGTCAAAGCCGGGGGTAGAAATTTGTTCTAACTTAGAACTTCTAAGGTGGGTAGAATTTCAAAAATTACAATCAAAATTTTATTGAAAATAAAAAAAAATATTAACGAAAAGTTTTCTATACAAAAATTTTTGTAACGAAAAATTTTCTATTGATAAAAATTTTTTAACGAAAAATTTTCTATTGAAAATTTTTTTTTTTAACGAAAAATTTTCTATTGAAAATTTTTTTTTTTAACGAAAAATTTTCTATTGAAAATTTTTTTTTAACGAAAAATTTTCTAAAAAGGTTTATCAAAATTTGGGACATCAAACATTTAATTAAAAAGTTTTACTGTAGTGTATTGCACTAAGAATCCCAATTTATTACAATTATTTATTATTGTAATAAATAGTTTTTTGATAAAACCAAAAAATGTTGGTGGGGAAACCTTTCCTCGACGCGTTTCGATGGTTGGTTAGACCATCTCATCAGGAGGATTATCCCTAATTCTAGACAGAGCGAAACCCTCACATTATGTATAATTTGAGGGACTGAATAAATACGAATTATTATTATTGTGTCCAACAAATATCAACATAAAGCGAAGATTATCATCCGAACAGAAACACACAAACATTTTTCAGTTTTATTATTATTTTATTATTTTCTATTGAAAATTTTTTTTCTATAGATAAAATTTTATAACGAAAAGATTTCTAAAGAAAAATGCTTATAACGAAAAATTTTCTATAGAAAAATTTTTATAAAGGAAAATTTTCTATACAAGCAAATTTATAACCAAAAAAATTCTATAGAAAATTTTTTATAAAGAAAAAGTTTCCATAGAAGAAATTTTAAAACAAAAATTTTCTTTTGAAAAATTTTTATAATGAAAAATTTTCTACAGAAAAATTTTTTTAACAAAAAATAAATAAATAAATTTTTTTTAACGAAATAAATTTTTTTAACGAAAAATTCTAGAAAAATTTTTAAAAAACCTTTTTGAAAAATTTTCTAGATAAAATTTTTTTTTAACGAAATTTCTAAATTTTCTAACGAACTATTTTCTATAGAAAATTTTTTTTTACGAAAAATTTTTTAACAGCTAATTTTTAATAAAAATATTTTTTTAACAAAAAATTTTTTTTCGAAAAATTTTCTATAGAATTTTTTTAACCAAAAATTTTTTAAATTGTCTATTGCAAAGACATTTTCTATAGAAACATTTTTTTAACTAAAATTTTCTACAGAAAATTATTTTTAACGAAAAATTTTCTATAGAAAATTATTTTTTTCTATAGAAAAATATTTTTAACGAAAAATTGTCTATAGCAAATTTTTTTAACAAAAATTTTCTATACAAAATTTTCTATTTTTAACAAAAAATTTTTTATAGAAAAAATTTTTAACGAAAAATTTTCCATATAAAAAATTTAAAAAAAAAATTTCTATAGAAAATTTTTTTTAACGAAAAATTTTCTATAGAAAATTTTTTTTAACGAAAAATTTTCTATAGAAAATTTTTTTTAACGAAAAATTTTCTATAGAAAATTTTTTTTAACGAAAAATTTTCTATAGAAAATTTTTTTTAACGAAAAATTTTCTATAGAAAATTTTTTTTTAACGAAAAATTTTCTATAGAAAATTTTTTTTAACGAAAAATTTTTTATAGAAAATTTTTTTTAACGAAAAATTTTTGTATAGAAAATTTTTTCTAACGAAAAATTTTCTATAGAAAATTTTTTTTAACGAAAAATTTTGTATAGAAAATTTTTTTTAACGAAAAATTTTCTATAGAAATTTTTTTTTAACGAAAAATTTTCTATAGAAAATTTTTTTTAACGAAAAATTTTCTATAGAAAATTTTTTTTAACGAAAAATTTTCTATAGAAAATTTTTTTTAACGAAAAATTTTCTATAGAAAATTTTTTTTAACGAAAAATTTTCTATAGAAAATTTTTTTTAACGAAAAATTTTCTATAGAAAGTTTTTTTAACGAAATATTTTCTATAGAAAATTTTTTTTAACGAAAAATTTTCTATAGAAAATTTTTTTTTACGAAAAATTTTCTATAGAAAATTTTTTTTAACGAAAAATTTTCTATAGAAAATTTTTTTTAACGAAAAATTTTCTATAGAAAATTTTTTTTAACGAAAAATTTTCTATTGAAAATTTTTTTTAACGAAAAATTTTCTATAGAAAATTTTTTTTAACGAAAAATTTTCTATAGAAAATTTTTTTTAACGAAAAATTTTCTATAGAAAATTTTTTTTAACGAAAAATTTTCTATAGAAAATTGTTTTTAACGAAAAATTTTCTATAGAAAATTGTTTTTAACGAAAAATTTTCTATAGAAAATTGTTTTTAACGAAAAATTTTCTATAGAAAATTGTTTTTAACGAAAAATTTTCTATAGAAAATTTTTTTTAACGAAAAATTTTCTATAGAAAATTTTTTTTAACGAAAAATTTTCTATAGAAAATTTTTTTTAACGAAAAATTTTCTATAGAAAATTTTTTTTAACGAAAAATTTTCTATAGAAATTTTTTTTAACGAAAAATTTTCCATAGAAAATTTTTTTTAACGAAAAATTTTCTATAGAAAATTTTTTTTAACGAAAAATTTTCTATAGAAATTTTTTTTTTAACGAAAAATTTTTTATAGAAAATTTTTTTTAACGAAAAATTTTCTATAGAAAATTTTTTTTAACGAAAAATTTTCTATAGAAAATTTTTTTTAACGAAAAATTTTCTATAGAAAATTTTTTTTAACGAAAAATTTTCTATAGAAAATTTTTTTTAACGAAAAATTTTCTATAGAAAATTTTTTTTAACGAAAAATTTTCTATAGAAAATTTTTTTTAACGAAAAATTTTCTATAGAAAATTTTTTTTAACGAAAAATTTTCTATAGAAAATTTTTTTTAACGAAAAATTTTCTATAGAAAATTTTTTTTAACGAAAAATTTTCTATAGAAAATTTTTTTTAACGAAAAATTTTCTATAGAAAATTTTTTTTAACGAAAAGTTTTCTATAGAAAATTTTTTTTAACGAAAAATTTTCTATAGAAAATTTTTTTTAACGAAAAATTTTCTATAGAAATTTTTTTTAACGAAAAATTTTCTATAGAAAATTTTTTTTAACGAAAAATTTTCTATAGAAAATTTTTTTTAACGAAAAATTTTCTATAGAAAATTTTTTTTAACGAAAAATTTTCTATAGAAATTTTTTTTTAACAAAAAATGTTTTATATAAAAATGTTTTATATAAAATTTTTTTAACGAAAAATTTTCTATAGAAACATTTTTTTAACGAAAATTTATATTCTCCGCCCCTGCAAGTCTTCCCTGAGCCTGTTGTCTGCTAAATGCGTGATATTGTTTTCAATGTTTCTGGCTCTACATATTTAAATTGCATCAAAAAAAATGGAGTTGCAAAAGTATAAAAAAACCCGAGTGATATTATTGTATGTATCTGTGCATATAAATGGCAACTATTATCTCCTAAATTGTCTGCCACATCAGAAGAAATATGGATTAAAATGTTTACTGCCACTGAAAATGCTGGCAATCTTGATTTCCCTTTAACGAAAATTCTATTTAAGTCTATTGTTGTTGTCAGTGTTGCAGCTACTGTTGATGCCACTGTTGGTGGCATTTAAACGGCTTTCCTTTCCACAGCTTATAAAATTTGTTTGTTAAAAATACAAAATGTGAATAATGCGAGTACAAGTGCAAATATATATATATTTTTTTCTTTACATTTTTTTATCCTTTTTATTATAAATTTAATTCGTTAACAATTATTTTGTATTCCAGTCGCGGTTTTTGTTCGTTTTCAGTTTTTGGTCCTTGGTTGGCTTTTCTGTTGCATTAAAAAATGTTTGTGTTGTTACCACAAATGTTTGCTTTAGTTTATGTTTTTTTTCTCCCCCCTTGATGCAACTTCAAATTGTTAATGTATTGTGATTTTGTTTTGAGTTTTCTTTTATTTTCCAAGGAATATCCTTGCATTATAATATATCCTCCTTAAGATGTTAAGAAGGTATGAGTGTTTTTTAGTCCTTTAAGTCGTTTACAGTCTAATTCTTTTCTTTTTTTTTTTTTGTGGAGTTTTCTCAAATGTATACTTTTCGTATTTCATGCATACAAAATTAGTTTAAAGAATTATTACAAAAATAATTTTTCCTTATTCTTTTAAGTAATTTTCTTGTTTCTTGCAGTTGTTAAATAAATTTAATGAATTGTTAATAAGAAGCTTAAATTAAAAATCGCTTAGGGTTTTAAAAGTTGTATTTTTAGGTATTTAATTTTGTAAGTTCTAATTTGAAACGATAAAGTTTTCTAAGAAGTATTTTTTGTACGACTCCACATTTATAGGGTGGAAATCTTATATTACAAAATGTATCGAAAAATTTTAGGGGAACACAAATTTAATAAAAAAGTACACCAAGTGGAACTCATTGCTACTGCATTATATTCAAAAGTTTAACACAAATTCCTAAGAACGAAGAATAATAATGTTCTTAAAATTATTTTATAGAAAAAAATTTATAGCAAACATTTTACTTTTTCTATAGAAAAAATATTTATGGCAAAAATTTTTGTATAAAAAAATTTTTTTTACATAAAAAAATTTTTTTGTATAAGAAAATTTTTGATACCAAAAATTTTTCTATAGATAAAATTTTGATACCAAAAATTTTTCTATAGAAAAAATTTTGATACCAAAAATTTTTCTATAGAAAAAATTTAGATACCAAAAATTTTTCTATAGAAAAAATTTTGATACCAAAAATTTTTCTATAGAAAAAATTTTGATACCAAAAATTTTTCTATAGAAAAAATTTTGATACCAAAAATTTTTCTATATAAAAAAGTCTGATAACAAAAATTTTTCTATAGAAAAAATTTTGATACCAAAAATTTTTCTATATATTTTTTCTGAAGAAAAAATTTGTATACCAAAAATGTTTCTATATAAAAAATTTTATAGCAAAATTTTTTTTTAGAAAAAAATTTTTTATAGAAAAAGTTTTTATACCAACAATTTTTCTATAGAAAAAAATTTTATACCAAAATTTTTGTATAGAAAAAATTTTTGGATAGAAAACATTTTTATACAAAAAAAAATTTTCTGCGGAAAAATTTTTGACACCAAAAATTTTTCTATAGAAAAAATGTTGATACCAAAAATTTTTCTATAGAAAAGATTTTGATACCAAAAATTTTTCGATAGAAAAAATTTTGATAGCCAAAATTTTTCTATTGAAAAAATTGTGATAACAAAAATTTTTCTGTAGAAAAAATTTTCATACCAAAAATGCTTCTATAGAAAATATTTTTTAAAACCAATTTTTCTATAGGAAAAATTTTGATACCAACATTTTTTCTATAGGAAAAATTGTGATACCAACAATTTTTCTATAGAAAAGATTTTGATACCAAAAATTTTTCGATAGCAAAAACTTTTCTATAGAAAAGATTTTGATACCAACAATTTTTCTATAGAAAAAATGTTGATAACAACAATTTTTCTGTAGAAAAAATTTTTATACCAAAAATTTTTTTTACCAAACATTTTTCTATCGAAAACATTTTTCTACCAAAAGTTTTTCCATACAAACAATTTTTATACCAAAAATGTTTCCATAGAAAATATTTTTGCACCAAATATTTTTCTATAGAAAAAATGTTTGTAACAAAAGTTCTTCTACTATAGACAAAAATTGTATACCAAAAATTTCTCTATATAATGTCCGTCATAATTTCTTATGGAAGATTTTAATTCAGTGGAAATTTTCTTTAAAAGTTTTATATCAGTGAAAATTTTCTATAAAATTTGACGTCAGTGATAATTTTCTATAGAAAATTTGAAGTTAGTGATAATTTTCTATAGAAAATTTGACGTCAGTGATAATTTTCTATAGAAAATTTGACGTCGGTGATAATTTTCTATAGAAAATTTTACGTTAGTGACAATTTTCTATAGAAAATTTTACGAAAGTAATAATTTTCTGTAGAGAATTTTACGTCTGTGATGATTTTCTATAGAGAATTTTACGTCTGTGATGATTATCTGTAAAAATTTTTACATCAGTGATAATTTTCTATAGAAAATTTTACATCAGTGATAATTTTCTATAGAAAATTTTACGCCAGTGATAATTTGCTATAGAAAATTTTACGCCAGTGATAATTTTCTATAGAAAATTTTACGCCAGTGATAATTTTCTTTAGAAAATTTTACGTCTGTGAAAATTTCACGTCAGAGATAATTTTCTATAGAAAGTTTTACGTCAATGATAATTTTCTTAAAAAAATTGATTAATAATTGACCATTTTCTATAGAAAATGTTTAAGTCAGTGATCATTTTCAATTGAAAGTTGATAATTTTCTATAGAAGATTTTTTAGTTTGTGATAATTTTTTAAGAAAATTTTTTAGTTTGTCATAATTTTCATTAGAAAATTGTACGTCAGGGATAATTTTATATAGAAAATTTTACGTCAATGAGAAGTTCTATTTGAAAATTTACATCAGTGATACTTTTCTTTAAAAACCTTAATGTTAGTGATATTTTTCTTTTATAAATTTTACATTAGTGATATATTTTTTTGGAAATTTTATGTCAGTGATAATTGTTTTTAGAAAGTTTTATGTCAGTGACATTTTTTATTAAAAAACTTGTGGTGTAGGGTATGAGTATATTATAGTTGAACTTCAGTGACTTAAAAAATGTCCTAGTTTTAATTTAAAAACAATTCTACACAACTAAAACACAGTCATTCTCAATATTTTCCAAATCATTGATTGCATTCGAACAATATCAATTACTTTAACGAAAAATAAGTTTATCAGAAAGCAAAACTTTACCAAAGTCAAGTTTACTTCAGAGTTATTTACTTATTTTTACTGCATTGTTTTTCCAAGGAACAGGAAATGGAAAACTTTGACAAAGATTAGAAATGACAAAAAAAAGAATAAAAGATAAAAAGACGAAGAACTCAATGAACTTTAGGCAAACAAAGAAATTTTACAAAATATCAATCATTTAATCAATTACAAATTAACAAATAAATTGGAAAGAATACAAAAAAACGAAAAGAAATTATTATGAAAATATTTAAGCTTTAATACATATAACTTTGAGGAAAATTTAGACCCTTATAAGAAATATCATTGACTACTTATGATATGCTCCATAACAAATCTGTAATCTCTAGCCCAAAGCATTATTAATTCCTATAAGTAAATGTTACTAATTGCTGCATGTTTTTACTCCCTTTTTGTCTGGTAGTTTTGCATCCTTTTGACCAACGTTTCAAATCATTAATAAACGGTCAGTAATTTTAATTACAATCGGAGATCTGGTTTATGTGTTTGAATCAACCGTTCCAATGGACAGACAGACAGACTTCTACAGTACGGGTCGTTAATCAACAAAGCCATGATTTGCAATTAATGCAACACGAGATTGTTTTAGTTTATATACACTCGAAAAAATTATGATTGTTACTGTTTGTAAAAGATTTCCTAAGTTGTATGAACAGGAACAGGGGTGGATCATTTTTCACTTCTTTCTTCAAAGAACTTTTCAGTTATAATTTTCTATACAAAATTTTACGTCAGTGATAGCTTTCTATAGGAAATTTTACGTCAGTGATAGTTTTCTATAGAAAATTGTACGTCAGTGATATTTTTCTATATAAAATTTTAAGTCAGTGATAGTTTTCTATAGAAAATTTTTAGTCAGTGATAGTTTTCTATTGAAAATTTTACGTAAGTGATAGTTTTCTATAGAAAATTTTACGTCAGTGATAGTTTTCTATAGAAACTTTTACGTCAGTGATAGTTTTCTATAGAAAATTTTATGTCAGTGATAGTTTTCTATAGAAAATGTTACGTCAGTGATAGTTTTCTATTGAAAATTTTACGTCAGTGGTAGTTTTCTACAGAAAATTTTACCTCAGTGATAGTTTTCTGTAGAAAATTTTACATCACTGACGTAGAAATTTTTTTGTGTCATTTAAAATTTTCTTATAAAATTGTTGGTCAGTGATAATTTTCTATAGAAAATTTTTAAGTGAGTGATAATTTTCTATAGAAAATTTTTTAGTCAGTAATAATTTGCTGTAGGAAATTTTTTAGTCAGTGATTATTTTCTTTAGAAATCTATTATATCGTAAAATTTACTATAGAAAATTATCACTGACGCTAAATTTTCTATACAAAATTCTCACTGACGTTGAATTTTCTATAGAAAATTATCAGTGACGTTAAATTTTCTATAGTAAATTATCACTGACGTTAAACTTTTTATAGAAAATTATCACTTACTTTTAATTTTCTATAGAAAATGATCACTGACATAAACTTTTCTATAGAAAATTATTATTATTTTCTATACAAAAATTATCACTGACGTAAAACTTTATATAAAAAATTATCACTGACGTAAAGTTTTCTATAGAAAATTATCACTGACGTAAAATTTTCTATAGAAAATTATCACTGACGTAAAATTATCTATAGAAAATTATCACTGACTTTAAATTTTCTATAGAAAATTACCACTGACGTAAAATTTTCTATAGAAAATTATCACTGACGTAAAATTTTCTATAGAAAATTATCACTGACGTAAAATTTTCTATAGAAAATTATCACTGACGTAAAATTTTCTATAGAAAATTATCACTGACGTAAAGTTTTCTATAGAAAATTATCACTGACGTAAAATTTTCTATAGAAAATTATCAATGACGTGAAATTTTCTATAGAAAATTATCACTGACGTAAAATTTTCTATACAAAATTATCACTGACGTAAAATTTTCTATACAAAATTATCACTGACGTAAAATTTTCTATAGAAAATTATCACTGATGTAAAATTTTCTATAGAAAACTATCACTTATGTAAAATTTTCTATGGAAAATTATCATTGGCGCAAAATTTTCTATAGAATATTATCACTGACGTAAAATTTTCTATAGAAAATTATCACTGACGTAAAATTTTCTATAGAAAATTATCACTGACAAAAAATTTTCTATAGAAAATTATCACTGACGTAAAATTTTCTATAGAAAATTATCACTGACTAAAAATTTTCTATAGAAAATTATCACTGACGTAAAATTTTTTATATAAAAAATTGTCACTGACATAAAATTTTCTATAGAAAATTATCACAGACGTTAAATTTTCTATAGAAAATTATCACTGACGTTAAATTTTCTATAGAAAATTATCACTGACGTTAAATTTTCTATAGAAAATTATCACTGACGTTAAATTTTCTATAGAAAATTATCACTGACGTTAAATTTTCTATAGAAAATTATCACTGACGTTAAATTTTCTATAGAAAATTATCACTGACGTTAAATTTTCTATAGAAAATTATCACTGACGTTAAATTTTCTATAGAAAATTATCACTGACGTTAAATTTTCTATAGAAAATTATCACTGACGTTAAATTTTCTATAGAAAATTATCACTGACGTTAAATTTTCTATAGAAAATTATCACTGACGTTAAATTTTCTATAGAAAATTATCACTGACGTTAAATTTTCTATAGAAAATTATCACTGACGTTAAATTTTCTATAGAAAATTATCACTGACGTTAAATTTTCTATAGAAAATTATCACTGACGTTAAATTTTCTATAGAAAATTATCACTGACGTTAAATTTTCTATAGAAAATTATCACTGACGTTAAATTTTCTATAGAAAATTATCACTGACGTTAAATTTTCTATAGAAAATTATCACTGACGTTAAATTTTCTATAGAAAATTATCACTGACGTTAAATTTTCTATAGAAAATTATCACTGACGTTAAATTTTCTATAGAAAATTATCACTGACGTTAAATTTTCTATAGAAAATTATCACTGACGTTAAATTTTCTATAGAAAATTATCACTGACGTTAAATTTTCTATAGAAAATTATCACTGATGTTAAATTTTCTATAGAAAATTATCACTGACGTTAAATTTTTTATAGAAAATTATCGCTGACGTTAAATTTTCTATAGAAAATTATCACTGACGTTAAATTTTCTATAGAAAATTATCACTGACGTTAAATTTTCTATAGAGAATTATCACTGACGTTAAATTTTCTATAGAAAATTATCACTGACGTTAAATTTTCTATAGAAAATTATCACTGACGTTAAATTTTCTATAGAAAATTATTACTGACGTTAAATTTTCTATAGAAAATTATCACTGACGTTAAATTTTCTATAGAAAATTATCACTGACGTTAAATTTTCTATAGAAAATTATCACTGACGTTAAATTTTCTATAGAAAATTATCACTGACGTTAAATTTTCTATAGAAAATTATCACTGACGTTAAATTTTCTATAGAAAATTATCACTGACGTTAAATTTTCTATAGAAAATTATCACTGACGTTAAATTTTCTATAGAAAATTATCACAGATGTAAAATTACTATAGAAAATTATCACTGACGTAAAATTTTCTATAGAAAATTATCACTGATATAAAATTTTAAATAGAAAATTATGGCTGATGTTAAATTTTCTATAGAAAATTGTTACTGACGTCAAATTTCGTATAGCAAATTTTCACTGACATTAACATTTTCTATAGAAAGTAATCACTGACGTAAATACTTCTATCGAAAACTATCACAAACGTAAAATTTTCTATAGAAAATTATTACTAGCATAAAATTTTCTACAGAAAATTATAACCTACATAATATTTTGAGTGTAAAAGTTATACTATGCCAGCAAGAAAAAAAAAGTATAACAAAAGTATCTAAATAAAGAAAATCTGTTTCATTTGCAAATATTTTTTTTTGCATTTTTTTCACTCAACATTTACTCTTTTTTTTCTATTTAACACAGAAACAAATAGAAATTTTTAATTTACATGAAAAACAAAGTTACTTTAAACGAAACAGGAAAAAAACTATGTAACAAGTCATTAATAAAAAAAGAAACTTTACAACATAGTCCTTTCGATTAATGACTGAAAGAAAGTTTTTCCATTTACGTCATAAAAACTGATTTTAATGTCAACCACAAATGAGAAAATAGCAAAAACCTTTCTTTCTATTCGTTACAAAAACAATAGTTGGAGTTAAAATTACTAGTTTTTCTTGTTGCTAAATATTTTCCAGTTTCCTACTCCTTTCAGCTGCTTTGTTAAAACTGTATCTCTGTCATTTACTTTCCCTTTTGCTTTATTTAAAAGGAGCAAAAATTAAAAGCCAACAGAATAAAAATTTCTTCTGTCTTTTATATCCTTTTAGTCGTTAATTTTTATGTTTATTATACACCAGCAAAATATTTATTTTTGCCTGGAAGCACACGTCGTCATCATTTTGGGAAAAAAGAAATTAAAAGGAATAGAAGCATTTTGATTGTTTTACTTAATTTGTTGGCTGATGTCGTCGTCATCGTCGTATAGATTTCAATGCTTCAATTTTAGCTTTCAAAAATTGCTGCTGACATTTATGGGAAACCGCCTCAAGTCATTTGAAAATAAACTCGTATTAATTAATTAGCTGTAATTTTTGAGGTTGACTTTAAATGATATTGGATAATTTTTAGAGATAAGGATCTCAAAGTGTTGACATTATATTGAGGAAAGGAAAAATATGATTTTAATCTTTAAAATTTTAAAATTGGACAATAACACTACTCCTCAACCACTATATTTTTTTATTTGTTTTGGTCTCGTAATTATAAAAAACGGTCCAGATTTAAAATTCTATAGATACATTTTTTTAATTGAAAAATTATGATTTATCAGGCTTGAGTTCATGCATTAAACACATAGACAACAGCAGGCTACACGAACACCGACTACAAAAGTCGTTGTCTGCAATTGTCGCCTCGTAGTCAGCTACTTAATTATTTTGGGGACGGCAGCTACATTTCGAAACACCTGTTTATGAGTGGTGCCAATATCGCGTTTATAAGATGGACAAAATAACAATTTAAATTTTTATAAAAACGACATAAATTCATTTTATTAATTAACCTTCGAAATCAACGGTTTTCCTGTACCTGATAGTATGTCTATATCAAAAAAAAAAATTATAGAAAGGTTTTGGTGTGATCTCTAATAGTTATGGGCTTTATAAATTTCAAGAATAATACGGTATAACTTTAGAAGTTTATATCCGATATTAACTTTTTTGGTATCAAACAAAATCTACTGAAAATATCTTTTATATTCTTATATATTCTATATAATATTCTTTATAATGGATAAGGAGCTAATATACTATAAACTTATTTCTGCAACCGACTTTTTTTATAAAAATTCGTATATCTTAAAACAATATAGATATAAGTATGCTCTTTTATATAATGAATTTTATAAAGGACATACTGGGCTTTTATATAACATAAACTACGTAGCTCTAGCACACGTAGCGTGTGAGTTAGACAGTTTAAAAAATAACTTTTTTAAATTTTACTTCTATTGAGTTAGAGTAATATAAATATAAATTTTTACATAATATTTTATTAGATATTATTATATACATTAAATATATAAATATTTTATAAGTATGTAAATTGTTTATATAAATTCTCGCCATTGTATTTGTGGTAAATAAATTCAAGTGGTTTAAGTCGCTCATTTATTTCAATATTATATGGTGTTGACAGCACTAAATCTTTTATTGTCGCCAACAAAAATAGAAAATAGTTTAATTTTGGCTACAGCTACAACGGTGGTCGGTAGTCGTGTAGCCGTGTCGACTCTAAAAAATTTATTTCTATTTGAATGCATGTATTCTAATTTTGATAGGTTGTAGCCCGTAGCCTGCTGTTGTCTATGTGTTTAATGCATCATTTTTAATTTTCAAATTATTAATTTGAGCTGAAAAATTATTTTTGAACGCGGCTAGTGGATTGCAGTTTCTGTCCCGCTACAGGACGTCATCAGCACTTAGCGCCCTCGACCACAGTCGAGTTGTCAAATTGCAGAGATAATCATCAATTTAACTCATTGAGTTTGATCGAACATCACTACGTCTAATAGCCAATTTTCACGATGCGACATGTCCCCTGAAACATTTTGACGTTTTCTTTTGGTGTCCCTTCGTGTTTCAAGATGCGTTTACATTATACTTTTTTTGTTGAAACAATGAGGGGACATTTTGACGTTTAATTGTCTATTGCAGTAGTGCCAGATGAATATATTTTTCACCGACACTCGGATGTGATCGCTAAAGTGGGGATACATTTTTTTTCAGAATTCGCTAATGAATAATATATAATTAATTTTTAATTGTAATTTTTTTATAGAATATTATTTTAATTTAATGAATTAACCATATGATAGAAAAAAAATATTGTATGACATTTAAAAAATAGGTAACCCTGGGCTATTGTTTTTTACTTGCTTACGCTCCAAATTGAATTCAATTACTGAAGAGATAATAAAAAAAGTAAAGATGTCAGATTTAAATAATGATGAATATTTTGAAGAAATTTTGGATCTTATTGAGCCAAATAATATCCCAAATAAAAAAATTAAAAAGGAATGACTTAAACCATGAAGGTTAGAGCGAAATCAACACAGGATATTCTTGTTTTTTGATAAAAGAGCTATCTTTAGACTCTTCGTCTTTTTTAATTATTTATGAATGGATGCAAATATTTTTATAACTCATTCACATTGAGCTCGAAAACTAGTTAGATTTCACCTTAAAACAATATTGAAAACTTTAGTTTTCAATGAAAGCTATTAAAATACCGATACAACACTGAGTTCATACCAATTATTACAACTCTATGTAAGAAAAATGAAAATATTAAAAATAAATCAGTTTAAAATAAAATATAAAAAAACAATCATTTTAATTTTTAAAAATTTCTGGAAAAACATTATGAAGTGATGAAAAAGTGATTATTTTATTGTTTTTTGATGCAATTTAATGTTCAAAAATATTTTATGTTCGGTATTTAAAACTAATCGCGATTAATAAATAAATTTCTCCCGAAAACTTATGAAATGCCAAATTTCCATAATGTGAATGGTAAAGTTTTCGATGGTGTTTTCATTTCCGAAAATACCTAAAAACTTATAGTGTGAATGGAATATTAAATACATTCTAAAGAAAATTTAAAAAGACATCGTCAGCTGCTTTTTCAATATTTCTTTTAGTTCAAAGTTTGTTTTTGTTTCTAATGTCAAATTATTGTTGTTATTCCGAATTATCCAATTGTTTTTGTTAATTTTGGCATTAAAAACTATATTTCCAACAATGAAATCTATGTTGTTTTTGGCTTATTGTATTTGTTGTAGCTATGCATTAACCTGTATATATGAGCCTTAAACCAAGGCTCATATATACAGGTTAACGCATCGCTACAACAAATACAACAAGCCAAAAACAACATAGATTTTGTTGTTGGATAATAAGTTTTTTAATGCCAAAATTTAAAACAACAATTCGACAATTCAGAATTACAACAATAATTTGACAATAAATAGAAAACTTAAAAAAATTTTGAACTAGAACAAATTTTGAAAAACAACTGAAATGTTCACAAAATATTTTTTTAATTCTGATTCTTTTGTTTTATGTTTTATTTTCGTTTTTTTTTATTGTTTTGTTTACTGTTTTAGTAATTTTCTTATTGTATTATTTCATTACACATTATTACCATCCCCATAATTGTTTGTGGTAGAAATTTTGTAAGACTGGTAGCACTGTTCGTATATCAATAACATGATTACGAAAGAGAAGAAAAAGAAACGTCAATTTGTCCCATGAAAACTCGTTTCGTGGGTCTTTGCTACCCCCACAGGCAACACTCTTCCCCTGACCAACAAGCTCTTGTTTCGTGCAACATTTTCAGGGGACATGTCGCCTCGTGAGAATGGGCTATAATTGATTGTGTATTCTCCTATTACTTGTTTTGCTCGATCTTTTCACTTGCCGTTGGCATGTAGAGAAGAACAAGACTTTTTGGTTTGATGCTATTTATAGAATAGTAACAGTGTTCACATATGTAAGTAAATTACATGAATGTATGTGTATGTAAATGCAATGTGCCCTTTGCTTTTAATTATTTGGGAATTAATTACACTGCTGTGCAAAAATTAATTTTTTGTCTTTCCTTTTAATAAAACTATGCGGAATATATGGATCTTGATGCGCTAAACTCAGATCCGTTGTCGGTTTTTTTCCATCAGATCTGGATTTTTTTATGGGCGGAGACCTATTTCGTTCTAACTCGAGAACGACTCATCCAATTTTTAGTCTAATATAATTTTTCTGTATCTCTTATCGTTTTGGAGTTATTTAGAAATTAATGGAGAAACATTTTTTTTTCGTGCGAAATTCGTAATTTTTTTCAGGTTAAAAATGTAATTAAAAAAAAGATAAAGTAAAATTTTAACATTTTAAACAGTTTTCTAAGAGCTACATATCTTAAGAATAAAATAAGCTATAAACCATAAAAATCGGTTTAAAAATGTGAATTTTATTACCAATTTACCGCAGATACCCAATATTGCAATGCAACCTTACATATGACCATAAGATTTCATTAGGTAATGAAGCTAAAATACAATGGTATTTTTTATAAAAATTGGTAAATTGGTAATCGGTAAATTGGTAATAACATTTTTAAAATGATTTTTATGGTTTATAGCTTATTTTATTCTGAAGATATGTAGCTCTTAGAAAAATGTTAGAATTTTATTTTATCTTATTTTTAATTACATTTTTAACCTGAAAAAATTACGAATTTTGCACGAAAAAAAATTTTTTCTCCATTAATTTCTAAATATGTAACTCCAAAACGATAAGAGATACAGAAAAATTAAATTAGACTAAAATAAATGCAATTTTGTTATGCATCTTCAAGTGTTTTAAATCGGATGAGTCGTTCTCGAGTTAAGACGAAATAGGTCTCCGTACCTGACTAATTTAAGGGAAAAAATTTGCCACGCCCATAGAAAAAAATCCAGATCTGATGGAAAAAAAACGGCAACGGATCTGAGTTTAACGCATCAAAATCCATGTAGTCCACATAGTTTTATTAAAAGGATGATTTGGCTGCAGAGCAGTGTTATTCACGTTCAAAAACAATTTTTCAGTTTTTCTCTACATTATTACGTTCAAATTTTCAAATTAATAATTTGAAAATTAAAAATGAACTCAAGCCTGATAAATCATAATTTTTCAATTAATTTCAATTTAAAATTCGAATAATTAATTCCCAAACGATAATTTTTTTTAAATTTTTTTTTATAAAATTTGTCATTTTTCAAAAGGTTGATCCATTAATTTTATCATATCTTTAAAACGTATTGTCCGGTTGTGTTGAAAATTACAGAATAGAATAACAAATACAAATATCTTTAAATGATTTTAAGAGCATTTTTGATATTCCTAACGGATTGGGAGTTATTTGCACTTCATTGTAAAATTTTTTACTTTAAATTTAAATTTTTTATTTTTTAAAAATTCATAAAAGATCGAAGATGATAAACAAATATGTCAGTTTCATTACATGGTCACAAAACTGTGAATGTTTAAAATAAAATAAACCTAATTTCCTGAAAATCCATTCATAAATAGTGATTTTGTAAGTATTTAAAAATTGTACCCGTTACTTAATTTTTTTTTTTTTAATTTTTCATAAGAAAAATATTTGCTAATTTTCACTAAATTCATGTTTTTTGACGAAATTAGGCTTGGGTTATTTATAATATTTACAGTATTAAGACCTTGAAATAAAAATAGCAAGTTTTTGAAATCTTCGATTTTTTTATGAATTTTTGAAAAATAAAAATTTTTTCGATTTTGCAAAAAAAAAATTACATTTTTATGTAAACAACTGCACAACCGTTGACCATATGAAAAAATGGTCTTCTCAAAGGCTTAAAGAAAATTTTTTGGTGAATCCGTCAGTGTTTCTTTCAACGAATTTAGGTGATCTATTGACAAGATATGATCAAATCAATGGAACTCCCTCTGTCCGTAGTTTTAGAAAAAAAAAATAAAAATAAATAAGAAAGTGCTATAGTCGGTCAATCCCGACCATACGATATCCTTCAAAGGTGTTCTTTTTCCTGTATAAAGAAAATATTTGCTAAATTTTGTCATCATACAAACATTTTCTCAAAACTTATATATTTAAGCTGTTTCCGTCATGTGGACTTGTATGAGAGCTAGGGTCAAATGTGGACCGATTATCTCGAAATGAGGCAAATTGATTACAGTTTTTACAAATATTATGTACATATGCAAAAAAAAAAGATTCAAATTCTCATTACCTTCAGATTTAAGAGCTTTTTAGTGATTTTTGTTTCACTTAGTGCGTTTTGACAGAAGAGTCAATTGGTCAAATGTTGACCGATTTCAACAAAATTTGGTACAGTGATTTCGGTTTATATAAGCAGCATTTGTTTTAAATTTCATGAAAAAATATTGATAGTTGTAGCCAAAATATCAATTCCGGAAAGTGGGACCTATGGGAGGTACCATAAATAATGGACCGATTTTGACGAATTTCAAAAGAATTATCTGTGCCAAATTTCATCAAATTATCTTTAGAATTGCGACCTGTACTTTGATTACATGGTTTACATGAGGCACTAGCCAGCCTGCCAGCCAGACGGATGGACGGACTGACATAGCTAAATCGACCCAGAAAGTGATTCTAAGTCTAAGACAAATATTTCTATGCATTAGACAAATATTTCTATGCATTACATACATCAGCACAAACTTATAAAACCCTTTCCACCTATGGTGGTGAAGGGTATAAAAATCCTGAGAGATTTTCAACATAGTATCTCATAAACTATGGAAACAGCTGAAATCGAAATCGGATGACATGGAATCATAAAAATTTTTCTCCATTCCATCTCTATTACTAAACAAAACTTTATCTACATATGCTAGCCAGAACAACAGACTCATTGAAGTTAACTATAACTTTTTCCTTATTTTGCTGAAACCATAATTTTCCTAAATGCATTCGAGTCTACCCACATGCTGCACTTTCACCCAAAATCTAAAGTAAAACTTTTAAATATTAACAGTCAATATTTTCAAAACGAACTTTCATAATTGATTACCACCCACAAAAAGTCACACATGTGGAATTTTGCAATAGACACTAATGAATTTTTCAACAAAGTTTTTCTTCCCATTTTCTCATACACCGATTACTTGAAAACTCGTATGTCCGAAGAAAAGCAGGAAGTTGGGTTTGTTGTTCGAGTGGCCAAACAAAAACAACAAAGTCAACATTATTTCCAGACTAATTTTATTTACAAATTATGATTTATTGGCTTTTAATTTACTGTCTTGTTGTTTTTTTTTTTGAGAAAACGAAATTTAATTTTAAATTATTATTGTATTTAGTTGGAAAATTTTGGTCAAGAAGTTTATGGTTGTATTATGGTTTTCGAATTAGCTAAAACCGCGGTTTTTTCTATGGTTTTCGGTTTCGGTTTTGAGGCATAAAAAACCGAGGTCCAACAAGAAATAGTCTAACGACGTCAAAAAGCACGACAGAGGCGGCCAATCGACTAGAACACTTTGTGAGATAATTATGACAATTGATTGTGACATTTACTGTGTGGGTTGTGGCGCCTTCCTGTTGGAAGCACATGTCCTCCAAGTCCATATCATCCAATTGGGGCCATATCATCTATAAGGTTATTATTGAACGGTAGCGATTCCCATTCACAGTAACGTGCCGGTACTGATCATTCATTAAGAAGTACGGCCTAATGACGCCGCCGGCCCATAAACCGCACCAAACCGTAATTTTTACTGGATGAAATGATGATTCATGGAGTACGTGTGGATTGCTGCCTGACCAATAATTATTGGTTTATAATGCATATTATTGCATTATAATGCATATTATGTTTATTGACGAAGGTATTCAGCCAGAAATGAGCCTCATCGCACTCTTAACGTTGAGGCCACTGACTCTAAATTCCGGTAGTAAATTTTAATAATTTCGACTCGTTATTGGCTCGTATATCTTTCCATCATGAAATGTCAAACCTTACTTAAGAGAAATATCAAAAGAGCAGGAAGAAATATGGCGTCGTCTGCTGTCCCTGTCGCTGTACTTTTGTAGCGTTCCTGTTGAAAAACTCGATAAATAGTTTAGACTATAGTCAAGACTACAGTTCAGACTATAGTCAATACTATTGTTCATACTCTGGTTAACACGTTAGTTCAGAATATAGTCAAGTTAAGGTTAACAGAAGAATAATCAAGACTATAGGTCAGATTATACGTCAGACTATGTCAAGATCGGAAATATGAATTCTCACATTCTCTTAAATTATTGTTATATACAACTCTTTAAATTTTAGGGAAGTACTCCTCATACAATTACGGTAATTCTCTAAATATTGGTATGAGACTATGTTCGATAAAAAAATTGCATGCAACCCTCTTAATTTGTTATCATACTCGAACTCATGCAGTAAATACAGCAACAGTGTCCTGCTTCACTAGTATCTACTTGAATGTATCTATGGATGACTAAAGGACAATAATAGCAGGAAGTATGCGTGTCATTGGAATGAGGCAAAAATGGGGTGGTAACATTTGTGGAAAATCTCAATTGTTCTGTAAACTTTAAAGGTACAGTTGTGTGATGAGGATGTTGTTGCATAGCACAAACGTTGCGTTGTCCTGTTCCTGTTGTCATTAAGATAAAAGCTAAATGGAAGCAACAACAACGAAAGAAATACATGCAACTTCCGCATGACCAGAAATTGACCAAATATCAAAAATTCAAAAAACACTCACATACACTCGGAGGGTTAAAGTCATGGCAAGGCACTAACATAAATTTGCAAAAAAAAAATTAAACCGGTAAAAATATATGCAAATTTTTTTATCTGTTGGGCTTGAAATGTTTTGCTTCCCAAAAGGGGTTGAATTTTCAAAGGTTTTAGAATAACAAGTGACCAATATTTGAGTTAAGAGTTTAAAATTTGCCATGTTTGCAAAAGATGTGCTGAATTTTAAATTTTAAAAGCAGTTTTTTTGTTTTTATTCTATTTGTTTTAAAACTTGTTGTTTGCTTATTGACCTTGAAAAGAGGCTTATCTAGGCACAGCCACGAAGGGATCAACAAAAATGAAATAAAAGCAGCGGAAATAAATTGCAAACATCCCTGTTTGCAAAAATTAAATTTTGACTGTGTTTTGCCTGCCTGGCAAGTCCTTTAAAATTAAATCTTTTGGGCAAATATAAAAAAACGCTGAAGTGCCTTTACCACACAAACCCTTATTTTAATTTAGCAAATCTCATATTTGCAAATTTTATTTATTCCTTTTTTGCATTTAGGGCCAGCAGCCTTTTATAATAAATAATTTTTTTAAATCTAGTAATTTTAAAAACAAATGTTTATATTTTTTGCAGCACTTGCATAGGTTTTAGTAGCAAAAATGTTTAAAGGATTTAAACGATAATAGTATCCTTTTTGTTTTGGTTTTAACAGATTTATTTGGAGATTACTTTGTTTTTTTCAAAATTCTACCTCCTCGACAATTGTTATTATCCATTAAGCCTATTTTAGCGATTTGTATCATAAATTGTAGACATTGATATTTTTTATTTGGGTATAGATTGACTTATAGGCGGATTTTGTTACTATTTTTTTTATCTACAAATATCTCTAATACTTTTCAAATTTTTCAATTGTATCAAATGAAATCAATGAAAGGAATTTGATTTCATTGATTCGTTCATATGTTTCGAAAATGCAAAAAATAAAATTTACATAAATCTTTTGTAAGTATTTGATTGAGTTGTTCATAGAAGAGTATTTTTGATTTAAAGTTCAATTTAAAAGCATTTATTTAAAAAACCATATGTATGCATTCGGTATCTAGATAATATCTCAATATTTTTCAATGACATTATTAGTTAATAGAGAAAAATCAAACAATTTTGCTTAAAGTTTTTATACTCTAACTACCCTGTGGTTCTAGATTAAAGTAACGTCTCCAATATTAGCAAAATACCAGATGATTTTAAGATCTGCCTGTATTAGAACGGATGCAGCCAGACAGCTGGTAAGTATTTTGTATGATATAACATTTGCCAGTCTGCTTTCAGGTACTTCTCATAGTAATTCCCTGAATATAGGCATTATAATTTATCTATTGCATAAATTTTTCATTAGAATCTTATATTCAAAAATCAAAAATTAACCTATTTGCCCTCCAAATAAACAACAATAATCCTATTTGCCCAAGTGCAAAACAGTGATGCCACAAATACATGAAGTTTCGTAAGCCACATTTTTAGTGTAATCAACGACAGCAGCTTTTTGTTTATGTCTGCAGATAATGCTAGAAACTCTCTTCTCTTTTATATAAGACCGATGCGAACAGTTTTAATTGAGACGCGTATAAGAGAACAGTGTGACTAAGAATAAGTGCAAAGCAGTTTTGTGAAGTTTATTAACACTTTTCGTGAAAGTGTGTTTAAAGTGACGAAATCTAAAGTTAATAAAAATATAACTTTTTAAAGCTACATAAAGTGTTTTAATTTTGTTTTCGGTTGTTTGCAGAAAAAAATTCCTTCCACGTTTATAAAGGAAAAACGTAACAATATTGTACCACCAATGTTTGCTTAGGGCAGCGGTAGTTTACAAGAAAGCTAGTTTACAAGAAAGTGCTATAGTCGGTCAAGCACGACCATACGATACCCCAAGGTCAAATTTGTTCTTTTTCCTGTATAAAGATAAATTTTTGCTAAATTTTGCCGTCATACAAATATTTTCTCAAAACTTACATGTTTAAGCTGTTTCCGTCATTTGTACTTATATGAGAGCTAGGGTCAAATGTGGGCAGATTATCTCGAAAATTGGTAAATTGATTTTTACAAAACTTACTGATGCAAAAAATAAACTCAAAATTCTCATTATCTTAAGATTTGCGAGCGTTTTAGTGATTTTTGTCTCATTTAGTGCGTTTCAATAGAAGAGTTTGTATGATTTTGGTGTATATAAGCAATATTTGTTTTTAATTTCATGAAAAATTTTTGGCCAAAATATCAATTCCGGGAAGTGGGACCTATGGGAGGTACCATAAATAATAGACCGATTTTAACGAATTTCAATAGCCCTATTATCAAAAAAATAATCTCTGCCAAATTTCATCAAATTATCGTTAGAATTGTGACCTGTACTTACATGGTTACATGGGGGTCCAGCTAGCTAGAAAGCCTAGAATGCTAGATGGACGACTTAGAAAGTAATTTCAAGCCTATTGTTATACAAAAAGGTGGGTCTAAGACGAATATTTCTAAGCGTTACATTCATCAGCACAAACTAAAACCCTTTCCACCTATGGCGGTGATGGGTTTAAAAAGAACGGTACCGTTCTTTAGGAGTTTAGAGTATTTTTAGTCAACTTTTGAGTACTAACTTTAAATAACATTTACTTTTAGGTAAATAAATTACTTGGGGGTATCTGGTGGCTCATGGCTGAGGTAAAAGCGGATATCAACCCAGTCGAATCAGAAGTACATGTTAAAATTTTCAGGCATCTTACCAACTTGGAAACAGTCTATCAATTTGGAACTGCTGGTAAATTCTTTAAATTTACATGCATAGTAAACAGAGTATGTTATAGTACTCAACAACACAGAACATTATGGTACTCAGCAAAGTACTTTTTATAGTACTCAAAGAAATACGTTTTTTTTAGTGTATTTCGTGAAAGTTCGTTATGATAAAAGTTGTGTACTTTACATTGAAATACACAACCTTTATCATAATGAACTTTCACGAAATAAACTTTTAATTTTTAACAGGTATTTTAAAATTATACTAGATTTATCACTTTGTGACGTATGCGAGTTTGTGCCGAAATTGCCTAAGTTATCTAAAATACAGTATTTTAGAGTATTTTTTTCGAACCTTGTTTCTAATATCTAAAGAAGTAGTTTTTTTTATCAAAATTAAAATTAACATAATTTTGGACACTCTTCACATATGAGATAAAAAAGTACCAAGAAATAAATTTTAGCCTTTTATCGGCTTATTCTCAAAAACCTACCAAAAGGAGATAAGTTAAGGAGATAAATCGTTAATCATTTTTCCCATTTCTACCCTTTTTACCTCCTTAATAGGTTTTTTGGGCTCAAGTGACGCGATTACATACATGGACCATTTGATTTAAATAAATTAAAGAAAATAATTTAAATACCTAATAAACCTCATAAGAAGAAACTTTATTTTTGTAGGTCAATATAAACGATCGAATCTTCTCATTAACGACACTTATAGAAACACTATTTAAACGGTTAAGTTATTAGCTTTGCTTTAAATATGGCCTACATAAGTATATAATATAAATTTTCCTAATTATACTTAGCCAATTCACTATGTCTACTAAAGTGCTAAATCTTAAAGTGCTATTTAGGGTTAAATAGCACTACTGTGAACACCTGTCGTATATTAACCATTGTATATTTTGATAGACGTCATACTACTACACAGAAAAAGAAAAACAACAAGAACTTACCACATTGTCAGATTCCATTTCCAAATTTGTATTATGTATTTGATTTCGATTTTTTTGTTAAAAAAAATTCGTAATTGTTTTTGTTTTAATTTTGGTGCAAAATTATCTGTCAACAGAAAAAATTTGATAAGATCAATCATGCCAATTTTTTCAAACAAAAAACGCTGAAATATGAGCGTGGCATCACTGAATTAAATAGCACGGTGAGTAAACATAGGTTTCAAAGTGATATTGTCATATAATATTTTTTAATGGGAAATACCAACAAAATTTTTATGACAGTCATAAATATTTATGACAATAGGACAATAGCAGAGACTGTGAATTGGCTAACTGTCTTTTGGGATCTGAATATGGCCCCTTTGTTTTACGTGCAAGGGATGGAAAAGAAAAAATGTAGTAGATTCTTAACGGCTTATTCAACAAGAGCTTGATAGAGCTAGCCAAATGCTAAAATAAATATGTTTATTTATGAACTTTACAGATAATGCAGAAGAAAATCACCCTGACGATAAGCTCTGAGATAAGCAAGGTAACCTTTTTTCCTCCTTAGCATTGTGACAATTTTTATACTAGTCATAACATTACATACCGTTAGTTTATCTTGAAATTAGACATGTGGATTCTGTGGTCCGGTTGGTCTGAGCAGACTTATGATTAATGTGCTTTATACATATATTATGGTCAATATCTTCCTGTCTGGGTGATAGTTTTGGCAAGGTTACATTATTATGACTGCGTACCCAGAAAAATTCTATATTAGAATGTCCTCTTGTTAAGTGAAGTCCGTCGTTCTCGAGTTGAAACAGTTGTAGTGAAGACTTTATATAGAGATTTTATGGCAATCTCATACATTGCCTGTTATTTCGACCTATAAGATAATGGAGAGCTCTGGGAGCTTAAAACAAATTCTTTCCTAAAACGTGATGGAATGGATGAAACTTTGACCAGTCTGTGTATCTTCTGAAAAGTCTACAATTTGACGCTGTTTGATTTCCTAATTAGGGGCAATACATTGTAAAATTAGAATGTCAAAAAGTGCATTGAAGGTTATAGACCTAATGGCATTAGAAATCATTAGGTCAGAGGATTTTAAGAACGTGGATGCTTGCAGGTGCCTTGCAGAATGCAGATCACAAGATATAAACAACATATATTTATATAGGCTTGGCAACCATCTCGAAGAGTATTAACAGCAGGACGATTCCACATATGGCTAACGCTCTTCTACACTAGTCAGCAGAATTATTTTGACATACCAGCTGTTTTTCTTCTTTTTCTATTTCCGGTCCTATGCAATTAAAAAAATAGATTAAAAATAATAAAAAATATTGTAATTTATTAGAAAACAAAAGACCTTTAGTATTTTAAAAGTTTTGTATAAATTTTTTTTTAATTGAAACTAAAAAAGGAAATTTTAGGATGTGGCACATGTATTTTGACATATTTTTACAGAGCGTATTTAAAAATAATTGGAGCCTCAAGTTCAACAAAAACACACTGATACATTTTGAGGAAAAAGACACTTTTAAGGAAACCTATATCAAACGATAGGCCTTATTGAGTGTATCAGTTTGTCACTTTTAGAAATTTCGATATACCCTCAAAATCGAAAGTTATCGATAAAAAACGATTTTTTTGGTCTTCTCGAACAAAAATAGGCCTAGCTAAGTCAGTTGTTTATCGATTTGAAATTTTAACACGGTTTGAGACAGACAAGACATCAGGCTTTCTTCTTGTTAAAAAAGATTTTTTATTTCATCAAATTATCACAAAAATATTTTCAAACAAATTTAAATTTTTATTTTTTTTCGATTTTTTCACATTGGGACGCCGTTTTCCGCAGTATTTTGTTAGGAATGCCAAACTTTTTTATATTTACTTGAAAAGTGCATTAAATATTTTGTGAACCTAGATTATTTAAATTAATAGCGAATTAAAAAAAAAAATAAGTTTTTTTTGTAAAAGGGCCAGTTTAATTAACGTACTATATACGTATAAGTACTTATATTTATACGCACTTATGAATGAAGTTAAAAAAGGATAGAAACAAAGAAGTACGACATAATGTCCAAGCTCTATTTATGCCTCTATTGCCGTTCTCGGTTTGACTGTCTTGAAATCATCCCAACTTTCACGACCAAACCCTTTTCTGGTATTGCGAAGCCCAACGGTTTTTAGTTGAGATCGGTAATACAGCTTTCACACTATGAAACTAGTTGCATAGGGTTTCTGCAACTAGTTTCATAGTGTGAAAGCTGTCTAAGGTGTTGCCATTTCAAAATATGATTTGATATATAAAAAATTATTGCTGTGAAAATAAGACACAAAAAAATGTGCAATTTTTCGGTTTTTGCAAATTTTGACCTATAAGCTTAACTTTTTGACAAAATCTGAATGTTAATTTGTAATTTAGACCCAATTTGCTTTCCATCAACAAATATCATAAAATCAAATAGATGTCTTCAAGGACCCAAAATTTCTATGAAAATTTCCGATAAATCAAAAAATCCTTAGCCGATTTATACGCTACTTACGTAGATAGAAAGCTAATTGAGTCTACACTATGAATTAATATTTACACTTTGTTAAAATGTTTACTAAAACCGTTAAATTTGGCAAGAACTAACAAATTGGCCATATTTTTTCTTATAAACGCAATTTTCAACTTCATGGCCTGGGTGCCACGTGTTAACGTAGTCCGATTTGGCTTAAATTTTGTTATTTGAAGTTTCTCACCGAATGCCATAATAATCCGACCGCCATTTCTCTACTTTCGAAAAAAGTTGAAAAAACACTCTAACGTAGTATTGTATAGAAAATTTTCTAATATACAAATAATACTGAATTCACCTTTTTTACTAAAATTGTTATATCTCTGTTAATATGTTTCCGATTTTAATTAAAGTACTCTTGTTTTACAAAATGGTAACCATGATTTTTTTTAAAGTCAAAACATATTAGGTCTTCTGATAAATTTTACGAAAAAAAAGCTTCCGAAGTTGAAAAAATCGAAAAAAAAAATAAAATTTTAACTTCAGCGGAAAATATTTTTATGATAAATTGGTCATGTTAAAAAAAGGTCTTTACGAAGTGAAAGCCTATTTTGTTTTCTGTCGAAACACATTTTAAAATGTAAAATCGATGTAAAAATGACTCAGTTAAGCCTTCTTTTCTCCGCTAAGTCCAAAAAAATCGTTTTTTATCGATAACTTTCGATTTTGAGGGTATATCGAAAATTTTAAAAATGGTGAAATGATCTTCTAACCGAGTTCTACTGGTTGAGCTTGGTTTCGTTCCGAGTGTATTTTCACTGTATTAGAGTGAAATTAATAATAATTATTTAAATTAATCAAAAATATATTCTCCTTTAGCATTTAAAACGATTTGGTGGAGGTTCGGAACAGAATCCACCAAGAACTGCAGAAACTCCATTGAAATCTCTTTCCAAGCATTTACGACCTCAATAACCATTTTATCATTTGTTCTTGTCAAATCCGCAGATCTGTTTTGCTTTCTGTATGACTACACATTCTCTATTACATAAAAAAATGGACTTTAGGGAAGCAATCCAGAGTTTTGAACACCAGTCTCTGTTACAAATTTTGTGATCATCTTGCTCTTATGACATGGAGCGTTATCCTGTTGGAAAATTAATGCTTCTCCGATCAATTTATCGCCGGAGGAAAATGCATATTCATTCAATACTCTTAAATATTGATGATGACTCCACTAGAATATAACACTTCCATCTCCATGGCTTACTTTCTGGCATACAGGTGCAACATTTTAATGGATTTTTTTTATTTAATTTGACAAAAAAATACTTTATGTGATAAGAGTGCACCTGTAGGCCACATAGTATGATATGGAAGTGATAAAGCATTCACCTCCATATCATACTTTCTGGCCTGGGGATATATTCATATAGTGGAGTAGGGAACATGATTCCTGTTGACAATTCCATAAACCATCATCAATATTTAAGAGTATTGAATGAATATGCATTTCCCTCCGGCGATAAATTGATCGGAGAACCATTAATTTTCCAACAGGATAACGCTCCATGTCATAAGAGCATGATGATCACAAAATTTGTAACAGAAACTGGTGTTCAAAACTCTGGATTGGCTTCCCCAAAGTCGAGTTTTTTATGTAATAGAAAATGTGTAGTCATACAGAAAGCAAAACAGATCTGCGGATTTGACAAGATCAAATGATAAAATGGTTACTGCGGTCGTAAATGCTTGGAAAGAGATTTCAATGGAGTTTCTGCATTTCTTGGTGGATTCTGTTCCGAACCTCCACCAAATCGTTTTAAACGCTAAAGGAGAATATATTTTTGATTAATTTAAATAATTTTTATTAATTTTTGTTGACCTTTAAGCTCCCAACTTTTTTAAATATACGCTCTGTAAAAATATGCCAAAATACTTATGCCACATCCTAAAATTTCCTTTTTTAGTTTCAATTAAAAAAAAATATATCGTCAGCTTAGAGTGCAAAGGTGCTAAGTCCACATTTTAAGACTTTACAGGAGAGACATAAAACTTTCCTAAATGAATCTATGGAAATATTCTATAAAACTTTAAACGTAATTTTATCGGTGTTGGTTCATTTTTTAATTATCAAAAAGGAGCAATTGAAAAATAGCACACGCTGCTGATTTTCAAGCATTTTCGGGACTTAGCTCATTTTCTGTAACTTGTTTTATGTTTGTGCATTGGACTTAGCACATTTTCTTAAAATTATTTGTTAAATATTTTTGAAAAAAAGCAATTTTATAATTTTTTTTTCTTTTATTGTAACAAAAAACATTAAAGACAGTCTTATTTCATTGCTGTTAAATAAAAAAAATATTACATTAATTATTAATTAATTAATTAATTATTAATTAAAAATTATTCAATAATTATTAATTAAAAAAATATTCAATAATATTAAATATGGTTATCACAAAATAAAATTCGGCAGGCTTACTTCGTAGCTACTAAGTGAAAAAATATAATCATTCGTGAGGTAAATCGTCGTAGAATTTGTGGTGGTCTTTCGGCAAAGTAGTTTTTAAATATTGCAGGGTTCATATTTTTTTGCTGTTATTTTTCTTCTTTCCTGGTAAAGCTGTTGAAAATTTGACCAGTCCAACGGCACTACATTACCATCTATTCTTTGGGGTAGTACTTCCCATGGATCAGGAAATCTGAGCTTAAAATATATTTCACCATTCGGTGTATATTTAATACCACGAATATCCGTTACTTTTGCATCGCCTTTTCTACGACCAGGTCGAATATTTTTGATAAATTTAACGTTTTTAAATGTTTTAAAAAAGGAATGATCCAAATAGGTAACATCATATGGTTCGGGGTTTTTTCGGGCTCCTTTACATATTCCAATATATTCCGCAGGAACATCAATATTTCTATTTTTCATAGCACGCTCAATTGTAGAATGAACGCTATCTGCCTCCATTTGGGTATGCCCGGTTTCAAGAATTTTTTGTTCTAAAGTAACATTATGTTTGATTGCTGTATTTAACAGGGCGTCACTCATTAAGCAATTACGATTTTGATAATTACACCCATCGCTGTAAAAAATAATTTTTTTAGGGTCATTTTCACGGATAATTTTTTCTTCAATAAAAAAACCCATATGCTTGCAAATTCCTCAGCAGTTACTCTGCCTTCAACTTCATTCCATAAGAAACAGTATGCCTTTTGGTTTATAAGATTATGAAAAACCAAATTGTGTACCTGCAACTTTGTCCGGTAGTAGAGACTGCTGACTTGAGATTTTGGAGCCATTAAGACAGCTTGAAGATCAACGGTGAACACATTTGCTTCTTCATTTCTGTCTTGGTTTTTTTCATTTCTAGCTTCTTCTTTTTTTCTTGGTGAAGAGTGTAGTCTTCATATGAAAGGTTGCCGACTGAATAACGTGAACAGGTTTCACATTGATCCTTCTTTGGTGAGAATAAGCTAAGATTTTTGATATCAAATATTTCGTAGAATACCGAAATCGAGAGCGCATGCACTTTTTGGCTTTTACACCAATCATTAACATAAAAGTCGTAAATCATTTTTTTCGAACGCCATTCAGGCAAAAGATATCTTTTATTCGTTGAAGCACGACAATAATGGGATTCCATAGATGGTAGCGAGTCAAAAAATGAGTTAAGGGATTGTCTGTCTTGACTACATTTTTTCGGAACACTTTCATTTAAATTAGATTTTGAAACCAGAGGTTTCTTTACCCAATTAAGCACAGCACGTCGACCTACGCTCAATGTATTTAAAAAAAATGTTCTGCATACACGTATACATATATTTATTTTGCACTTTGAGGTGATATTGTAAAGTAACGCTCCTTCTGGATTCGTTGCTTACCTTTCTATTTCGGGATCTTGAAGGTGCAGTTGTTTGTATCAATGTGTTTACATAAACTTTTTTTGCATTCCAATCCATTTGCCAGAATTGTTTAAATATTTTTTGTCTTTCTTCATCATTGATTTGGCCACATTTTATGGTAGAAGCATCACTTTTACACTTACATCTTTGTTTAATGGCTCGTGGTTCTTTAATTTTTTCATAATTCCAAATGTCGCTCTCGTTTTGTTTCCCATAATAACGTTTTCCTCTTTCTCTGGATTTCTTATTTTTGGCCGCAAACCAAGCTGACTTCTGCACCTGAACTCTCTTTTTGCGATTTTGGGTCTTAGTCGGTAAGTCAAAAGAGTCGTCAGAATCGCTATTAAAACCATAAGGAACTAGCCCAACAACTCCATCATCTGGTTCAACGCCATAGTTGTCGTAATTGTTGCATTGAAGCGGTTGTGGATCAGTGCTAAGAGACATTTTAACATTCTATGAAAAAAAAAAAATATTTGAAAGACATATTCGTAAAAAAAAAAGCAAATTGTTACTTACCTTTTGGTGATAAAATGAAATTGGCAAACTGATAATACTATAAGTTTTCTTTCACGTGAATGTTTATTAAGCAATAAAAATTAGTTTTTACTACAGTAAAACTTTTTAATTAAATGTTTGATGTCCCAAATTTTGATAAACCTTTTTAATAAATATACGGCTGCACATGTGCCAAGCTTTAAAATAAACTTTTGTTTATTTAAATCTTTCTTTGAACCCCCTTTATAGCACTTTTGTCTTAGTCGCCAACAAAGCAACAACAAAAGTGTGGGAAATAAAGAAATGATAAAACTGAAAAATGTTTGTGTGTTTCTGTTCGGATGATAATCTTAGCTTTATGTTGATATTTGTTGGACACAATAATAATAATTCGTATTTATTCAGTCCCTCAAATTATACATAATGTGAGGTTTTCGCTCTGTCTAGAATTAGGGATAATCCTCCTGATGAGATGGTCTAACCAACCATCGAAACGCGTCGAGGAAAGGTTTCCCCACCAACATTTTTTGGTTTTATCAAAAAACTATTTATTACAATAATAAATAATTGTAATAAATTGGGATTCTTAGTGCAATACACTACAGTAAAACTTTTTAATTAAATGTTTGATGTCCCAAATTTTGATAAACCTTTTTAAAAATTAGTTTCATTACTGCGATTGAAAAATTTGATTAAAAAGAACAAGTAGGTTTTTTTTAACGGGACTTAGCACGTGCGATATGGCAGGTGTGGACATAGCACTTTTGCACATCAGTGTTTACAAACAATCATAAGGGAAATAACTGTACTTTTTTTTGTTTAGTATGATGTATTTTTCATTTATCTTTCGTTCTGCATCAAAATGTAAATTTGTATAAAAAGTGGACTTAGCACCTTTGCACTCTAAGCTGACGATATACAAAACTTTTAAAATATGAAAGGTCTTTTGTTTTCTAATAAATTACAATATTTTTTACTATTTTCAATATTAATAATTCATTTTTTTAATTGCATAGTACCGGAAATCGAAAAAGAGGAAAAACAGCTGGTATGTCAAAATAATTCTGCCGACTAGTGTACATGATGAAGGAATGCTCAGGCTCTTGAATATATTTAAATAGATCGAAAAGTTTAATAACACTGTGCGTAATTTTGGCACGTCATGCACTTTTTATGGGCGCCACAAAGATTTGGGGCCTTGGAGTAATTTTAGCAAAAAAGTGACCGCTCTGAGTTTAATGTTGGACTTTGGAATTATAAAAAATATTTTTTTTTTTAATTTCACTGATATCTTTACATTACATTTGAATTATTATAATAATTATATTTATTTTATAAAATATTTTAAATGTCGCAATATAATCAATGTCGTTGACGTGTTATCAATATTCTCAATCAGAATAATGCACACGGTTTTCCTGTATTTTACAAATTGTCTTTTGTCTAATATATAAATGGGAAACCATTTTGTACAGATTAAAAAATTAATCATTTAATTAAATAAACCGCCATATGTTAATTCTGTGATTTCGGTTGATTCATTAATTCTACATTTGCAAATTTGTTTATAGTTTATACCCTTAACGATCAAAGGTAGGTTTGTGCTGATGTTTGTAAAACTTGTGATCATGTTGAAACACTTATACATATGTGCTTCAACATGATCTCAAAATTTATGAACAAATATAAAACTAAATTTAAAATTTAGGAAAAATCGGTCAACATTTGACCAAATCTCCCATATAAGAGCCAATGTCAGAAATAATGGCAAAACTGTTAAAACATTTATCTCTAGGATTTTAAAAGTGTAAGAAATATAGAAAAGATAAAACTAAAAAACATTGTGTGTTTCAGTTCAGTTGACAATCTTCGCTTTATGTTGATATTTGTTAACAGACTGTAATTCCTATTTATTCCGTCTCGTAAATTACATATAATGCGAGGTTGTCGATTTATCTAGAATTAGGGAAACTCCTACTTATTATCATGGCTAAACCAATCACCTTGTAAAGGTTGTCTCCAACAAAATTTTTTGGTTTTACCAAAAAATTAATTATTACAATATTAAATAATTGTAATAAATTGGGATCTTAGTGCAATACACTTATGTAAAAGTTTTTCATAAAACTTCTTAATCTTGTTGACAATCGGTTCACAATCGATCTTATTTGTGAAGGGTATTATATGGTAGGGCTAGACCGACTAAAATACTTATTATTTTAACAGATAATGAATGTGATCACAAAATATTTATTTGCTATAATTGATAATAGGGAATTTTCTTATCAGAAAATATTGTGATTTATTTAAATATTAAACGAAATAATACCGCATTATTTAGTTATTCGCTGGCATCAATTGAATTATTTAGTTTAATCAATTACATATATGTAACAACAAATATTAGATAAATAAAGTAAATTGGGTTACTCCGATTACATAAATAATTTAGCAAACAAAAGATTTAGTTGCTGAAGAAAAAATATTTTTTTGAACTTAAATGAATATACTTTTTTATATCAGATTGAATCTTTAAATCTTATAATATGGTAATGATAAGTATGAGGCTATCATAATTGACATCCAACAGCTGTTAAAAAAGTCAAAGTAAACCCCTTCTAACTATCAAATGTTCACCTTTAGCCCTAGGTAACTTTTAATAAAAGAAAACTATTTACGTTATCCCAATTTTAACCCTTATTCATTATTAAACTAAAGCGTACCTCAATTTACTGCATCAGTTTATGATTATTTCTATTAAATTTCATATAATTATTCTACAAATTCCACTAATTCGTAATTGTAATAATTTCATGATTATTTTACGATTCGTTAGGGTAATTAAGAAAATGTGTGTAAAATGTAATGTAGTTTTCTCCATCTAATAACAAATAGAATTTATGGACCAATGTTCCATAATACCTAACATATACAAGTTTTAAAGGAAATTTATATTTTACGGTTTAATTTCTTTTGGGCGAAATTGTCATAATACACGGAAAATTACAATTATATTTGGAATATAATGCGGATAACTAAAACCCAATTTGTTTCATCATATGAATATGTAGTAAAAGTAGTTATATATAAATAATATTTAGTTTGTATAATTATTTTCTTTGAGTCCTTTTCTAAAAATCATTTTTAGGATATCAAAGTCATCAAAATCCTGGTAATAAGAGAGTTTGAGATGTGTGCCGTAATTGGCACGAATGGGATATTGGTTTGTAAATGTACCCCTCGGAATATTATTATGAATTAATACTTATGAACTGGTTTGGGATGTAAAAATTTTCTATAGAAAAGTTTTTTATATCTTCTACATAAAAATGTTTCCACAATAAAAAAATTTTTCTATAGAAAATTTTTCTATACAAAAATTTTTCTATAAGAAATTTTCTATCTAAAAATTTTTCCAAAAAAAATTTTGTTATAAAAATTTATCTAAGAAAAATTTCGTTATTAAAAAAAAATTCGATATAAAAATTTTTTGGTATAAAATATTTTGGATATAAAATATTTTCTATATAATTTTTTTCGATATAGAAATTTTTCTATAGAAATGTTTTTGATATACAATTATATTCTAGAAAATTTTTCGATATTAAAAATTTTCTATAGAAAATTTTTCGATATAAAAATTTTTCTGTAGAAAATTTTTAGATATTCTAATTTTTCTATAGAAAATTTTTCAATATAAAAAATTTTCTATACAAAAAATTTTCTATAAAAAATTTTTCAATATAAAAATTTATGTATAAAAATCTATTTTTTTTTTTAATTTTGTATAGAAAATTTTTCTATAGAAAATTTTTTATAGAAAATTTTTGTATAGAAAATTTTTTATAGAAAATTTTTGTATAGAAATTTTTTGTATAGAAAATTTTTATATCGAAAAATTTTTATATAATCTAAAAATGTTTTTTTAATTTTTCTATAGAAAATTTGTGGATATAAAAATTTTTCTATAGAAAATTTTTGGATATAAAAATTTTTCTATAGAAAATTTTTCTATACAAAAATTTGTCTATAGAAAGTTTTTCGATACAAAAATTTGTCTATAGAAAATTTATCAATATAAAATTTTTTTTATAGAAAATTTGTTGTTACAAAAATTTTTGCTATAAAGAAAATCATCTAAAATCAATATAACATTTTTTTTATATAAAATTTTTTGATATAAAAATTTTTGCATAGAAAAATTTTTAATCTAATTATTTTTTTTTAATTTTTCTACAGGAAATTTTTCGATATAAAAATTTTTCCATAGAAAATTTTTCTATTCAAAAATTTGCCTATAGAAGATTTTCGATACAAAAATTTGTCTATAAAACATTTATTAATAAAAAATTTTTTTTATAGAAAATTTTTCGATATAAAAATTTTTCTATAGAAAATTTTTTGATATAAAAATTGGTCTATAGAAAATTTTTGATATAAAAATTTTTCTATAGAAAATTTTTCGAAATAAAAATTTTTCTATAGAAAATTTTTCGATATAAAAATTTTTCTGTAGAAAATTTTTCGATATAAAAATTTTTCTATAGAAAATTTTTCGAAATAAAAATTTTTCTATAGAAATTTTTTCAATATAAAAATTTTTCTATAGAAAATTTTTAATAAAAAAATTTTTCTATAGAAAATTTTTCGATATAAAAATTTGTCTATAGAAAATTTTTTGATATAAAAATTTTTCTATTGAAAATTTTTCGATATAAAATTTTTTCTATAGAAAATTTTTCGATATAAAAATTTTTCTATAGAAAATTTTTCGATATAAAAATTTTTCTATAGAAATTTTTTCGCCATTAAAATTTTTCTATAGATAATTTTTCGCCATGAAAATTTTTCAATAGAAAATTTTTCGAGAGAAGAATTTTTTAATATAAAAATTTTTCAGGAAGTTTTTTTTCAAAAAATTTGAGTCATCGAACATTTAATTAAAAAGTTTTACTGTAGTGTATTGCACTAAGTTATCAATTTATTACAATTATTTCCTTAGAAAATTTTTCGATATAATAATTTTTCTTCAAAAATTTTCTATAGAAAATTGTTTAATATAAAAATTTTTTCATACAAATTTTTCTATAGAAAGTTTTTCGTTCTAAAATAAAAAATTTTTCTTTAGAAAATTTTCGATATAAAAATTTTCCATTAGAAAATTTTCGATATTAAAAATTTTCTATAGAAAATTTTTCGATATAAAAATTTTTCTATAGAAAATTTTTCGATATAAAAATTTTTCTATGGAAAATTTTACGATATAAAAATTTTTCTATAGAAATTTTTTCTATAGAAAATTTTGTGATAAAAAAATGTTTCTATAGAAAATTTTTTGATGAACAATTTTTCTATAGAATCTTTTTCGATATAAAAATTTTTGAATAGAAAATTTTTCGATATAAAAATAGTTTAATATAAAAATTTTTCAAAAAGGGCTTTTCAAAAAATTTGCGACATCATTTTTCGTTATAAAAATTTTTCGATATAAAAATTTGTCTATACAAAATTTTTTGGTCTAAAAATTTTCCTATATAAAAATTTTAGTTATACAAATTTTTCTATAAAAAATTAAACCCAACATATGAGCCATTTATGACTTTGTTAAAGCAACTGTTCAATGTGTAAAAAGCATTGGGCATACGAATTTCATTATATAAATAAAATTAAGCAAATGAACATGTCCCTTTCATATAATTCTAAATACAAAAAGTGATAGGAACAGTAATTAGAGGAAAGCTTAGAATATGAGATAAATGAATGGGTTAATGATGCCTAAATGGCAGCACTGTCAGTCAGCTGGTGGTAGTGTGTTGCTAGCTAAAATGTTTTGAGCCATAATATTATAATCCACTTAATATTAATTGGGATACTTAAAAAGCATGTCCTTTTCCCCATAACCCAATGATTCGAAGGATATAAACAAATCTATCTTTAATATAAACAGTACTTAAGAGATTTCAAATGACTCTTCTATAAATGGACAGATTGTGTGATTCTGTGTATTAAAGTGGTAAAAACATATTTTTATTACTAGAATTTCTTCTATCTAGTATAATTGAGTTTTTTTCCGAAGAAGGGTTGCAATATTGTTTCTTGGCTTATGCTAGAATAATTAAGTTCTGGGTCATAAATGTGGTCATTTCTGTTAGATTTGTTAGATAAATTTTCCTTTTAATTCCAACTAATATTTATACAAAAATTTTGGTCATTAATGTGGTCGGTCTCATGTGTTGCTTCTAAATTGTTTTCTGTATCCCCAACTATTTTATGTTTTTAAATACCACAAAAGCTGCTTGATGCATCGCTTGTTCTACATAATTTTTTGTAAATTTCTTGTTTCCAATTATTCCACTTTCTGGCCTACCAATAGCCAAAAATTTGCATAAATATCGAATGATTTTTCAATCAAAAAAACTGAAATTGGAACTAATCCTATATGTCAAAAAAATCATTATTTTAATGCTTTCTTATCAATTTTTAGTTTATTAAATTTAATTTAATTATTATTGTGATGAAATAACTCTTTGTTCATAATACATATTTCGTTCTAAATATAACATTTGTTCTGCATAATTATTAATAGATATTATTTCAAAAATCTCCAAAACTCCTTAAATTTATTGCTTTTCCAAATATTCATTGAACAAATAGACAGCCAATGAAGGATCCTTTTCGCCCATCATCAACTTAGACAAATCGTTTACATAACCCGACAATTTGCGAACAGTTTCCGCTTGTCTAACAAAGAATTTCTGTTCAACAAATTGAGCCATTTCCGGTTCGCGCTGATTAGCATGAAGAGATCGAGTATGAACATGGAAAGCTCCGTTCGTCAATTGTTTCTCAGTATCCAAAGCCATGGCCAGAGAATGCAATTCATCAACTTCCAGCTTCAAATCTTGTCTTCTAACAGCAGCGGGACTATCATGGACCACATTGAAGTTAGCCTTACCACCACGTAGGGACAATTGTTTAATTATATGAATGGTATCGTCGAAAGAGCGATCGGAGAGGGATTGATAGAGTTTCTGGAAACCGGCACGATCCTTGCGATAGGCTTTAAAGTGAGAGGCCATTAAGAGGTATTCATAGGATTTAGTTAAATGGGAATTGATGTAGGCTTGTACTTCGGGTTCGACGTGTTCGATACCGCCATAGCGGGCATTACAAATGGAGGAGCCTATTTGGAAGAAGAAAATAAGGAATTTTGATAGGATTAAATTAAAGTTTAATAAACATTAAATTTATGTAATGTTATTTGCACTTAATCCCAGTCTTCTACATGTATTTATTAATGTAATAGACTGATTTTTAATAAAAGCCAAAAAATTTTTCTGGGAACAACTAATTCCTCGACACGTTTCTGTGGTTGGTTAGGCCATCATCTTCAGGAGAAGTATCCCTACATTTAGACAGATCAAAAACCTCGTATTCAGTCGAAAATCTGAGCTTTTACCTTTAGTTTACAAACATAATTCGTAATGATTGTGTTTGTAAAATAGGTAATAACGCGGGGTTTTCAATCTGTCTTAAAGTAGGTATACCCCTCCTAAAGATGATGACCCAATTGTCTATTACATTAATAAATAAATATCATAGACTAGGATTAAGTGCGAATAATTCTTCTTTTGAATAAATATTTACTATCCCGTAAATTTTGTATATTTTTTGCTCAATCTAATATATAATAACAACAACATGCAATGTAAATTGTTGTTATTCCCCTGACACTCAAATATTGGCCAACCTTGATCTAAAGTCAATTTTTAAACCTTAACCTCGCTATTTTTTTCATATGTGTTAAATAAAAACTATACGGCGGATGACTCATTTCTGAAATTTCGTGAACTCAAAAAGATACTTCCCTAGGCTAAACGAACTCGAATTGTTGAACTAGAGAACAATCTGTTAGATCATTGTGGGTTTCTCTTGTCTTAGAAGACCCATATAGTAGACTGCTGAGATCAATTCGTACAGTCGACTACTGTTCACTTTCGAGCCCTTACTCGTAATCGATACCATTCTTTATTTCTCATTGAAGAAACACAGCGAGCGTATATTTTAAGCATTTCTTGTGACCCATTGACGCAAACCGTTTCTGAACGATTTTTAATTATTTCAATATTATATGTATTCTGGTTCCACTAATATTTATGGTTGCCTCCATAACTATCTCGTATTATGAGTTTACTCACGGCTTTAATATTTTTTCGGAAGAAATCCCGATTTTGGTCAACATTCACGAAACTTAAACTTGCGAGAACTGATAGCGCTTCATCACCAAAATTTTAATTGCGTTCTTCGAGTCACTACTATTGAAATTTGTAAAAAGTAACACAAGTTTACAAATAACGGTCAACTTTTGGGCCAGAGCAGATGAGAACGAATCTTAACGTTGTTTAAGATTCTGAATTCAAAACTGGTTTCGTTTTTCAAAATTGGTTCTATTTTGTGAGTCTGCGCATGTTGGCAGCACTGTGCTATCATAATAACAGGCAACTATTGGCGTTGCTAGAAACATCATTTAAGCCAACAAAAGGCGACAGAAATTCTACAAAATGTTTAACACCCAAATAAAGCTCAACACAACTTTCTCGGTAACTGCAGATCCCCCGACTTCAAAGAGATAATCGACAGTTTTTTAAAAATTATTGAAAGAATGGAGCTCCAATATCTCTCAAAATACATTTTCTGCATTCCCATCTCGAATTTTTTCCTAGAAAACTTGGGTGATATAAGCAACGAGCAAGAGGAGCGACTGCACCAAGATTTGGCGAAAATCGAAATCGATATCAAGGATCATGATGTATGACTACTATTGGACCAAAGGCTCTATAATATAAAGAAGTTGCCCTTAAATACATTGAGTTGCAGTATGGTATTTTTGATAAGTCCCATACAAAAGAGGCTATACCGCTTTTACTCTAATTCGGAAACAACTAATGGACAAGACTACCCAATGAGAGAAAGCTAAGGCACACACACGTGCTCATGAAATGTATGTTTGTTTGTGCTTTTAAATGTCTGTCATCGTTCGTTATCCACTTTAATTTCACTTTTGACTGAAGACAAATGTATGGAGTGCAATATCCTTTTGTATGGAGTGCAATATCTTTTTATGTGACCCGGTCTTTGGCTTATGACTCAAAAACAAAATTTCGAAAAATTATTTAAAATTTTTCGAAATTTTGTTTTTGAGTCATAAGCCACCTTTTCCCTTTTCATAGTCACATATTATAGATTCGTTGGTTGGACCTTAAAGCAAGAAACAGATCCCAAACATTACGCGACTCAGTTCGAGTTCCCTTCATTTTCTATCTAAAACTTTTTAATGAATATGTTTATTTAGTATCTCGAAAGCTAAAAAAATATCAAAAATGGAGGGCACATTCGGATTTAGCTTCCCAAATAAGCTCAGAAACTGCATTTGATTGCTTAGATCAAAAACTGTGTATACTTGTGTAATCATACGATAATGTTTACGTTTTAATTCCATTTTTTTACCGACATATATTTTTCTTGAACCTCAATATATTCAGAGATGGCAGTTGGTAGCTCTGGCATTGCTCAATCTCTAAACCGCCGATTGGGCACCCCATCAATAAAAATCTAAACTTACTATAATTTTATGACTATAACCAAAAAATTACTCACCAGTGATGACAGAATAAGCGCAAGCCCTTACCACGTTATTGTGGCAGACATCTTCCGATTTCACTACCGCGGGAATAGCCGCCAACAAAGCAACAATAACAAAATATTTCATCTTTAAACGTTTCTTGTTGCTAAAATTATAGAAAAAATTATACACAAAAATTAATAACAAAATATTTGGCAATATATGTTACAGTGTCCGAAAAACAATTTTTTAGAAAAAAAGCTTCAGGGAAAGCTCTTGTTTACATGATTTGTATATGTAGATTCAAAATTCGTATGTGCAGTTATCAAGATATTATGTCTTAAAATTTTTTTGGGGAAACTCCATTACTTTGAAAATTTTAAATAATATTGTAAAATATGATTTTATGAGAATTTTAGACTGAGCTTAATAATACGAAGCTGAACTAATTATATTTATTAAAAACACTTTATCTCGAAAACCAGTTAAACGATTTTTAAATTGTTAAGAACATCATGCCCAAATATTTAAAACACTTTAAATAATCACAACATCGAAGATATAGAAATTTAAATATCTTCTTAACTGAACACATTATATATATTAAAAACGCTGTATCTCGAAAACCACTTATACGATTTTTTAATAGTTAAGATAATCATCCCCAAATATTAAAAACACTTTAATTATTTACGAACACCGAAGGCATAGAAGGAGGAGGTATTCTATAAGCAATTTATTACTGTATTAAAATTTTGCTACTAATTTAAACAAAAAATTATGTCAGACCTTTAAATAATATACACTGTGTGTGTTAGTAGCTTCGCTTAATTGAAACAACTAATTTATACTTTCCAAATTTAATTGATATTTAAATGGAAATTTTAATAATTTATGTTTCTGATAAAGAAAATTAATCCATTATAGGCAGAAAACTTAAAAGGCCCACTACGTGCACAAACTCGCACAAATGATAATAGTTTTATAGGAATTTTTATAGTTATGGTATCTATTTTGATCTTCCACTTGGAAACTTATTAAAGAACCCAAACTATTAGTTTGATATTAGAAAATTTTGATTTACTCTAAATTTAGTCTATTGCCGATTCGTATCCAACAAACTATAAGTTTTTAATTAAATATAACTATTTTATGTAAAATTTGATTATACATATATTGATTTCTTGGAACCGGAACATTAACCAATTTGAGGTATGTAATGGAATTTAATAGTATTATATTGAAGTCTATTAAATCTTTGAACATAAACCCATTTCTTTACTATAATTCTCTTTGTTTTGTGTTTAAAAGTAAGTTATACACTTACAGTGGTAGTAACCTTGAGGTCCGAGGTCACTATTAAGTAGACTGATTTTCTTACATAACATTCGCTACAAAAATGACCAAAATCAATTAAAAACAAGTAAGAAAGTGCTATGGTCGGTCAAGCCCGACCATGTGGTACCCTTCACCACTAAGGTCAAAGGTGTTCTTTAGAGCGGTTCGCCTTCCATACAAAAAAAAAGTTATGTCAGTCACCCTCTAGGATAATGATAATGTCTAAACAATTCCAAAAACATTTTTTTTTATTTTTTTTACCACGCCTACAAATACCGCCCTTTTAGTATTTTGTTTACTGTGTCGTCATTTTAAGTCCGATCATAACATTTTATATATCGGTGTTCTCGGCTCTGTAAGGGCTACATTTCTCTCTTTGATAGTTTTTTACTACCACATCAATTTATAGTCATAACTTCTAAAATATAGATTTTTACTCGATTTGATTAGGGTGGGTACGACTAGAATTTTAAAAAGTTACCCAGTAAAACTTTTCATTACCAAATAATGAGTTAAACAGTTAAACTATTGAACACGAACTACTTACTCATTCGCTGTTTAAGTCATTACATTAACATGGGGATGTCATTGGAGGCAAGTACTTACCAATTGCAGAAAAGTAATGACTTGGGTAAGCAATTTGAAAGCAACAACAACAGCAACAACTTTTTTGTTGTTGTTTTATTAAAAACATATATTTTTAAACGAAATACAAAATTTTTTTATGATCCCATGGGGGCTCGAACCCAGACCCTCCGACTGCTAGGCAGAGACTCTTCCACTGAGCTACTTCATATGTTGAAAACTTAGCAGCTTATAATTAATATAAACAATTTTTTTTTTTAGATCCAAAATCATGTGAAAATAACTTTGTTTTTCCCTGCTTTTTTTTGCTTTGTTGTAATTTTTGGAAAAATATTTTTATACGATTTTTTGTAATTATTTTAAAACTTTTTTAAAATTATTTTAAAACTTAAACAATTTAAATCTTCTTTTTTGTATACGTTTTTACATAAGATTGACTCTTACTTACTTAAATGTTACAACCTGTTAATGTCAAAGTCCGAGCATATTTTAGAATTCCATGGATTTCGATCTTGTGCGAATATTCTCCAATTTTATATGCCAAGCTTTGAAAAATGTTCCTCTACTTGGTCTTTCTATCGAAGTTTCGGACATCCTCCTCTAACATTAGGTAGTGGGACATTTCAATTCTAATTTTATCCTCTTCATTGTATTTTTTTTTTTCAAGAGAGGGTTACTAGCCCGTAATCCTAACCCATTTTTATCGATCTTATGGGACAACTCTCGGAACATGTTAACTCACAATATTAATGGGTGTTTAACTAGCTCCCCGGGTGATACCATGAGGAGGTGTGTGTCCACAGGAAGGATGACCCAGATAAGTTGGGCTTACCAAGTTAAGACCAATTAGAATCGTGTTTGGTATTCAACATCCCCTACATAATCAAAATTGACTCATGATGGTATTTTTTCATTAACGTGAGTTAGTTTTACAAATTTTTTTACAGAAGATAATATTTAAGTTCTTAAAATTCAAAAATCATTTAAAAAGACTCTTTTAATAAAAAAAAAAAACTAAAAAAAATTGTTGCCCTTGGTGGGATTTGAACCGGGGCCATTCAGTTTAAGTTACCATCTTAATTACAAATAAGTACTTCTGTAATAACTTATTATTTATTCGGATGGTATGTTGTAGTCGTTACAAGGCAACCAGTTATCAGAGTACTTGCCATTACCAAAGTTTTGCTGGGAATATTTAATTTAAGCGACGATATTTATTCAATTGCGGATATTGTTGATCACAAAATTGCCTAAACTTTTTAATCATTATATGTGATCTTTTCCGAGAAAAGGAACCTAGTGTATCAAAAAACAGGTTTAGAGTTAGCAGTGGATTCTGGTACCTAAAAGAGTTTAGAATAAGATGAAATGAGTTAGATCTCTGATAAAAATTTATTTGCCATAAAAACATACAAAACGAACTTGGAAAAATCGATAAAAATGAAAATAACATTAAAATTTAATTTTTTAGTTTTTATCAAAACTTTATTTTCATACACTAGGTCCCTTTACTCGGAGAAGGTGACATATGTGTTTAACAAAAAGATTTTCATTCTTCAATGTCGATTTGCAAACTCTTGACATGCACCTTTCGGTTTTAAAACTTTTGGGCTTTGGAGCCAGAAGATTATTAGATAAATGTTTTTGATTTAAAGAATTCCTTGGAATCAAACAATCTATGTTTCCTACTTTGCAGAAATTTATTAATGGTGGACCAATTTTTGAACTACACAAAAACTGTTAAACAAGAAGTGGAAATTTTCAATATTGTATTACATTTTTTGAAATCGATTTGAAATAGTATACATTAATTGTTTTCTTTTCAAAAAACTACAAATATTTTTTTTAATTATTAACAAAAAAAAAATTAATTAAATTAAATTCAAAATTAAAAAAAATCATGTGTAATTCCTAATTTCATGTGTAATTTTGGCACGGTCCATGTGTAATTTAACATTTGGTTGGTGGCAACACTGCTTTATACCACACTTCATCTCTCTACTCTCTCCCTCTCTATAAGGTAACTCAATTCGTGTAAACACACTCTACACATGCACAATTGTTAAGGCAATGTTACTTTTTTTGTTGAATCAACTAAAAAAATAATCAAAATTGAGTCAAAAATGACTCGAAAATGGCTGGTAAAAGATTCATAAAGGTGCTCATAAAAGATTCTCTCAAGGGAGTCTCGGCTAGGGTACCATTTTCACCCGAAGGTACAGTCTTTTTCGAATCGAAAATGATAGCATATTCGATTGTTTAAATCGTCCGCGGCAGTTGAAAACCAGTCAAATATGATCAGAAAATAAAAAAATGCTGACTGGATATAGGTATCAACATACAAGTAGAATTAAGCAAATGGACTTGTCTCTATTGTCCGGAATAAAAATCTAAAGATACGAATAATAAGATGTAGGTAATTAAGGTAGCTGCTGACTGCAGAGTTGCCCTGTAGGCTGCATTTTTCTCAGCAGTGGCATTGCGGCACTCCTCGTCGTACCAAGAGTTTTTCGCATGAGGGCTTTGGTACCCTATTGCCGATTTTGCAGCAGACTTCATGGAGTTGGCAATATGTTGCCATAGCGTGTATATATCGTTTGAGCCAGAGTTATTCTCTCTTAGCAATTGAGTTGTCCTTTTGGTGTAATCAGTGGCAATTTGCTGAGATTTTAATTTCTTTACGTCATACTTCTTTTGCGCTTCTACCTGTACGCTCCTCGACACACTTAGACGTGTTCTCACTTTGGCAACAACAAGGTAGTGATCGGAGTCTATGTTAGCTCCTCGCATGGAACGCACATCTAACACACTTGATGAGTGTCTTCCATCAACTAAAATATGGTCTATTTGATTTTTCGTTAGTTGATCAGGAGACACCCATGTAGCCTTGTGTATATTGAGGTGTGGAAGTCTGGTGCTGCTCACGACCATATTGCGAGCAGCCGCAAAGGAGATTAATCTCATACCATTGTCAGTGGTTACGCTGTGTAGACTAAATTTACCAACAGTAGGCTCGAAACAACTTTCATGCCCTAACTTTGCGTTAAAATCACCCAGTATTATCTTAACGTCGTGATTAGGGCATCTATCGTAAACTTCCTAGGTAATTAAGGTAGATGAGATAAATGCATGGGTTAATGAGCCCTAAATGAGAAGACAGTCAGACAGCTGATGATAGTGATTGTTGCCAGCTAAAATTGTTTGGACCATAATATTGTAATCCACTTATTATTAATTAGGATACTTAAAACATGTCCTGCTTCCCATAACCCAACGAACCGAAACATATAAAATTAAATCTTCTTTGATATAAACAATACTTAAGAGTTCTTAAATGACTGGGATTGTGTGATTCTATCTATTAAAGTGGTAAAAACATATTTTTATTACTAAAATTTCTTATATTTACTAGAATTGTTTCAAAAAGAGGGTAGGCATTGAAAATTATTGTTTCTTTGCCTACAGAACAATAATTAAGTTCTGGGTCATAAATGTGGTCATTACAGTTTCATTTGTTAAACCAATTTTTCCCTCTTAATACCAACCAAAATTTATACAAAAATCTCAGTCATTAATGTAGTCGGTCTCATGTGTTGCTCCTTTTCCCATAAATTGTTTCCGGTATCCGCAAAACTATTGAATGTCTTTTAATAACCACAAAAGGTGTTCGTTTCATCGTTGGTTTCTACTTAATTTTCAAGAACTATTTCACTCCAACCATCCGTTTTTTTTTTGGTTTAATGTTCCTTGAACTCTTGATAGTGAGTGGTAAACATAAATTTTTGGTTTCGAATTAACCGAGAATAGGAAAAAGGAAGAGGTTAATTTGAATGGAAGACGAACAAATGTGTTTGGCATGTTTAAAATCCATTTGGGTGGGCCTTTTTTTGTACTCGTATGCAATAAAAATTAATTTATGCATTTCAATAACAATAAAAGCAATTAAAATTTGTTGCCTAAAACTATTTTTAAGGAATAAATATTTATACTAAAGAGTTAAGTTCAGGTTTATTTGGATATAGTTTTTAATAAATATTTTAGAAAACAGATGTTGCAAGGACTTGAACAGGGTTGAAATTTACATATTTTGTGAAATCTTTTATTTAATTAGTTCTTAAAATTTTATATTTTATATTTAACTTCGTATATAGATATTGATATCAGGTGGGCTAAAAATTCCGTGGACTAACATACAAAACAATTTTGATAACATTTTTGATAAAATTTTTGATACTATTCAATATACTTATAGTTACCTTCTAGGGCGATACGAGAATTATCATTTTCTCGTAATTTTTTGCGTCAAAAGCCCCAGAAATTCCTTTTGATCTATTTTTTGAAATGAGCAAAAGTTGTTTAACTCATAATCAGGAGCCCATACCACCAGTAGCCGATGATTTTTTTTTTTTAATTTTCGTAAATACCACGATCATTAATAAAACTCATTGGTAACGCGTTGTTAAAGAAAAGACGAAAACAAAATATTCAAGAAACAAATCAAAATCCAATTTATAGCAACAAAATACATCGTTCGAGAGAACAAAGAAATTTAATCTCGAACATTGTTGCCACGACACTATTATTTTTGTAAACATTGGAAATATTTTTGTAAATATTGGGAATATTTTTAAAAACAGAAATAAATTCGTATATTAAACAATTTTAGATTTTTATATATTTATATCTATGGTGGTGAAATAGGTGGAAAGGGTATTATAAGTTTGTGCTGATGTATGTAACACATAGAAATATTTGTCTTATACCCACCTTTTGTTATACTAATAGGCTTAAGCGGGATTCACCCATTTTGTTCGAAGAAAATTTTTGTCCGGACAAAATTTTTTTTTTATGTAGTTTGACAGCTCTCTTTAAAAGAGAGAGAACATATTTTGTCAAACTACATATAAAAAAAAATTTGTCCGGACGAAAATTTTCTTCGAACAAAATGGGTGAATTCAGCTTTAGAATAACTTTCTAAGTCGATTTAGCGATGTCCGTCCGTCCGTCCGTCTGGCTGGCTGGACCCCCATGTAAACCTTGTAATCAAACTACAGGTCGCAATTCTAAAGATAAATTGATGAAATTTGGCACAGATAATTTTTTTGATAATGGGACTATGGCTATTGAAATTGGCCAAAATCGGTCCATTATTTATGGTACCTCCCATAGGTCCCACTTCCCGGAATAATATAGCAATTTCTCCACAAATATCAATATTTTTTCGTGAAATTTAAAACAAATACTGCTTATGTAAACTTAAATCACTCTACCAAATTTCGTTGAAATCGGTCCACATTTGACCATAGCTCCCATACAAACTCTTCTTTAAAAATGCACTAAATGAGACAAAAAATCACTAAAACGCTCGTAAATCTAAAGATAATGAAAATTTTAAGTTTATTTTTTGCATACATAATTTTTGTAATAACTGTAATCAATTTGCCGAATTTCGAGATAATCGGTCCACATTTGACCCTAGCTCTCATATAAGTCCAAATGACGGAAACAGGTTGAATATATAAGTTTTGAGAAAATGTTTGTATGATGGCAAAATTTAGCAAATATTTGTCTTTAAACAGGAAAAATAACACCTTTGACCTTAGTGGTGAAGGGTATCGTATGGTCGGGCTTGACCGACTATAGCACTTTCTTACTTGTTTTTAGATATTTTCGATCCAAAAAATTTTCTATAGAATTAAATATAAATAATTTTGTTACAAAAATTTTTCTATAGAAAATTTTTTATCAAGAATTTTCCTATAAAAAATTTTTATATCAAGAATTTTGCTATGGAAAATTGTTTATTAAAAATTTTTATATGAAAATTTTTTACAAAAAAATTTTCTATAAAATTTTTTTATAAAACAAATTTTCTATAAAATTTTTTTGTAAAAAAATTTTCTAAAAAAATTTTTTTTATAAAAAAATTTTATAGAAAAATTTTTTGTAAAAAATTTTCTACAAAAATTTTTGATAAAAAAAATTTTCTATAAAAATTTTTGTAAAACAAATTTTCTATAAAAAGTTTTGATAAAAAAAATTTCTGTAGAAAAATTTTTTTAAAAATAAATTTTTTATACAAATTTTTCCATAAAAAATTTTTGATAAACAATTTTCCATAGAAAAATTCTTGATAAAAAAATTTTCTATAAAAATTTTTGATAACAAAATTATAAAAAATTTTCCATAGAGAATTTTTTGATAAACAATTTTCCATAGAAAAATTCTTGATAAAAAAATTTTCAATGAAAATTTTTGATAAAAAAAAAACTTCTATAAAAATTTTTGATAAAAAAAATTTTCTATAAAAATTTTTGATAAAAAAAATTTTCTACAAAAATTTTTGATAAAAAAAATTTTCTATAAACATTTTTGAAAAACAAATTTTCTATAAAAAGTTTTGATAAAAAAATTTTCTGCAGAAAAATTTTTTTAAAAAAAAAATTTTTATAAAAATTTTTCCATAAAAAAATTTTTGATAAACAATTTTCCATAGAAAAATTCTTGATAAAAAAATTTTCTATAACAATTTTTGATAACAAAATTATAAAAAAATTTCCATAAAAAAATTCTTGATAAAAAAAAATTTCTATAAAAATTTTTGACAAAAAAATTTTCTATAGAAAATTTTTTTATAAAAATATTAAAAAATTGAGTAGAAAACTTTTTTTCATTTTTAGGCGTTAGAACTACATATTGAAAAAATACCAATTTTAGTTAAAAGTATAAAAAAACGGCAACTCTGCTGACTATTTTTTTAGTCGGTTCTCTTTGCGCCGACCCGTGCTCATAATGCTATATCTAACAAAATAATACTGCGATATTAATATGTCATATGATTGGGTCCAAAAAATGTAAAGGGCTCATTCTGATTCTTGTTCTATGACTTATTCTAAGGAACTTTTCCAAACAAAGTATAGGTCAAAATCGAATTTTGACCATCCGGAATTTGCTCCAAAGTTTTGTTTGAGATTTGAAACTTTTCAACGAAAAATTTTCTACATTTTCAATCCCAAATATAAAACTAACGGCAAACTGTATTGAAAAGGTTTTATATTCCTCTAATTGCGGAAAATCTGTAGAATTTTAGAACATTAAAGCTTTTTTCATTAAATTGGTCGAGGGATTAATATTAGGCAAATAAAGTTACATTTTTAAATATACCTTTCTAAGTTGTTTTATTATTTTAAAACCCATGTCTAACCTGATTATTCCAACTAAAGGTTTATGGTACCATTGTATTGCAGGCACTTTGCAGAATCCAAAAAATAAAAAACCTTTATTTTGTATTTAGGCAGATTTGACTATTCAATTTTTTTTTTTCAAAAACTGACCAAAATTTTGAACGGCGCTTTTTACATTTTCCAAAATATTAACTCTACGATCAATTTAAACTTTAAATTTTAAAGCAAAAAACTTAAACGTTCTAAAATTCTACAGACTTCACGCAATTGGAGCAGTTAAAACCGTTTCAATACAGTTTACCTTTAGTTTTATATTTGGAATTAAAAATCTTGAAAAATTTTCGTTCAAAAGCTCAAAATCTTTAACAAAACTTCGACGAAAATTCCGGAGGGTCAAAATTCGCTTTAGAACTATGGTTTCTTTGGCAAAGTTTCTTAACATGACCCATAGAATAACAATAGCGATGAGCACTTGAGACCAAAAAAAAGTGATCCACCCTAATGTACCCATCTTTTAAAATTACTACTATTTACTTAAAAATCATATCAATTTAACACTAGTAGCGTCATGAATGTATCCTGAAAAAATTATAGAGGCGATAATGGCTATAACCTAAAAAAGTCGGACACCTTTTTCTATATCTTTAAAAAAAACTAAAAGTTTGTTTCGTATCAATATCAAATTTGGAGTATATACGCACTATCAAAACTATTTTCGATTGATCAACAAATGCATATAAATTTTGTATGTAGAAAGAAATAAAATTCGTAAATCAGCCTCCTTGTAGATACGCACCTGATAACATTTTGTATTTAATTTAAAAATATAGTTCAAGTATTTCATCATCATCGAAAACAATAAAAATATTTACAAACCTAAACAAATGACGATGCATGGATCAATTTAGTATATACGTATGTATGTATCTGTCTAGAAAATACAATGATACGTAAATATTTGGCCAAATTAAAATTTTTAGTACAAACAGCAACAAGACAAATGAAAACAATTATAAAAATATAATAGAAGTACAAGTCCGACAATAGGTTACCACCATACACCTCTGGCGGAAATTTACGAAAGAAGATTACTGTTTAGTGCGCTTTATGAGCTGGCGGTACCCCATTGGCCAAAATGTCTTCAAAAACGATTATGGTCAAAGTCTTACTGTCAATGGTGAACGGTATAGAAATATGATTCGAAATTTTTTCGTACCTTTATTAAATGGCATTAATCTTGTTGAAAGTCGTATGCAGTTCCAATTAATTTACTCAAACAAAATTTTGATGAAAAAATAATTTTAGGTAATGGCCCAATGAATGATGGTGTACTTTAAACCCATTGGATTATTTTCTTTGGGGTTATGTTAAGCCACTTGTCTACGTCGACAAACCACAAACATTTTATCTGCTTGAAATCAACCTTCCAAGAGTTATCGGCGAAATACTGCTGCAAATGCTGCGAAAAGTTATTGAAACTTTGTCTTTCAGATTGCGCCTTCTACGAGCCAGCTTGGCGGCGACCACATGTCAGGAATCATATTTAAACCACATGTCAGGAATCATATTTGAACCCATGGCAAAAAAAAATGTAAGGTATAACCGTTCTTTCTTACAAAAAAAAATTTTTGAAGTAAATGCGAAATATTTGAAATTTGTTTTTTGTAAACAATTATAAAAGTCGTTGCCACATGTGAGAAATGGGAATATTATTATCAGGAAATTTTGAACGTATAATGTGTAATGTGTTGTAAACATTTCGTTAAAACATATTTTTTAAAGTTTTGCGGATCCTGCACAAGAAAAAAAATGCCTTGAGACAATTCAATTTTGTCATAATATATTTAAAGTATTTTTGTGTAACATATTTTTTTATAATTTATGTTACAGTTTCTTCAGCTTCTTTTTGGGATTGAAAATTTTATTCTTACCAAAATTTTATTTAAAAAGCGTATCTTCAAATATGTTCTTATAGATAGATTTTGGTGTGATCTTTTATAGTATGAGAATTATGGGCTTTTTAAATTTCAAAAATTATACAGCATAACTTTAGAAGTTTATATCCGATATAAACTGGTATATCAAACAAAAGCTACTGAAAGTATCATTTAAATGATATACATTCTTCCGATTTATAAAGATTAAGAGCTCATATACTCAAAACTTATTTTTACAACCGACTTTGTTTATAAAAATTAGCATATCTTAAAATAATATCGACATAAGTATGGTCTTTTATATAATGAATTTTATACAGGATATACTGGGCTTTTATATAACATAAACTACTTAGCTCTAGCTCATGTAGCGTGTTAGTTATGACAGCGTAAAATTTCACTTTTATTGAGTAAGAGTTATATAAATATACATTTTTATATTATATATAAAATGTAAATAATTTTTTTTTGTCAATATCTACAACGGTAGTCGGCAGTCGTGTGGCTATGTCGACGCTTAAAAAAATGATTTCAATTTGAATAAATGTATTCTAATTTTAACAGGTTGTAGCCCGTAGCCTGCAGTCGTGATTGTGTTTATAGTATAATAGCAAACAGAAACAGGGATTTTCAAAAGTAGTATGGTAGCATAATTTGAGAAAAGAAAATAATAATTCGATCAAACGTCAAAAAGTTAATATGGCTGACAAAAGAGAGAACGGTTATACCTTACTAATTTCTTTTATCATGTTTGAACCTTAATTTCATAAAATTTTCTTTGCATTTCATTTTTTTCGTTTCATTGATATTGAAATTTTTTTTTTTTGGTTCGATTAGTAGTGAAAATAACATAAGTAAAGGCCACAAAAATTAACCAATTATGTAGTTAAAAATTTTGGGCTACCTCCTAAGCAATTTTATTAACGGAATATAGTTTTACATTGTGAACCGCCGTGGTATAGCAGGTTAGTCATCCGCCTAGCATACCAGAGGTCCCAAGTTCAAACCCTGCCAGACCCACTTGAAAAAATTTAATTAAAAAAAAAAGCGGCGGTTCACCTCATAACTCAGCTAGCCACTGGTTATTGAGTATTATACTATGTAAAACTTCTCCAACTAATGCATTTGCCGTTCGGAGTCGGCGTCCCTTTCAATGAGTATAAAAATAGAATCGGATGCAGCTCATTGTCTGAGAGAAGTACCCCATGTTCCAATTGGAATGTTGTCGGGGATTTATATATATATATAAAGAGTGTTCTAAAAAAAATATGCATTTACTATTTTAGACAAAATTTATCCATAGTGCAAGAAATAATTTATTTTTTGATCAAGTTAGTTTCTATAGATATGTCAGATATTATTATTTTAGAAATTATTAATTTTCAATAGTTATTTCAATCAAAATGGACTTCGAAAAAAAAGTTCGTGAAAATATAATAAAACTTTTCAAAAAAATCCGTCATGGACTTTTAAAAAAATAGCTAAAAATTTGAAAGTTGACCCTCGAACGGTTTCTAATGCCATCAGACGGTATAAGGAAAACCTGGATCAGGGAGGAAAAAAGGTCCTACAGATATTGGTAAGGCAAAAGAAGTCGAGCGACTCTTTCGAAGAGCGCCTAACACTTCTTTAAGAAAAGCAGCTCGTACGGTGAAATGTTCTACGAATTTTGCACATAGAGTCAAAGCTTATGCTGGACTGAAGACATACAAAGTCCAAAAGGTTCCAGATCGCAATGCTATAAAGAACTTAGAAGCAAAAAAACGAGCGAAAAAATTGAAGTCTGATTTTATAAAAAGTACACCTGTTGTGTGATGGATGATGAAACATACGTACTGGCAGACTTTTCTCAACTTCCTGGTCAAGATTTTTATGTTGCTGATAAACGGGGCAATGTTCGGCAAGAGTTTCGCACAAAAAAAAAAAATTCTCTAAGAAGTTTCTCGTGTGGCAAGCTATTTGCAGTTGTGGCAAAAGAAGTAAAGTATTTGTGGCATCTGGCACAATAAACACAGAAATGTATATAAAGGAGTGCCTACAAAAACGGTTGTTACCCTTTTTAAGAGAGCACAGAGTGACTACATTTTTTTGGCCCGATTTGGCATCATGCCATTATGGAAAAAAGGCACTTGAGTGGTACTCAAAGAATAATGTCATTTTTGTACCACGAGAGGCAAATCCACCTAACTGTCTAGAACTTCGGCCTGTGGAAAGGTATTGGCTCTAGTAAAAAAGGAATTGAAGAACACAGGAAAGATTTCCAAGAACATGTCCGATTTTAAGCGCAGGTGGAACACATGCTCCAAAAAGGTATCAGAAGCAACTGTAAAATCTTTAATGGGAGGGTTTCCGAAAAAAGTCGATAATTTTGCAAAACCCGAGTACTAAGTAAACATTTTAATGCTAAATGATTTTGTATAATATGTCATTATATTTGCGTATTTTGTAGAGTTTTTATATTAAAAGGTTTGATTTTTATTTAAGAAAATCCAACTACAAATTTTATTTACAGCACTCTTTATATAGTTTTACATTCCTACGGGTATCTCTATAGAGATACCCGTAATAATAAACCGATTTTAACATGTTTCCAAGTGCCACCTTTAATTTGAACAAATGTCAGCTAGCCAACCTTCCATATGGACGGACGGTCATCGTTAAATTGACTTAGTGATTCTGAGATGATCTGAACACTTAAGGGTTGGTCTCAGACCAATTTTTCTATGCATAAGACTCATGCCTAAAAAAACACTGTAAAACTTATTTTGACTTTTGTGATTATTGTCGATTCTTCATTAAAGTATACATATATGGGCAGTAGGTGTGAACTTAGACCGATTTTGTTAAGATTTTGCACACACATATACCTATTCGGCATAAAGTTACACACCAAATTTCAATTATATACGACAACTGCTTTCAGATATATTATTCATATTGTGATTTTTTCGATTCTTCTATATTTAAGGATTTGTGAATCCTAGGCATATCCTTAAGCTGATTTTGTCGAAAGTTTGCAAGCAGTTTTACCAATTCTATATTAAATCAAATGTCAAATTATATTTGTGTACAGTAACTCACATAAGAGATATTTTTATTTGATAATTCTATTTACTGTTTAATATTGAGAAATATGTGGGCAGTAGGCGTGTTCTTCGACCGATTTTGTTAAGATTTTGCGCGCAAATATAACTATCATGTTACTCACCAAATTGCATTTATATACGACAACTGCTTTCAGATATATTTTTAATTTTGTGATATTTGTTGAATCTTCCAGATTTAAGGATTTGTGCATCGTAGGCGTATCCTTGGGCAGATTTTGTTGAAAGTTTTAGCAATTCTGTATTAAATCATGCACTAAATTCGATTTGTCTAAAGTAACTCACATATGAAAAATTTTTAATTTTGTAAATTCTATTTATTTTTTTAATATTAATAAAGATGGCGTGTCCTATGACCGATTTTCTTAAGATTTTGCTCACAAGTATATCTATTCGGCACCACATTACACACCAAATTTCATTTATATACGACAACTGCTTTCAGATATATTTTTCATTTGGTGATTTTTGTCGATTCTACCAGATTTAAGGATCTGTGCATCCTAGGGGTATCCTTAAGCCAATTTTGTAGAAATTTTGCAAATTTTATTTGTCTAAAGTAACTTATATTGAAGATATTTTTAGTTTTGTGAATTCCGTTTATTTTTTAATATTAAGAAATATGTGGGCGGTAGGCGTGGCGTTAGACCGATTTCGTTCAAATTTCGAATATGATCATGCTGAATCGATGAAAATTCACATACCAAATTTCATTCATCAAAGACAACTGCTTCGATTTTTGCCCATTGGTTGTAGGGGATGGTGTATCACTGTGGTTCGGCGCGTATGATGGCGTTACTCTATTAAATTTAACTAAACCTTGCAGGAACCTCATTTCAGTGAAAGATCTGCGAGTGATGAACTGATGTCCCCAAAATATCATACAACTTTTACGTGGTAAATCTCTGTTCAATACTAAGACAATCTATTAATCATTAAGTAAAGTTCAAGTGCTTTTTCCCGGGATTATTTTATAATTAGTTTTAAAAAAAGATCACAGCGAGTGAATTAAAAATGTCTGAAAGAGATAATGAATCGAAAGTGCGCACTTTAAATAGAAATTGATTACATCAATAGCATTTACAGGGAAATGTTTATGTAAAGAAAATGTTAACAGTTTTTAAAATAAACAAATTTTATTAGTTAATCTAAATATATCCGATATGTGATGGAAATCGATCGTTTTCAAATCGATCGATTTCAGATACATATATTTTTGAGATCATTTTCGGTGATTTTCTTAAAAAAATTAAAAATTGGGCTTTAATTCTTTTGACTGATATCCTTTCATTCATTACTATCTCAAAAATATCAGGTATGTGATGGACATTTTTCGTTTTCAAATCGATCGATTTTAGACATATTTTGAAAATTTTGGCTTTAATCCTTTTGACTGATATTTTATCTTTCATTTGGTTTGAATTTTTTGTTAAAATTATATCTGAAATCTATCGATTTTAAAACGATCGATTTTCATCACATATCGGTATATGTTATTTTGATTCACTTTAAAATTCCCTTAAGATTTTATATCTCAAAATAGTATCTTTCCGCTGCATTGTAAACAGTTTGGCAACTCTGTTTAGTAAAAAGTAAAATCGGGCGTTTGTGGCTAAAAAAGTATACAAATAAAAACACACAAAATTGTTGTCTTTTCTTAAGCTTTTATAATTTTTTATTGAATGTTTTAGTTATTTATTTTTATAATTAATTTGTTCTTGCTTTTGGATGGAAAAACAAAGAACATTTTCAAAATTATCACATTAATGAAATCTATAGTTTGAATCAAAATCACGTGTAGAGTGTGAATGAATTTTGTTTATATTTTTTGTTTTATTATTAAATAATTTATGAATTAACATTGAAAAAATGGTAGATAAACAAATAATGAAATAAGAAGGTCGAAAAAATATATAATTTAATACTACTCAAACAATTTTGCTTGAAATAAATAGAAAACAAAAATTTCAAAACTTCAAATGAAATAAGATAAAGAAAAAAAACTAAATAAATGCTGTTTTCGAAACAAAGAGTCTAAAGATGGAAAATTTTTATTAGATTTAGTTCTTAAACATTTTTGAGTTTAATTAAATATTTAATTGTAAAAACTCTTTGCTGGATGTAAATATTTATTATAATTTCATTGAAGTTTTAAGAATCTCTTAAAAATTTATTGCTTTTGCAAATATTCATCGAACAAGTAGATGGCCAAAGAAGGATCTTGTTGGTTCATCAATTTGGACAAATCGTTGGCATAACCAGACAATTTGCGTACAGTTTCAGCCTGTTTACCCAAGAATTTCTCTTCAATATATTGAGCTGTTTCGGGATCGCGTTCAGTGGCATGTAGAGAGCGGGTATGAACATGGATAGCACCATTGGACAATAGTTTCTCAGTATCCAAAGCCATGGCCAAAGAGTGTAATTCATCAACTTCCAATTGTAAACGTTGTTTGGCGACAGTAGCGGGACTTTCGTGGACAACATTGAAATTGGCCTTGCCACCACGACGAGACAATTGTTTGATCATGTCAATGGTATCATCGAAGGAACGATCGGACAAACCTTGGTAGAGTTTCTGGAAACCGGGACGATTCTTTTGGTATGAGTTGAAGTGGGTGGCCAATAAGAGGTATTCATAGGATTTGGTCAAGTGAGAGTTGATGTAGGCTTGAATTTCGGGTTCGATGTGATCAATGCCACCATAGCGGGCATTACAGATGGAGGAGCCTATTAAGATAAAATAGAGAGATGAAATATTAATAAGACTTCAAAGGTAGATTTAAATATTAAATAATAAAAAAAATGTTACTATTTCTAAGATGTTGTTCCACTGTAAGTTCTTCAACTTAAGTGAAAAATTATACTGTATAAGTTCCCACTTAAGTTGTTAAACCTAGACATATTTTCATATAACGGCTTTAAACAATTTTAGAGACAATCATTAGAATCGCGAAAATTCTATTAGAAATTTCGAATATTTACTAGGAGAAATGTTTGCTCGATTAATCGGAAAAATTAAATCGATTAATAGCTCGAGTAAATTTCAAATAAAGATTTATTTGAGTAATTTTCCACGAGTTTATGGAGTTTATGGAAAAATTTACTCGAGTAATTTTTAGATTTCACTGGAGTTATTCGAGTAATTTTTAACGATTAATCGATTTTTTGAGTAATTCAAAAATCCCATTTTCAAGTTATTTGATTTCTTAAACAATTAAAAATTGAATAAAAAATCGAGTAATATTTACATAGCACAGTGGGGGATTTGGTTTCAAAAATTGCGGTTTAATAAAATTTCAAAAGAAGTCGAAGTTAACTTTGATTTTTTTACTAAGAATTTTCTTCTACTATTTTAGAGCATTCAAATTTTTCGGAATCTATACGACCTATAATCGTTTCTCGGAATATATTGAACATTAAACAATTTCGATCGGAATTCAACAACGGAATGGTTTCAGTTTGGAACGGAGCTTGTGACATGCCTGTATATTTCCCGAAGAAATTGACTGACCGAACAATTTCAAGCTATACCGGTATGCTATGGAAATCTATCGTTTTCAAGGCGATCGATTTTTGATATATTTTGTTACTTCCCAAAAAAAAAATAACATTTGGACTTTAATCCTTTTAACAGACATCTTATCTTTCATTTGGTTTGAATTTTTTGTGAAAATGGGGAATTATCTCAAAAATACACCTGAAAACGATAAACTTCCATTTTTTGCCGGATAATGTATATTTGACTACCCCAATCTTTTAAGTCTTGCAAGGTTCGAAATGAATATATATGTTTTAAAAAGGTATGATATCTGGACCGATATTTTAAATAAAAAAATTCTGCTCATATTTGCTTCTTTTTAAAATATTTTAGCTTTTCTAAAAATGTCTGATACTTGGTGGTCTAAATTTTCTAAATCTCAATATCAGTTCAGAAAATAAAATTTCACTTATATTTGTCCCGCTTTAAAATATTTATTTTCTATGAAATCTGGAATCAGTTTACAAAATTTTGTTATTTTGACCTCCAGGGGAACTAAAATTTCCAAAATTTCTTTTTGAGTTGAAATTTAAAACTTTGGAATAAATTCTTTTAAATTTTAAAGATTACGAAAATAATTAAAAAAAGCGAAACTTTTGATAAAAAATTTCATAATTTCTTAGAACGTAAGCCCTATGCCTACAGCTTGTAAAAGCTTGATCCCTTAACTTTCCAAAACTGTTTAAAATTTTAAAATCGCTCTGCAAATCTAAGTGTGGGAGGTACTAAAGTACTACGACCTATGCGAAAACAGTTTTTTGTGAATATCTCAAATGTTTGCATTTATTTCGAAATCTTTGAAAATAGTTTTTCTATGTCCTCACCTTGGGCTATGGTCAAATGTGGACCGATTTTAAATTTGGTACAGTGATTTTAGTTTACATATGCAATATTTGTTTTAAATTTCATGAAAAAATATTGATATTTGTGGCCAATATATCAATTCCGGGAAGTGGGACATATGCGACGTACCATAAATAATGGACGAATTTCAATAGCCATAGTCTCATGGATCAAAAAATGATTTGTGCCAAATTTCATCAAATTATCTTTAGAATTGCGACCTGTACTTTGAGGTCCAGCCAGATAAACGGATGGACGGACCGACATCGCTAAATCGACTCCGAAAGTAATTCTAAGCCTATTGGTATACTAAAAGGTGGGTCTAATACAAATTTTTATTTGCGTTACATACATCAGCACAATTTTTGAATACCCTTTCCACCAATGGTGCTGAAGGGTAGAAAAAAATTAATAAAATTTGTAAAATTTTAGATACAACAAAAATTTTAATACAATTTTTAATAAAAAATAAGTAACACATTTGATCATTTTAAAAATTTTTGGTTGAATCTAAAATTTTAGGGTTTTAATTAAGTTTTTTTTTCTTTTTCTGTAAAGTAACAAAAATCAAGTTAGGCCTTTTTAATATTAAGCCATCGATATGAAATAAATAATTCAAGACCTATTCTAACATTTTTAACCCTAATATCCCACTGTGCTTAGTGTGAAGACACCTTCAACTTCCTGTTTACTTCCAAACAGTGTAAACAACTCTCTAAGAATAATAGTGAAATCAAAAATAATCAATAATTTAGATAATTTTTAGTGTTAAACAAAAAATAATTGTGCTACTAAAGGTAAATTCTTACTTTCACTAGCAAACATTCCGGTTATAGCTTGTTAAGGTTTTTTATTAAGAAAAAAAAGAATAAAAAGCATCCGGAAATTATTAAAATTCAGTAAATTTCTACAGATAACATTAACATAACAACAGCAAAATAAACAATAACATTATAATGAAGATAAACAGCAAGAATAACAACACAAAACAGCTGTTACTCTAACCATTATCATACAAAATGTTAAGATTAACTTAAAACTAACAAGAAATGTTAAGATTAACATGAAAAATACACTCCCATGTTAATGCTTACACTCTTTAAAAGTTAATCTATGTTAAGTTTATTTAGTTGAATGTTAATGTTATATTAACTCTTCACTAATAGGAAATTTTATATAAACAATGTTAATTATCCACTAAAAATAACATAAAAAATACTCACCAGAGATGGTTGAGGTAGAGCAAGCTCTTACGACGTTATTGTGACAAACTTCTTCGGTTTTTACTACGGCGCAAATAGCAGCCAACAAGGCAACAACAATAAAAGATTTCATCTTTTGTTTTTCGATATTTTTCTTCTTTCTAAAATTGATACAAAAAAAAACAAGAAATAAAATAATATTATGAAAATTTTGTTTGATATTTTAAAAACTTCAAAATTTATTTTAACAATTTTTTCTAGATTTTTACAAGTAGCCAGATTTTTAAAAAATTATTTCACACCTTAACTCGGTTTTTCAAAATTACACTGCGAGTGTTCTTTGCTTCGATTATATGAAACGAATAATTTCTACCCCAGAGTTTTTATTGATATTTAAATAGAAAATTCTTGAATTTCTGTTTAGTGAAATGAAAACTTCTTCTCTTCGCGATAAAAAGAAAACCGTTATCTTTTATTTTAATTTCTAAAAACCAACTTACAATTTAATTCCTTAATTCACAAAAATTCTTTGTGTAACTTTGACTGATTTTTTAATATATTTTTTAATTGTTTTTGTTTTATTATATTTATTTTTGGTCTTGCTTGTTTAGTCGACACTTTGGAACTGCTGTTTCTAGTGCTGTTTGGGTCGATACTTGTATACACACCAGATTCCCATTAAGTTCATGAGTATTTGTTATTTTGCACTCTTTGTCTCTCTGACTGAGTGATAGTACTCTCTATTTTGTTTTCATTTCAAATATGGCCAAACCAATATGGCTGACTTTAAAAGTAGCTGCCAGGCACTACACTAAATTTGTCCCCTTCGTAGTTTGTTGTGTGTTTGGTGGGGAGTGTTGTGCATGACTCATACCGTTACAAAGTATAATTCCATATAATTCAAAATATTATGTTGTTCAAGTAATTTTTTATAGTGTTATCGCTGTTTTTTTTTTTTTTTTTTTTGAACTACGTAGCACTTAAGAAGATATTTTTATTGTCAATCAATCTGTATTAAACAATAAAGAATTTCCCCTAAATTTATAAACGAATTATAAAAATATCAAAGTCTTATAGTAGGAATTTTGTATGAAAAATTTGAATTATAAGCTTGTCATAGCTATATTTTTCTTTTATGAATTAGGGGCTTACATTATAAGTATTTTTCAATTATAATTTAGGCGTAAAGGGTATTATAAGTTTGTGCTGATGTATGTAACGCATAGAAATATTTGTCTTAGTAATGCAATCAAATAATTTGATGAAATTTGGCACAGATCATTTTTGATAGTGGGACCATGGCTATTGAAATTCTTCAAAATCGGTTCATTATTTATGATACCTTCCATAGGTCCTAGTTCCCGGAATTGATATAAAATAAAAATAATAAAATAAATTTGGCCACAAATATCAATTTTTTTCATAGTGGGACCATGACCATTGAAATTCGTCAAAATCGGTTCATTATTTGTGGAGCCGCGGAACAAAAGGTTCTTTTTGCATACTTTTTACATTTTGGTTTTTTGTTATTTTTGTAATATTTAGGATGAAATCTTTCAAATACAATTGAGAAACCGTAATAATTTTTTTTTATTTAGTAATTAAATGGACATTAAAAAAGTTTTACTAAACAAAAGGTTCTTTTCTACTTTTTTTTTAACAAAAGTTTCTTTTTCCATAGTAAGTAAGTTACATATTTTTTCCCTTATTCGTGTAGTTTAGGGTGCACCTTATTTTATGAAAGTGCGCAATTGAACCTTTACTCCCCCTTGAAATGTTCTAAGTAATACAGAAACATGCTACACAAATTTTTTCCGCCCACAAGGTGGTAAACTTTTTGGAATGGGAAAAGTATGGGGAGTATTTTCGGTTTTGTCCAAATTAATTTTTTTACTGGAATATAAAAGAGAACTAAAGAAGCTTTATTTAAAGTCATCAATATTAAAAATCCAAGAAGTGGTTTCAATGGTATTGCAATTTTTCCCAGAAAATGCGTGTCCTTGACGACTCGCCTAAGGATATGCAGCTAAAAAATTTATTTAAATCAGTTTTTAATTTTTTTTTTTAAATTTTGTTTAAAAAATATTACAAATAAAACATTTGCTTCTCAGTATCACAAAACAAACAAATGGCAGAATAAAAACCAAAAAAATGAGGTCCGTACCTGTGATTTCAAATCGAAGAGTTCCGCGAAAATGTTAATTTTTTGTTAATAACTTTAGTATATGCTTGTTAAACTGTACCAATGTTCAACATTTATAAAAGTAATAGTGAATATTTTTCCTCAGTCTATTTATAATGTAAACGGCATTGTTATTTTAATATGTATTGTAAAAGTTGAACACTTTCTTTCCCGGGGTCAAATGTCATAATATAGAGTTTTTTCCATTGAAAAATGACAGAATATTAAGAATTTATTACCAAAATTTGGTCAAAGTGCAAAAATATACAATACTGCATGTTTTTATGTTAGGTAGGTTACTTCTGGGGGGAGCTATGGTTTAATTTCGTTGCATAACAAAAATTATTTTTTCATATTTTTAATTTTTTTTTGTATCAAAAGGTACTTTTTCACTTTTTTTTTAACAAAAGGTTCTTTTTCCAAAATAAAAGTGCTTATTTAAAGAGACTTTTAAGATTTTATGTGGTGATTTAGAGCACAAAGATTCACCTACTGGTAAGTAGCTAACTTAAATATATTTCGCTGTTCATTGATTTTTTAAAGTGCGAAATAACAAAAAATTTAATTTTCCAAAAATTTTGAATGATGCAAGAAGAAACTTTTGTTCCGCGGCTCCACATTTATGGTACCTTCCATAGGTCCCACTTCCCGGAATTGATATTTTGGCCACAAATATCAGATTTTTTTCATGAAATTTAAAAAAATACTGCCTATATAAACCAAAATCACTGTACCAAATTTCGTTGAAATTCGATCCACATTTGACCATATAGCTCCCATACAAACTCTTCTGTCAAAACACACTAAATGAGACAAAACTCTCTAAAACGCATATAAATCTGAAGATAATGAAAATTTTGAGTTTATTTTTTACATACATAATTTTTGTAACTGTAATCAATTTGCCAAATTTCGAGATAATTGGTCCACATTTTACCCTAGCTCTCATATAAGTCCAAATGATGGAAACAGCTTAAATATATAAGTTCTGAGAAAATGTTTGTATGATGGCAAAATTTAGCAAATATTTTTCTTAATACAGGAAAAAGAACACCTTAGTCCTTAGTGGTGAAGGGTATCAAGGCCAACCATACGGCTTGACCAACTATAGCACTTTCTTACTTGTTTTATCAAAACTAAGTCAGCAACATATTTTAGCATAAGTGGATCTAAAATATGTTTTTAGAACCAGAGTTGTGTTTCTTTGTTACGATTTCATGATAATATATAGTTTTATAGATTTTCTAAAATCATCCGACTAATTTGGGGTAAGCTTAGATCCAATATGCTCCAAATGTTGGGTAAAATTTGTTTGCTGGTTTAAAATAAGTTGTACATTTTTTTTATAAAAAAAACACAATAGCAAAGGGAGAAGAAGCTTCCCCTCCTCTTCGCTTTATTTTATTTATTACCAGCATTCAGGGGATGACCCCTACTTATACAATGTATAGTGTTGGAACTAGGAAAATAGGTTATGGGAGGATAGATGAAGTAATGTTTGTGGACATTTGATTGGAATTTACCTAAATAGCAACTGGCAGGAAAAACTTCTGCGGAAAGCAAATTCCACATACGAACGAATTTTCACTATAGTGTGTTGTTCGGTCTACCGTCCAATCGACCACAAAGGAATGAGCTCTAACAGAATGAAGTGTATTGCTTAAAAAGTTTCAGGAACGAGTTCCCTGATTTCATTAGAGCACATTACAAAGTAGTAACGATAGAACAGTGCGACACAACCCTCATTGCGACGGTGCTCCAGTTTTTGCGTTAGCATACAACATTGAGTTTTCCGTGTATTAAAATCAACTCGGTTTAATGCGGTTTAATGATTCATTCTTGTGTTGTCTCATAGGGCCTGGCCTAAGATTTAGTGAATATGAATGGCAAATAGTAGATAGAATTAGAAGTTTGTCGTAGAAGGCCATTTATAAAGATAAGAAATAGAAAAGGAGAAGAACAGAGCCTTGCGGTACTCCTGAATTAATCTTGAACTCCTTTGGAGATAACCCATCTATAACAACTCGTGTAGTGCGATCTCTGAAAAAGCTCGATATAAGTCATTACCGACACCAAAGGCAATACGTTTTGTTAGAAGTGCTCCGTGCCGCCAAAACGATGTATTGATTGACATCAGTTTTTTGATAGGAAGGCTAGCCTATACTAGCGGTCACATAGTAAGTTGTTAGACTCTACTTATTTAACAAGATGGTAGTTTATCATACTCTCCAAAGCTTTGGAGAGTGCAGAACAAATTGCAATTCGGCTGTAATTTTTAGAGTTGTTAGCCTCACCCTTTTTAGGGATTGGCGTAACATTAGCAACCTTCCAGCAGTGAGGAAATGTACCGGCTTGGCTTCAAGATCAGCGCTGGAATGCCATCCGGCCCTGGAGACTTATTTATATTGAGATCCGCTTAAAACCTGTTTTACAGCACTGGTGCGAAATATTTAATATCTTTTGCATAGTTACAGATATTCCTTTGAACTCGGGCAAAGGTTGGGCGCTTTCCGCCAAGCGAGAATTGTTTGCGAATAATTTAGCTAAAAGGTTATCTTTATCAACTGGGTATGACTCGGGCAAAGGTTGGGCGCTTTCCGCCAAGCGAGAATTGTTTGCGAATAATTTAGCTTAAAGGTTATCTTTATCAACTGGGTATGACATTTTTTTTGATTTTTGTCTAGTTCTGTTCAGAGCAGGAGGATTTACTCTTACCATGCTAAGGATATAATCAATTTTGTGTAACATCTTGTATAAGCTTGGACATAATAATATGTACATATGTATGCATATTCAAAAATTATCTGAATTATTACAAATTTAAGTATCAAAAACTTTTATCAGAAAAATCAGCGTCGTACGATGATTCATTAGGGGGATCATATGTAAGTTGTTAGAAAACATTTAACGGAGGGTTATACATTTTAAGTGATGTTCATCTAATGGTCGTACGACTAAGAAGGTTTAGGTGCAAGACGTTTAGATAATCTCTTTTGCATTTCCTAGTCCATTGAGAACTCTATTACTAAGAAATTTGAACATATTAGGAAAGGTGTTATTACTATAAAACTGCCTAACAAGGGAAGTCCTTTCTCTTCCTAATAAAGTTTGATGTAAGGCCAATTCAAAGAAATCCTGATTTCAAAAACCTTTTTAAAACAGAATTGAATTTTAAGAATATAATCATAAAATTTGGAACCCTGCTTCCTTTATGATATTAGAATTGGTAACAAATGTAAGTCTACTTTTACATTAGTCAGGTTTGGCTTATCAAGTCTTGAATTTGTATGAGAAAAACTGACAGAATAAAAATTTATCAAACCTGACCGTACTATAAAGTTTACGAAAATTTTGAAAATTTGTATGAAATTTATGGAAAATAAAATGAAAACTGATGAATAAAATGTTTGTGTGTGAACGTGAATACAGGTTCAAAGGAAATTTAAAGAAAAACTGATCAAGTAAACCTGATTCGTGTGAAACGGGACTTAATTTCAATTATTGTACTTTTTTTTTAAATTATCTATGATTATAAAATTAAATTATTAAATACTGGTTTTATTTAGAATTCATTATTAGGGATATTTCCTATATATTATGATTTACACTCTAAATTAAAAAATGTAACATTTAGGAAATATCCCGAACTTAAGAAAAATAGGGTTTATACCTTTCTTAAAAACATGACTAATAGCAATTTAACAAATTTTGTTGAAATCGTTAATTTATAATTGAGTCATCTAAATGTGAAATCTAGTAAAATAGTTTTTCGAAAAAAAAAAAAAATAAAAAAATAACAAAAGCGAATTTTGTATTAAATAATTACAATTTTATTTTATTACTAGCTTTATAACCCGCTACTTCGTTAGCGGCACCATTTGAATTGACAAAGTTACAAAATTTACCAAAATAACTTTTTCACTTATTTATCAATTATAAATTAAATTAAATACTTATAGGTTCTTAAGATACATATAGGACAAAATAAGTACCTACCCTCTACATTTTCAAAAAAGTACTACACACGCCTCCCTTATTTTTGTAGCTGACCCAATTTTGATTGCTAACCCAATTTAAATCTTGTTCTTATCGCTTTTGATTTTGAATATTTTACAAAAGTTTCCTTTTTTACCCGTTGTTTACCCCTGATCAGCCAAATTAAAAAAAAAAATCCGGATACATGTCCTAATATTTTTATTGCTGATCTTAACTCCATTTTTGTTAATTGAAAAAAAAATTCCAAACACCTGTCACAATGTCAATAGAACAGTCCATAAATTATTGATTTATTTATTATTTTATTGATTTAAACAACACAGTTTAAAAGGAAAAAACCTATCTATAAATTTTTGACCCGGTTTTGTTATTTTCGATTGCGGTATAAATTTTGTTTCTATAATAATTGATTCAAAAATTATATATGGGTCAAAAAAGTACCAAAATTTAGTTTTTATCCTTTTTATTCCCTATTTTTAGCTCATTTACGAAAAGTACCTACTAAAAACATGACTTTTATTTTCCTATTCGATCTAAATCCAATTTAAATTTTTTTTTCTGTCGATATTAGTATTAGAGATATAACTTTACTTAAGTTTTTATTTTCTACCCTATTTTAACCCCAAAACTGTTTAATTTGCAAAAAGTACTGAAAAGTCCCTTAATTTTTAGGGCTGATCTTAGACCATTTTAGTGTTTGTTTCCATCCATTAGGTTTAGAAGATATGTCATCAATTTTTCCCTTTTTTATTCCTTTGATTGACACATCTCTAATTTATACTTCTGACTTCATTAGCTTAAATGAATATTTTCCCGTTTTCACCTTTTGGAACCCCATTTATCGTAAAAGTACCAAGCACATGTTTAATATTTTGTTAATACTTATTGATTGTGGCATAAAGTGAGTCTTTATGTTTATAAGTTCAAAAGATACGCATGGGTTAAAAAAAGTACAAAAATATAGTTTTTACACTTTTTGCCCTTATTAGTGCCATTTCCAAAAAAAGTACAGAACACATGTCCCTTTCATTTTCTAGCCGATTATATGATTTATTCATTTTCTAGCCTGTTTTAACCATAAGCGGCCAATTAAAAAAAAAAATACCGAACCCGTGTCCTTTAATTTTTAATGCTGATCATAGACCAATTTAATCTTTGTTTCTATCACTTTTGATTTATGAGATATTACGTTACCGATTTTCTCCCTTTTTACTCCAAAAATTAAAAAAAGGAATCAACTTTGTTTCTAACGATGTAAATTTCGGAGATATGATGTTACTAATTTATCCATTTTCTTTTTCAATTTTTTTCAATTTACTTTTTCAATATGAATCCACCCGTCTGTAAATTATAGTTCTGGCTTCATTAGTTAAAAACCTACCCTTGAATATTTCCCAGTTTTTATCTTTTTTACCTCAATTATCGTAAAAGTACCAAATACGTGTCTAATAATTCTTTGTTACTTATCAATTTTGATGTTTACTGTTTCTCTATGTTTGTTATTTCAAAAGATACGTATGGGTTCAAAAAAAGTACCAAAATATAGTTTTTGCCCTTTTTTACCCTTATTAGTACCATATTCAAAAAAGTACCAAATACGTTTCTCGTTTTTTTTCAGCCCATCCGAAGCAAATTTCAACTCTATTCCTATCGTTTTGAATTTCGGAGATATGACGTTACTAATATTTCCCATTTTTTCCCTGTTTTAACCCCAAAACGGCCGAATTAAAGAAAAAAGTACCCTTAATTTAAAGTGCCGATTTTAGACCGATTTAGTTGTTGTTTCTATCACTTTTGGCTAAGAAGATATATTTTTCCCGATTTTTACCCCAAAATTAAAAAAGTACCAGACACTTATTTTACTTTTTTCAGTGTCAATTTACCAGCCAATAAATTATGCTTCTGGCTTCATTAGCCGAAAAGATATTCTTAGCTAAAAAGCAAAAAACCTACTCTTGAATATTTTCCCTTTTTTTACCCTTTCGTCCCACATTAATCGCAAAAGTACCAAATACGTATTTAATAGTTTTTAATGCCTATCAGTTGCGATATAAATTATGTTTCTATGTTTATTAGTTCAAAAGATATATATGGGTTAAAAAAGTACCAAAATATAGTTTTTACCCTTTTTTATTCTTATTAGTGCCATTTTTGAAATAGTACCAAATATGTGACCATTTATTTTTTTATCCGATTCAAATCCAATTTAAACTTCGTTTGCATCGGTGTTAGTTTCGGAGATATGATGTTACTACTTTCTCCCTTTTCTACCCTGTTTTACCCTTTAAAAGGTCGAATTTCAAAAAAGTACCGAACACGTGTACCTTAATTTATAGTGCTGATCTCAGACTAATTTAGTCTTTGTTTCTATCACTTTTGATTTAGAAGATATATTTTTACCCCCAAAATTAAAAAAAGTACCAAAAATGTATTTTATTTTTTCTTTGTCAATCGACCAGTCAATAAATTATACTTCTGGCTTCATTAGCCTAAAAGATATCCATAGCTAAAAACAAAAAAACCTACCCTTAAATATTTTCCCTTTTTTACCCTTTTGTACCCCATTAATCGCAAAAGTACCAAATACGTATTTAATTGTTTTTTAATATCTATCTGTTGCGATATAAATTATGTTTCTATGTTTATTAGTTCAAAAGATACATATTAGTTGAAAAAGTACCAAAATATAGTTTTTACCCTTTTTTATCCTTATTGGTGCCATTTTCAAAAAAGTACTAAACACGTGTCCCCTTATTTTTCTAGCCGATTTAAATCCAATTTGAACTTTGTTTCTATCTGTATTGGTTTCGGAGATATGATGTTACTGATTTTTCCCTTTTCTACCCTGTTTTACCTTCTAGGAGGTTGAATTTCATAAAAGTACCGAACACGTGTCCCTTGGTTTTAAGTGCCGATCTCAGACCAATTTAGTTTTTGTTTCTATCACTTTTGGTTTAGAAGATATACTTTACAGATTTTTACCCCCAAAATTAAAAAAAAGTACCAAACTCGTAGTTTATTTTTTTCAATGTTCATCGACCAGTCAATAAATTATACTTCTGGCTTCATTAGCCTTAAAGATATCCATGGCTAAAAACCAAAAAACCTATCCTTGAATATTTTCCCTTTTTTTACCCTTTTGTACCCCATTAATCGCAAAAGTACCAAATACGTATTTAGTTTTTTTTTAATATCTATCGGTTGCGATATAAAATGTGTTTCTATGTTTATTAGTTCAAAAGATACATATGGGTTAAAAAAAGTACCAAAATATAGTTTTTACCCTTTTTTATCCTTATTAGTGCCATTTTCAAAAAAGTACCAAACACGTGTCCCTTTATTTTTGCAGGCAATTCAAATCCAATTTCAACTTTGTTTCTGTCTATGTTGGTTTCGGAGATATGATGTTACTAATTTCTCCCTTTTCTACCCTGTTTTGCCCGCTAGGCGCCGATTTTCAAAAAAGTACCGAACACGTGTTCCTTAGTTTTTAGTGCTAATCTCAAGCCAATTTAATTTTCGCTTCTATCGCTGTTGGTTAAGGAGATATAATGTTACCGATTTTTCCCTTTTTTACCCTTTTAATTGAAAAAAGTACCAAACACGTATTTAATATTTTGTACTGGGCAATCGACCTCCCTATAAATTTTATTGGTAGCTTTATTGGTTCAAGTCAAATACAAAGAAAAAGAAAAATGGACCTACCCTAAATTTTTTTCCCCGCTTTTCCCCCTTTTTGAACCCTGAATCAAAAAAGTACCAAACACGTGTCTAATATTTTTTTCTTGTTTACCGGCTCCGTTTTGAATTTTGTTACTGCGTTGATTGGTTCAAAAGATACACATGGGTTTAAAAAAGTACCAACATTTTATTTTTACCCTTTTTACCCCCTATTTGTCCCATCTGCTAAAAAGTACCAAACACGTGTCTGCTTATTTTTGCAGCTGATCACAACGCAATTCCAATTTTGGGCCTATGACGTTTACTTCCGGAGATACAGCATCACTAATTTTTCCCTTTTTTACCCCTTTTTACCCCCTTAGAGGCCGAATTTCCAAAAATCCCGTCTTAGTGGATCTATACTTTGAAAAAGGTACTCGCTGTCAAAATTTCAGCTCTCTAGCTTTAGCCGTTTGGGCTGTGCGATGATGAGTCAGTCAGTCAGTCAGTCAGTCAGTCAGTCACGTTAGAGTTTTATATATATAGATTATTATTATTTAAATGGGATTTTTCTATTTGTAAATGAGAATATTTCATTTCAAATTGAATTTTTTTTTTGAAATTGACAAAAATCCAATAGGTTTATTTATTACGAAACTGTAGAAAATTATTATCAATTCTAGTTTGAAAAAATTGTAAAATTGATTGTAAAAAGTTTCCATTAGACAACAGAGCGGGGGCAAATATGAACCAATTTTAATTTATTTTGTATTTAGTTTCTGTTTTTACTTATTTCTTAAAAATCTTATCCGGGAGATGAAAAAATGGATTTCATTATAATTAATTTAATTAAACTACAATCCTAGTTTGTTTTTAAGTCGATTTATGGTTAAATAATGTATGCATGTACTTTATATCAAACTGTATATATTTGACAGTCACATGATACCTGAAAACAGCTGAGTTGCAAAAAATAATTATGACAAAAAGAATGCTGCTAAAAGATCACCCGATATTTTCAAACGTATTTATGAAATCGAAATTTCTGAAAGGAAATGGTCATAAATAAATATGTAAGTCCTGAAATGCGTGGATTTTCTTCACAAAAACAATTTTAGGTTAAACTAATATGACATCATTTAAACATTTCGTAGTGCGGGAGTTTATGTGCTCTATACGCCAAAAATGCATTTTGAGAAAAACGATCTTAAAGTTTTAATCCAATTTTTCTAAAAAAAACTATACGATAGAATTTTGAGATTTTTACACCAAATATTTGGCGTATAGAACAAAACAGCGCAAAAAATCAGTTATGAAGGATATATCGGGTGTTTTTTATTGAGGTATAGAACTTTAAGTTGCCATCACTTTTTTAACTGGCGGCCATTTTGTCAGCTGTCAAGTGATTAATATTTAGTTTGGTTTGCCATTTCATCATGAACAGGTTGACAAAAGAACAACGCTTGCAAATCGTGCAAATTTATTTCAAAAATAATGGTTCAGTTCGCGAAGTTTAACGCAAGCTCCGTCCATTTTATGGTCGACATAATCGTCCATCAGAGTAATTAATTCGGTTAACCATGGATCGTTTTCGCACTACGTTTACTCTATGTTATAATACGCATCCGCAGCGACGTCGAACAGTGCGCACCGAAGAAACAATTGCCGCTGTAGAGCAAAGTGTTGAAAAGGACCCGAATGAATCGATTCGCCACCGTGCACAGCAATTGGATTTATTTGTCCATCAACTTTATGGAAGATTTTGCGGAAAGATCTTGGCTTGCGACCTTACAAGATCCAGCTTGTGCAAGAATTAAAGCCGCGAGACCATGCAATGCGTCGTGATTTTGGTGTATGGGCCGAAAATGAGATTGATCTCGATGCTGATTTTCATCGCAAAATTTTGTTCAGTGATGAGGCTCATTTTTGGTTGAATGGCTACGTCAACAAGCAAAATTGCCGCATTTGAAGAAGTGAATAGAATCCACATGAGACCCTTGAGACGCCATTACATCCACAAAAACTGACTGTTTGGTGTGCTCTATGGGCTGGTGGAATCATTGGGCCGTACTTCTTCCGAAATAATGCTGGAGAGTCAGTTACCATAAATGGAGACCGGTATAGAGCCATGATAACCGACTATTTTGTTCCCCAATTGGATGGCATGAATGTGGATGAGTTGTGGTTCCAACAAGACGGCGCTACATGCCACACAGTGCACGTCACAATTGATTTATTGAAGGAAACATTCGATGAGCGCATAATTTCGCGGAATGGACCTGTCAATTGGCCACTAAGATCATGCGATTTGACACCACTGGATTATTTTCTTTAGGGATATGTGAAGTCGCTCGTCTACGCCAACAAACCAGAAACGTTAGGGGACTTGGAAGCCAACATTCGTGGCGTTATTGCCAACATACGGCACCATATGCTCGAAAAAGTAGTTGAAAATTGGACCTGTAGAATTGGCTTTATTCGAGCCAGCCGCGGCGGCCACATGCCCGAAATCATATTTAAACATTAATGGCATAAAATTATCCTTCCAATAAAGCCAAATTGATGGACATTAAAACGATTTTCTTGTGTTTTATTTCAATTCGAAGTTCTATACCTCTAAAAAAAACATGTATTATAATAAAACAGGCACTATTTATCTTAGAAACTAGACGAGATAGCCGAAAACGGTTTACAGATTTGGAAAATTTAGGGTCGAAAACCTAAAGTGGCATAATTAAAATGTGTAAAATGGCGAATAGAGCACATTAACTCCCGCACGACGATTTAGTGTCGCTTGGACAAGAATTAATGAGATCACGGGTAGGATTAATAACTTAATGTTGTGAAATATTCATTTAAAAAAGAAACCAGAACATATAAAATTTTCAAATATGAAATGATGTGATGTTGCTATGGTCAAATAAAATAGCCATAGTCCAATGACGCCATGTCAATATTTACCCTAATTAGTATATATTAAAAAGGGTTTGAAAATGTCAACATTCCAAATTAATCACAAATACCTTAAATGGATGAAAAGTAATTATTTCAAAATTATCACGTTCTGCTTAAAATAGTGACGTGGTCTTTGAAACGCAAATCCTTTAGGCGGCCATATTAGTTAGTTGAAGTACACAGAGACTTTTGAAAGCGTTATCAGTGATTTTTTGCTAGAAATATGCAAAAAAAAATTAAACAAAGCGTGTGAGATTTAATCAGACCAACATGGCAACTCTTGAAGCAAAATTTCCACTGAGAACTTGAATGCAACGAAAATGTGGGCAAAACAAGAGAATGGGGAGTCTTAGGGGGGGCTTAAGTAAAACCAAAACAAAAACAAAGAACAGCTGGTTGAGTAAAAGGCAGCCATATTGCAGTTTTAGGTTTAAATTGGAAGAGAATGAGTGCACTAAATATTGATTATTTTTATAAAAATTATCAATTTGCTAGAAGTTTTATTTAAAAAAAAAAAGAAAGCAGAAGACATATTGGACTTTAAAAATAAAATCGTCAAGTTAGTATTAGAAAAAACAAGAAGATAAGAAATAATTTCACACGACAATAAAGAGGGAGAGTCCATGATTCTTAGCATTGAACTAGTCAAGAGTATTCACTTTTAGTAGAGAGCAAGAGCTTAACATTTTTAGTTTTGATGAGTGTAATTTCTATACGTGTAGTGTGCAGTGTTGAAGAATTTAATATTTAAAACTGTTTAACACCACTCTAGCGGTAGACAGTTCGCTTTGAAACGTTCGTTCCGTATCTAACGCAAACAACAAAGAGAAATCAATAATTAATATTTAGTAAGAATAAAAATCTTCTTAACTAAAGATTTCAATTGTCAATTTATTAAGAATAAAAACTCAATTAATTAACAGTCATCGTTGCCTTCTATGCCAGTGCGTATAAAGGTTTTTTTTTGACAATTTAAATAAATTATAATCCCCAGAATCAAAAAAAAAAGTAAAATTGAAATAAAAAACGAAATTTGTAGTATATCTCGAGTTTTTTTCCTGATAAAAAATTTTTTCTTTGACCAGTAGCTACGTTTGTCTGTTTTCTGTGTGTATATATATTTATAATTGTGGAACATTAACGATATCAATTCATTTTCTTTTGTGCATTTAGCAAAGTGAGACATAAACTCTCTAATTGAAAGAAACATAAACGTAAAAGTTTTATTGAACAAAATAAAAATAACTGTGATTTCTAATTCCAAAAATCAACAAAGACAAGACATAATGATGAAATTCTTAGTGGGATTCTGTATTTTGGCTGTTGTAGCCCCAACTGTTCTTGGAGAGATGAAATGTAAGTATTACTTTTATTTACCTACAATAATTATAAATATTATAAAAAAGAAAACAAAAAAAAAACTTTATTTAAATGCGCATTTCTTGTGGAAAAAATTCAATAGACAAAAGGCATAATTTACTTTAAAATAAAACAATAACAACAGAGTTGTATTTATCAAGAGTATTCAAGAAAATTGAACACTCTTGCTTAAATAATAACAGAGAGTAGTTTATGCTTTTATTTGCTCTCACATTCTGGTATAGATTTGTTTATTTTGTTTTGTCATTTTCAAAACATACCTACGTAACAGGGATGGAGATGGTTTTCTTGATTTTGTACCAAATATTAAAATATTTCTTATACAGAACCAGCTGCCGCCCGGTACTTGCTTCGTATCGAGTAAAATACTAGAAAATTTAATTTTAACATCAAATGCATATATTAAAAAAAATACATTTTATTAATTGGTTCCTATTTTAAAACTTAATCCGAAACATTTGGATAAACAATATTTTTTTTTTTCATTTAAAGCATGAATAAACAAACGGTCGGGGGTACCGACTCTAAAACAGGCACCATAATGTTGGCCATGTAAAAAACATGATTCTTCCAAACTCACACCACAAACGTTAAGTTTTTGCCCTTGTGCCTTGTACTGAATATAGTTTTTGAATCTGCTCCCCTAGAACTTTCACCCAGCATATCGCAACCCTATTCGGGTCTATCTTGAATGGCCCCTACAGAGCTTCAAAGTCCTTATGACTTCATATCACTTTTTACTATATTCCACCAGCTGTCAAATTTTTGCTTAGAAACTACATATACTGAATATAGTTTTTGAATCTACTCCCCTAAAGCATTTACCCAGCATATCTTAATTTCAGTGGCGCTATCAATCGGAAATTGGTCACACCAGCATTGGAGCATTCGTCGGCTCATGCGCTACAACTTTGCCAAAGATCATAACATGATCAAGTAGACAGATTATGATTTAATTCAGTTGTCGCCACATTTCCGAAAATGTCTCATAAGTTTAGAAACCTTTATAGTCTCATGCGCAACAACTTTGCTAAGTCCCGTTTCACACGAATCAGGTTTACTTGATCAGTTTTTCTTAAAATTTCTTTTGAACACGAACATTTTCTTCATCAGTTTTCATTTTATTTTCCCTAAAATTCATACAAATTTTCAAAATTTTCGTAAACTTGGTAGTACGGTCAGGTTTGCTCAATTATAATTCTGTCAGTTTTTTCTCATACAAATTCATGACTAGATAAGCCAAACCTCACTAATGTAAAAGTAGACTAAAGATCATTACATGATCAAATTCATAGTTTACTGTTCTATAAAGAACATACTTACAAAAATTAATCTTTTTATGTATATTAGGGTATTACAAAAAAATCAGATAAATGAGCCTAAACATTTGTTTCGAATAGGTGAGCCCGTTCTTCAATTATACAATTACAACGAAAAGTGGCATTGATTTTTGTATATGTATTAAAAATTGAACATGTTGGCTTCAAAAAATGACTCATTTCACGGGTATTAAATTCGAAACTATAAAATGGATCATATTTGATCCAAAAGTCGATTAAAATTTAACAATTGAGGTTCATAAAAATATTCCTATTAAAAAATGTTCCGTTTTATATGGATTTTGAGCAATGCAAATGGGTACTAATTGAAAAAATGGAGTTATGAAAATGGTCTTATACCCACTTTTACAACTCAAAAAAAGTACAAATGTACTATGTTTACCATCCCTGCTACGAAATTTCCTTTCTTGATTTTCGTTACTTTTTACTTTCTTTTAAGTTGTTATTTAACTGTTATCATAGAAACCAGTTTCTTTTTTCTTTAGTTTTGTTTCAATCATATTATGTAAATTTCTTACCGTTATTGATTTTTTCCATTAAAATCTTAAAAGAAATTTCATAACAATTCGATTGAAAGAGAGAGTTGTTTATCTAACAACTAATCAAGGTCTCTGGGTTTAACACAAATCAAAACAACACCAATTTTAATGTAATGCAATCATAACACTAGTCACTAGTGTTAAGTTAACAGACATTCTGTTATTATTCACAAGTTATTAAAATTAACATTCTGTTGTTTTGCTGTACTCTTACAACTTAAGTTTACATTTTCTTATAACATTTTTGCACACGGCTATTTTATACTTTTGTTTACATGAGAATAAGATATGTAAGAGTTTTTCTGTTACTTACAATTTTGTTGGAATTTCTATGTTATTTGACTTAACATAGTTTTGTTATGTATGAGAGTAATTAATGTTTATTATTCTTACATTTTTGCACACGGTTTGGTATTTGTGGTCAAACTTTGAAAGATTGACTTAAACTTTTGTAATATCATTCTAGTAAAATGACTAGATCTAGGTATAATTATCTAACTCATTTGATTGCTAGCAATTATTTCCAAGAGTAGTTTATACTGTAGTGTCCATTTTGAAATATGCAAGGTCTATTGAGGCCCTATGTTCCACTGGGTGTCAAGGATAGCGGTAGAAGGAAAGACATAAGGTCTCTATTTTATGGGACAATGCTTATATAACATTCCCATGTATGTTTTTAACCCTCTGCGACCGACGTGGTAGTCTATCAGACACAAGAAATGTCAAAGTTTTGTACAGAAATTAATTTTCTGATAAAACCATACCTATAAATCGACTTTCCAAGGCGATTGATAGAGTGAGGCACTGAGCACTTCTATCAAATGTTGCTTTTGGTGTCGATAATAACTTCTCTCGATTTATATCGAGCTTCTTAAGATATCGCACTATAAGAGTCTTAAAAGATTGGATCACATCAAACGAATTTAAGATTAATTCAGCGATACCACAAATAAGTAGGTGTCATCCCCCGAGTGCTGGTTCGGGTTAACCCAAATTGCACAAAAAATCCAAAATTTTATAAAAAATATACTGACTCTCTATTTATATACATGATCGTATTAGGTACAATCTCTCTTAAATATAAAAATAGCTATGTCTTGTTATGCATTGTCCAAAAGACCCTCGACAGTACACTTGTTCCTGTTATACAGGGGAATGCTGTTAGATATCAGATCGATTTGAAATCGATCGATTTTCATCACATACCGGAAGATACATTTTTTTCTGTCAAATGTGAAATAAAAGTGGATAAAGAACAATGAAAAACACATAAATGCGCAAACATACATACATTTCATGAGCACATATGTAAGCCTTATCTTGTTTTCATTGGATGATCGTCTCCATTAGTTATTTCCGAATTTGAGTAAAAGCGGTATACTCTCTTTATATGGGACTTTTAAAAACGACCATATGGCAAATCAATGTATGGAAGTGCAACATCTTTAAACTATAGAGCCTTTGCTTTTAGCGATTCTTAGCTTTCGTTGATCTGGCTATAATCTCAGGTACTAATTTTTTCGCTTTTAATTTGGGAAAGATTTTCCTCTAATGACTATTCCCCTAATTCATAAACGAAAAATATAGCTATGAGAAGCTTATAATTAAAATTTTCCATTCTAAATTCCTATTATAAGACTTTGATAATTTTATAATTCGTTTATGAATTGTGGGGTATATGTATACAAACTTTTAGAAAACATAATTTTCCTTTACTTCATAAAGAATTAAAACGTTCATCTTTGATCGATCGTCGAGACCCTCGTAGCTCTAATAGAATATACATGTGTAGCCGCCCTTTAAGGTATGGCTTTTAAGTGCCCGTATTGTCGTTCTTAACTTTTGGTTGACCGGAGCTTTTTGTTAACTGAAACTTTTGGTTGAGTGAATATTAGAACTAAACTGAATATGTATTTTATTTGTTATTATTGTAATCTGAGGTTTCTATATAGTCCGATGCAAGTCTCTATCTTATTATTAAAAAAAAACCAATCATTTCCATAACAAATTTCCTCATATTTTGCAAATCTTTCTGTTAATCAAAACAACCTTTAAGCTTGAAATTTGCACACGGTTTTCACAACATAAAATCAATTTTGAATTTCGAAATTACACATGGCGGTTTTGAAAAATACAAAAATCAAAACAAAATACTCACACATATTGTGTAAAATCCGTATGTCTAGCGGTTAGACTCTAGCCAGAAGAACCAAAGATAAGAATAATAACAATAACTCCGAGAGGTTTACAATTACTCAGAGAACTATTGATCATTACTTGACAATTACTCAAAAAAATAAAAAAAATAGGGAATAAATTACTCTACAATTAGTTTTTGCACACGTTACCAAACAAAACAATTACTCTCTCTGAACAGAAAAAAGTACCTTGATCTCAACACAAAAAAAATAACAAAAAACCCCCCTATGAGAGATGAGGAAATGATCTTTCAATTTCTATAATAAAGAAATTCTACCTAAAAATAGCCTTCAGCGGCTTTCCTTTGTTTAATTATGATCTTTGTGAAAATAAGGGAAATCTTCATTTGAAATGCGTGTTTAAAATTTAAAATAAAGTAGGCAAATTGTCTATAATATACTCAAGAAAATTTGTCGCTATCTTTTGAATTTTTTTAGAAAACAATAACATATTTTTTATATTTCTTTAATCAGGCTCTTTGGGCAATCCTGAATTACCTACCGAATGGATTGATCTACGTGGAGACTGTTTGACTGCTATGCGCAATCAAATCCAAAAAGAAATCGATGCTTCCTATCAATATTTGGCCATGGGTGCTTACTTCTCGCGCGATACCGTCAATCGTCCTGGTTTTGCTGAGACTTTCTTCAAATCGGCCAAGGAAGAACGTGAACATGGTTCCAAATTGATTGAATACTTGTCCATGCGTGGTCAATTGACCGAAGGTGTTACCGATTTGATCAGAACTCCTGTAAGTATAACAATAGCAAAAACTCTATAATATAAAGATGTTGCACTTCTATACATCGATTTGCCTTATGGTCGTTTTGAAAAGTCCCACAAAAAAGGAAGTATACTGCTTTATACTCTAATTCGCAAACAACTAATAGAGACCATTTTCCAATGAACGTTCCCACGGCAGTCGGTTCTTCGTACCGGAACGACTCGGAAATCTTAGGATTTCGACCAAGGACTGCAAATATTTATCTTAGACCCACCTTTTAGTATACCAATAGGCTTAGAATCCCTTTCTGAGTCGATTTAGCTATGTCCGTCCGTCTGGCTGGCTGGACCCCCATGTAAACCTTGTAATCAAACTACAGGTCGCAATTCTAAAAATAATTTGATGAAATTTGGCACAGATCACTTTTTTGATAATAGGACCATGGCTATTGAAATTCGTCAAAATCGGTTCATTATTTATGGTACCTCCCATAGGTCCTACTTTCCGGAATTAATATATTGGCCACAAATATCAATATTTTTTCATGAAATTTAAAACAAATACTGCTTATGTAAACTTAAATCATTGTACTAAATTTCCACTTTAGTACAGTGGTCCACTTTTGACCATAGCTCCCATACAAACTCTTCTTTAAAAACGCACTAAATAAGACAAAAAATCACTAAAACGCTCGTAAATCTAAAGATAATGAGAATTTTATGTTTAGTTTTTGTATACATAATTTTTGTAACAACTGTAATCAATTTGCTAAATTTCGATATAATCGGTCCACATTTGACCCTAGCTCTCATATAAGTCCAAATGACGGAAACAGCTTAAATATATAAGTTTTGAGAAAATGTTTGTATGATGGCAAAATTTAGCAAACATTTGTCTTTATACAGGAAAAATAACACCTTTGACCTTAGTGGTGAAGGGTATCGTATGGTCGGGCTTGACCGACTACAGCACTTTCTTACTTGAAAAATCGGAAGTATTAAAATGTGCACTTCCGAAACTCATGAATCATGCAGATCATTTCATAATTTAAGTATTCCTTTAACTCTATCTTTATAAATATCTTTTCATTTTCTTTTAGTCCGTCCAAAAAGACGAATGGGAAAGTGGAGCGGAAGCTTTGGAAGATGCCCTAAAATTGGAAACTGAAGTCACCAAGTCGATTCGTAAATTGATCCAAACCTGTGAAAAGAAATACAACTACTACCATTTGGTTGACTACTTGACCGGTGTCTATTTGGAAGAACAATTGCACGGACAACGTGAATTGGCCGGTAAATTGAGCACCCTCAAGAAGATGATGACCAACCATGGTGCTTTGGGTGAATTCTTGTTTGACAAGGACTTGTAAACAATTCATTGTTCCAGCTTTTAAACATTTATTACCACAACATGAGATTTTTCCATGTAATAAATAGAACATTCTTTAGCTGTGCTTTTTGATTAATTTATTACTTAGAAGAAAACCCCTCAAAATCCATTTATTTAAAACCATTGTGAAATTAATCAAGTATTCTTTTTTTGTTTTTCATTAAAAATTATTATTATAACTTATCACTAAAAAAAAACTACAAATTGTTTTAATTATTCAATAAACTTTCAAAAAATCGGCTCTTTTCTACCTAAAAATCCTTTGTCTTAAAGAGCACAGCGTAAAATTTCTCTTGTTTTTCTGCCTCTTTTTTAGTTTTTTCAAGATTTTCATTAAAGGATATTTACTCCTTATTTAAGTCTCATTAAATCGCACATTTTTCAAGTAACCAGTCTTCTTCATGTGATTTAATTAAATATAAGTTGTTTATATTATGTTTTTTAAATTATATTTTTGCTAAATAATATTTTAGCTACTCAGAAATAAAAAAAAAAATTCAAGTATAAATTTTCAAGAATTGAAGACAAGAATCAAAAGAACGCGAATAAAACTGATAGTAACCATAGAAATAAAAGAAACTTTAAGCATAAAAAGATTAGTAGTTATCTTATTATTTTTGTCAATTAATCAAAAATTAAAATAATAAAATGAATATATAAATATTTGTAAATGAGTTTTATTTTTACAATCTGTTAGAAGACAGGTTCCGCAAGTCACCCGACAAGAGATCACAAATTTTCTTAAACCAGAGACTCACTTTCCGAGTCGAAAATCAATTTTCAATGGTGCTTACCGTTTTGTTTTGAGGACTCCCATTGGAAAACTAGGTTACCCCTAGTTTTCGAGATATAGCGTTATTTAAAAAATGAATTAGATTGCGCAATAAATATTCGCGTAACTCAAAAACTGGTTATTTTCTTGAACTCTTTTAAACCTGGGCAGTCGTTTTGGAAATATTTTTTTTGTTTGCAAAAAAAAATTGTTTTTAAAAATGGAAATTTTTGTAATTTAAAAAAAATGTATTTCCAAAGCGACTACTCAGATTAAAAATATAATTAGTATTCTGAAAGATAATATTGTTGCCGAATTTCGATTTTGTACTTAGTTCAAGAAAATGAACAGTTTTTGAGTTACGCGAATTATTATTGCACAACCTCCTCCATTTTTTAAATCTTTTATATTCTATTAAACCTTTTTATATAATTTCATTCTTAATAGTTAGTTAGGCAAAACCGAAAATACTACTCATTTTCTTCTATAAAAAAGTTTATCACTTTGTGGGCGGATGTGGCACGTGTTATCCTTATGCAATTTTGAAAGATGTCCATAGCAAGTGGAGTTATTGTTCAATTTCTCACATTCGTAAGATGCAATTTTAGAAAGAAATTTTGTTTAAATCGGCCTATGTTAGACCAAAGCTCCCATTCATGAGCTTCAGCAAAAAGCCACAAATACGACCTTAATCTGAAGATAATAATAATTTTATGTTCACCACCATAGGTGGAAAGGGTATATTGGGTTTGTGCTGATGTTTGTAACGCATAGAAATATTGGTCTGAGACCCACCATTTAGTATACAAATCGACTTAGAATCACTCCCTGAGTTGTTTTAACGATGTCCCTCCGGCTGGCAGGCTGGCTGGCCGGTTATCCATGTAAGCTTGTTATCATGAAATTTGGCACAAGCTCATATTTTTGTTCAAGGTCCCTATACTTTTTGGGCGAAATCAGAATACTATTTCGGGTACCTTCCCGGAATAGAGTTTTTGGTCCTTTACAGCCACAAATTTAGTTGTATTTTAATAATATTCAGCACAAATATTGCTTATGATAACCTTAATCAGTGTACTTAGTTTTGTAGGAATTGGCTCATATTTGACCATACCTCCCATACAAGACACATTCTCAAAAGACGTTTATATACACATAAAAGCACAAAAACGTTTATAACTCTAAAAATAAATGCGTTTGATTACTAAAACTTTGCGCAGATAAATACTTTGTAAATATAAACCAATAACCAAAATTTGGTAACAATCGCTCCACAATTGGCCCTAGCTCTCATATCAGGCCCTTAGCATGAATTGACATAAATCTCGAAATTTTGAAAAAGTAGCACAAAGTAAATGTCTCTAAGACTTAAGGAAAACTTGTTAAACTGTTGGTCCATATTTGACCTTAGTAGAGAAGGGTATGATATAGTCGGGCTTGACCGACTACAGCTTTTCTTACATGTTTTTGTTAAAATAATTTGTTTTTCACTTTTAAGTAAAAATAACTCCGATTCCTTAAAACATATAAAAAATAGTTTCAAAGCAACTTAATAATTATTGTATTAGCTACTATATTCTGTAAGTTTCTATAAAATCAAACCATCCGTTACAAAGATATGATAACATCAAAAGGTCAGCCTTTTCAAAAAGGTAATTTTTTTTATAATTTAAAGATATGAAATTTCGACCGTTATTAGAATCAGAAAGAAGATCATATTAAATTCTGAATAATTATCGAAAATTGTGTGGGAATGGATACATGAACAAGCAAATTTCAATGGTCGTACCTCAAAATTGTCTACCTCCATTACCCTAAACAATAACCACTAGGGTGGGTCGATTTTTTTAGTGAACAATCGTATAGCAAAATCGAAATCTGCACCTGATTCGAAGAAAGTTTCCCTAAGAAACCAGGTGTCTAAAATGAAAACCTACACTTCCTACATATTGAATAGAATTTTGGAAAAAAATAGTTTTGGATATAATTCGATATCTTGAGAACTGATGAAGATATCTCAGTGAAACTTCAGGTGGACAAAGCTTATAAGTTTCCACAAAATATGAGCTACAGTAGAGCTTAGTATAATGCCATTAGGCTCCCAAATGTGAAACCAAAGTTTAACATGTCGAAGAAATTTCGTTCTTAAAATTCACCAAAGTTCCATTTATGCTCTAAACGTATATCTGATTATACATTTGGAAAGAGCATTCAAATAATATGGAAAGAGCATTCAATAATACTTAACATGAAGACCAGATTGTCTAGAAGTTCTTACAAAATGGGTTGTCATACCGTCACCTAAAAAAAAAAAATGCGTAACTTCAATTCTAGGGAGAAGCAAAAAACGTTATAACTTTTAAACTACAAAAAACATTAAATCGGGTCAACAAGCCATCACCAAAGAAAACTCTAAAAATTAATGGTAAAAAACGTTTAGTGTTTTTTTTAGCAATTCCGAAAAAGCAAAAGTGCTTAACTACAAGTTGAATATTTTCTAAAACCAAAAAGGGCTGGTTGGTTAAGCCCTTTTTAGTTTACAAATTTGAGGAAAAATTTAAACCTTTCAAAATGCATAAAGTTTTTTTCATCAATAACTAGCTGATTTTACCCGGCGTTGCCCGGGTTAGTAGTTAAAGTTATTAACTTATTACTATGTTAACACTTTCTTCAAAAATGAACAATTATGAAATATTTTTTATTAATTTTTTAATTGAATCCTTTATTAATGTATTTGCATATGTATTTAATTAACTTATCAAACAGCAATCATATTACCAATATTCCTGCATCCGTCAAAAAAAAAACGTACCCACCGGTAGCTTCTTTTATACTGTAAAAATTAAAGAAAAATCGGTCGACTCGGTCATCCATATTTGTCATTTTTAATATTTTACTTATATGGGAGGGGTCACGCCCACTTGATGTTTAAAAAAAACTGAGTTTACCCACCGGTTATACCTTAACATACTGTTAAAATTTCAGAAAAATCGATCCGCTCGGTCATCTACATTTGTCATTTTTAATATATGAGTTATATGGGAGGGGTCACGCCCACTTGATATCTCGAAAAAAAATTAGCCTGTTTTAACCACCGATCACACCTTACCATACTGTCAAAATTTCAGAAAAATCGGGCCTATCTTTTGCCTATATTTGTCACTTTTAATATATGAGTTATATGGGAGGTGTCACGCCCACTTGAGATTTCGAAAAAAAAATTTGCCTATTTTAACCACCGATCACACCTTACTATACTGTCAAAATTTCAGAAAAATCGGGCCTATTTATACCCTTCACCACCATAGGTGGAAAGGGTATTTATTATAAGTTTGTGCTGATGTTTGTAACGCATAGAAATATTTGTCTTAGACCCACCTTTTAGTATACCAATAGACTTAGAATCACTTTCTGAGTCGATTTAGCGATGTCCGTCCGTCCGTCCGTCCGTCTGGCTGGCTGGACCCCCATGTAAACCTTGTAATCAAACTACAGGTCGCAATTCTAAATATAATTTGATGAAATTTGGCACAGATAATTTTTTTGATTATGGGACCATGGCTATTGAAATTGGTCAAAATCGGTCCATTATTTATGGTACCAACAGATACTGCTTATGTAAACTTAAATCACTGTACCAAATTTCGTTGAAATCGGTCCACATTTGATCATAGCTCACATACAAACTCTTCTTCAAAAACGCACTAAATGAGACAAAAAATCACTAAAACGCTCGTAAATCTAAAGATAATGAAAATTTTGAGTTTATTTTTTGCATACATAATTTTTGTAACAACTGTAATCAATTTGCCAAATTTCGAGATAATCGGTCCACATTTAACCCTAGCTCTCATATAAGTCCAAATGACGGAAACAGGTTGAATATATACGTTTTGTGAAAATGTTTGTATGATGGCAAAATTTAGCAAATATTTGTCTTTATATAGGAAAAATAACACCTTTGACCTAAGTGGTGAAGGGTATCGTATGGTCGGCTTGACCGACTATAGCGCTTTCTTACTTGTTTTTGCCTATATTTGTCATTTTTGATATATGTGTTATATGCGAGGGGTCACACCCACTTGAGATTTCGAAAAAAAATTAGCCTATAGTGAGCACCGGCCACACCATACTACACTGTCAAAATTTGAGCAAAATCGGTCCGCTAGTTTCGGAGATCCTTCCCAACAAACAACATACAAACAGACAAACAGACGCGGACATTTTTTTATAGATATAGAAGATAGAAGAAGAAGATAGAAGATAGATATAGAGACGGGTCTTAGAAATAGTAACAGTTTATTTTCGAAAAATAATTTAATGTAAACAGATAAGTTTTAAATAATTTAAAATAGAATATACAGTGTTTTTTTAAGAATTATTTCAGAAACAACCCCGTAACTTTTAAACGGTTAAAGCTACTTAAATGAAATTCCATATGGTTAGAACAGAGGAGCTTTAGAGTTGATCTGCGGGCAAATAGGTCAATGTACGGTCGGAAAGCTAACATATAGCCTTTTAAAAATTTTAGTCTCTGATAATAATTTTTTATATGATAGGAAAAAAAACTTCATAACTTTTTAACTAAATGAAATATTAATTCTTAATTTTGAAATTTGGTCAACAATGCAACAGCAAAGACATTAATGAAAACTTAAATGACAAAAAATGGGTAATTTTTAAGTAATTGCAAAAAAAAACAAGTAAGAGTGGTATATTCGGCTTTGCCGAATCTTGGATACCCTTCACCAATGGTGTTCCAAAAGTACTTAATGTAATTCGTAGCAATATTTGGTTATACTAGTTTTATATGCAAAGAGTCTTTAAAATTAAGAGTCGGAAAACGAAAACCTTTTCGGTGGCGTCATCATCTAGAATAGTTATGCACCCAAAGGTTAAGTTGGGCAGGTGGCTGATGTCTAGGGAAGCTTCACTTGGGTTCTAAAGTGGTCCCTTTGTGAAAGATAATGATTACTAGACCACAAGTAGAGAATGCATATTTAAGCCAGCCAGTAGCTTCGAAATAAAATAGACACATATTTTACGAACATTTAATAAAGTTCGGTAGACCAGATAAACCATGCAGAAAAGATGCTTCAAAATGTAGATGCCCTTAGATTTGCAATAGCACATCGATTTGATGAAGTTTAAGTATTCTGACATGCAACCCAAAAACGCTGTGCCCAGTGAGGGTTGTGCACTTTAATTCGTACGAATTATCCAACTAGTAAAAGTTCTTGATTAGTTATGTAAAACTCTGAAGTTAGCGGACTGATTTAGGTCAAAGCTTTAACAATGATTGTCAATGTATACAAGCCTTAAAATTATAGGGTATACACTCTTAGTTATAGATACATACGTGAAATATATAGCTTTTGAATGGATGGTTATCAGCTTTGTCGGAAAAGTTTACTTATTAATTTGAAGTTAGTTTATTAATTAAAATGAACACTTCATCAATAATATTTGGGATGTATTGTTCTTTCGATCTGTCCGATGGATGTTTGGAAAGTTTTGCTCTAGTTCTTTGTGCAATTTTAATGTGATTTAATTTATCAGCATTAAATCGATTCCCGGTCGGGTTTATATGGGAGATTTCACTAAATTTGAATAGAGCTCGCCCATTTTCAATATCGAACTTTTCAAGAGATCAGAAATACTTTTGTCAAATGTTGTCCCTCTAGAAAGTTTATTTTAGGCGCTATTGTCCTGAATATCAATATTGTACAACGTCTTTATACTAAATGTCATCATCGTATCTATTATAATTTGTCATTTATTAGCTACTAAGAGATTGCCTTAGGCGAAGTTATACGGGATCAATTGTCAAACGTGAACGGATTACTCCCAATTGCAATTAAAAATTTTAAATTTTCGTTGATATGTGAGATACTTACATACATATGTAGGTTTTGAACGGATATCATGTAGTTAGCTGCATTTTTGTATTTCCTAGGAAGATTACCTATAATTTGATATATAATGCATTCTCAAATGTTATCATAATGTTCAAAAGTCAGACACAAAATTAAGATAAATGCAGTGTGTCTGTCTGCTAAAATCAGATTTGTGGAGCTCCTGAATTGTCCTACCCTGAATTTCAACATTGTCGATCAAAACACCATCGCTTAAACGCTAAATTATATCTACCACAAATTACAGAATGCATCAGGATTTATATAATCCCCTGCGAAGGACGCTATTAAACTTCATCAAAATAAACATCTGAGATATCGACAAAACAGGAGCTGCAAAAACTTGACTACAACAGAAAAAAGGACAGACAGGTAGACGGACGGACATGCAGACGGACGGACAAACAAACAGACGGACAGACGGGCAAACAAACAGACGGACGGACAGACGGACGGAGGTCGCGAAATCGATTCTTGTGCCGATTCTGAGTTGATCGGTACAATTTGAATGGTATTCATAATCAGATTTGTGGAGTATATACATCAGATTTTAGAAAATCCTCCCATAAAGAACGATGTCAAATTTCATCACAATCGGTCCATAAACACCTGAGATATCGCTAAAACAATACTTACAAAATGTAAACAAAATTTCTTAGACACGTACTTTGGGCAATTTGCTGTACATCAAATGTAGTGTTATGGCGATATCTCAATTGTTTATAGACCGCTTTTGATAAAATTTAATAACGTCCTTGGTGGGGGAATTTCCTAAAATCTGATATAAAATTTATGTAGGTCCGTACTAAAGGAGGATAGTTTTTCCTATTTCTGCATTTAATTTTTTCAACAAACATTCTCTAATGTGTACTTTGGCAATTTGCGATACATCAAATTCAGTGTTTTGGCGATATCTCAGTTGTTTATGGACAGATTTTAATAAAATTTTACAGAGTGCTTTGGGAAACTGTTTTCTACAATCTGATGTATAACATATTATCACATCTACACCAGGAGTATCTTTTTTTCTTGTTATTTAAAAGTGTGTTTCAATCAAAAATTTTAAAATTTTCGTCTAATTTTTGGTATTTTTTCGATATTTTCGGTGTTTATAAACCGATTTTAATGAAATTTAATAGCGTTCATTGCGGGAGAATTTCCTAAAATCTGATATATAATTTATGTAAGTCCATCCTCCAGGGGCTTCAGAAACTTGATTTCAACAGACAGACAAACAGACAGACGGACGGACAGACAGACAGACGGACATCTCCTCCCGATTCTGAGTCGATCGGTATAATTTTTATGGGGTCTACGATCACTAATAAAAAAATTACAAACGGAATCACAAACTTATAATACCCTTTCACTTATTGGTGAAGGGTATAAAAACAAAAAGGTTTAACTACCGGCTAAACTACAATAACAATTTTGAGCAACATTTTAAACCTTTGGTTTTTAGTTAATCGCTATTGTTGACCGTATGCATAAAAAATTTTGCAGCTGTATTTTGGGTTTCTGTGTCAAAATCAATCAAAAAATCAATTATAATTTTTATATTAGTTACACCCTTTTGCATTTCAGGTGACGATATATTCTTTAATAGTAGAGTACCCGTTAAGGCATTTCTGCCTGAATCAATATCAGCCCAGGATTGACACAGATTTTTCATAACATGGCTCAGCAATACAGTATCCATGTTACGAGGCGTACCAAGGAACTACAGATCATCAAGACTTGCGACTACTATACAAATTCCGTATAAAGTAGAATCTGTTTTTATGCCTGTAACACTTACTAGCTCCTACTGTGATAGGGGTATGTAATTCTACAAATGATATCTGATCTTCTTTCCGAGAATGTATTTATTTAAGACAGATTTGGCCCTATTTAGACAGTAAACATTGTCACTGACTACTGTTACTATCAAAACCCGATGTATCCTTGCTTGTGTCCGTAACTAAAGGACGCAGCATGATTAGAAGGCACGCTTTAAGACTGAAATTTCAACATGCCTTGGTATATCGTATAAAAGGGCATTAACTCTAAGCTCATATGTGTTTGGAAACCTAGGCGTTATTGATGATTCAATAGCCAGTGATATATTGTTCGTGGTATCATAATCGACTTAATATTTAATCTAAGTGACATACATACCTTATTAAAGCTGTGTCAAAGGTACCCACCAAATAAGAACATATTTTCCCATCTTCAGGAATTTGGGTATTTTCATATTAGAAATGCAAATTTTATTTATTAACAACAACAAATTTTACATATCTTTAATCCCTTACAATTATTTTCATTAATTGTTCTTGAAATAAATGCTGCAGTTGTAAAGGATCTTTTATCTCTTTCCGTAAACGTTGTTGCTCTTCAATCTCCTTTTGTATCTTATCCCTATATAGCTGAGGCATTTTGGATATACTCTCTTTAAGATCTTGCATTTGCTCCTGTAACTGATCATTTAATTCTTTTTGCATAACTAATTCCCGGGGAAGATTTTCTTGTTCCTGCAGTTCTTTTTGAATATTTTGTTCATATTTTTCAAGCTTTTGTAGTTTGACTTTATTAAGCTCCTGGAGTTGTTCTTCCAGTTTTTGCTGTTGGTCCAGCTGGATTTGTAAACTTTGTTGTAAGTCCATATTTCTTAAAACTTCTGCCTGTAATTGTTCCTCTAATAGTTTTCGTTTTACAATTTCTTGTTGTATTTGAAGATCATTTTGTTTAATTTTATTTTCTAAATTTTCTTTTATCTTCGGCTGTTTTTTGCGTTCTATTATTAGGTTTTCTTTAACATTTTCTATTTTTTCCAGCCATAGTTTATATTTCCTTTCCAATTGTTGGATCTTATTGAGTTCACATACGAAACCAAATTTATTTAAACAAGTATTATCGTTCCATGTCATATTACGTTTCATTAGGATTTGAACACAAAACTCATTGGAGGCATGAAAGTCCGGGTTACTAGAATACCAATTGGTGTATGAAAATGGTTGACCCGTGGAAACCCAAACGAAATGTTTCTTTGGCATTCGAGTCATAATACCACCAATCCATAGAGTCATATTAAGTATACGACTTTCTTTGGCTACATTTTTGATGAGGTTACTTAGTTCTTCCGATTTTTCTTCGGTCTCCAGCTCTACCAAGGTCATGTTCTTCTCAAAGCAGGCATTTTGACTTTCAAACCAGTTGAACTAAAATTGTTTGGAATTTTTGAGAATTATTGGATTAGAGGATATTTTTCGAATAACTTACTTACATTTTCTTTAAATTCTATATAAAACTGATTATTTTCATCTGATGTGTATATTTGTCCCATGGAATAAATGAGATTTACTTTAAATATTATTAAGATTACTATCAACTTTGAAATATTTGCGCATAACATTTTAGCTGTTGTCCCTATAAAATTTTAATAACAAATAGTTTTTTTTTTATTTTCTAATATAATATTATTAAAAATTTGGACAAAAGAGATAAGAATTTAAATTCGCCATAATTATAAGAGAATATAAGAATCGCAAGAGATTTTCTTAAAAATGTTTTTTTTTTCTAAAACAAGAGATAGTTTAAAATTTCTTAAACTTTTTTTACTTTTCCATCTCTGTCTATTGATTAATTTGCAGATCATAATTTTTATCCCCATTTAATTTATGATCTGTCTTCTATAATCTCTGCTTTGTATTGGTCTTACACAAATTTGAGACGAAAATTAAAATTGTTCTATTCTTATGTCTCCTATCATAGCATAGGAAAAGTCTTAAGGCAATGTTCGATCACTTCTAAACAATTACTAACTATAATATCGGTAAGCCAACAGCGCAATTCGGCTGTCCGAAATATGGTTCCAAAATATAAATGAAAGTTGGCTCAAAAAAAAAATACACTGCATTTTTTGCTTTGACTTTTTATTAGAAACAAATTAAAAATAACAAAATGTTATTTTTGTATCAAAAACTTTCTTTAGTAAAATTTTTGTATCAAAAATTTTCTTTAGTAAAATTTTTGTATCAAAAATTTTCTTTAGTAAAATTTTTGTATCAAAAATTTTCTTTAGTAAAATTTTTGTATAAAAAATTTTCTTTAGTAAAATTTTTGTATTAAAAATTATCTTTAGTAAAATTTTTGTATCAAAAATTTTCTTAAGTAAAATTTTTGTAAAAAAAATTTTCTCCAATAAAATTTTTGTAATAAAAATTTTCTTTAGTAAAATTTTTGTATTAAAAATTTTCTCCAATAAAATTTTTGTATTAAAAATTTTCTTTAGTAAAATTTTTGTAAAAAAAATTTTCTCTAATAAAATTTTTGTATCAAAAATTTTCTTTAGTAAAATTTTTGTATCAAAAATTTTCTTTAGTAAAATTTTGGTATCAAAAATTTTTTAGTAAAATTTTTGTATCAAAAATTTTCTTTAGTAAAATTTTTGTATCAAAAATTTTCTTTAGTAAAATTTTTGTATCAAAAATTTTCTTTAGTAAAATTTTTGTATCAAAAATTTTCTTTAGTAAAATTTTTGTATAAAAAATTTTCTATAGTAAAATTTTTGTATCAAAAATTTTCTTTAGTAAAATTTTTGTATCAAAAATTTTCTTTAGTAAAATTTTTGTATCAAAAATTTTCTTTAGTAAAATTTTTGTATCAAAAATTTTCTTTAGTAAAATTTTTGTATCAAAAATTTTCTTTAGCTAAATTTTTGTATTAAAAATTTTCTTTAGTAAAATTTTTGTAACAAAATTTTTCTTAAGTAAAATTTTTGTAAAAAAAATTTTCTTTCATAAAATTTTTGTATTAAAAATTTTCTTTAGCAAAATTTTTGTATCAAAAATTTTCTTTAGTAAAATTTTTGTATTAAAAATTTTCTTTAGTAAAATTTTTGTATTAAAAATTTTGTTTAGTAAAATTTTTGTAACAAAAACTTTCTTAAGTAAAGTTTTTGTATCAAAAATTTTCTTTAGTAAAATTTTTGTATCAAAAATTTTCTTTAGTAAAATTTTTGTATCAAAAATTTTCTTTAGTAAAATTTTTGTATCAAAAATTTTCTTTAGTAAAATTTTTGTATCAAAAATTTTCTTTAGTAAAATTTTTGTATCAAAAATTTTCTTTAGTAAAATTTTTGTATCAAAAATTTTCTTTAGTAAAATTTTTGTATCAAAAATTTTCTTTAGTAAAATTTTTGTATCAAAATTTTCTTTAGTAAAATTTTTGTATCAAAAATTTTCTTTAGTAAAATTTTTGTATCAAAAATTTTCTTTAGTAAAATTTTTGTATCAAAAATTTTCTTTAGTAAAATTTTTGTATTAAAAATTTTCTTTAGCAAAATTTTTGTATCAAAAATTTTCTTTTGTAAAATTTTTTTATCAAAAATTTTCTTTAGTAAAATTTTTGTATCAAAAATTTTCTTTAGTAAAATTTTTGTATCAAAAATTTTCTTTAGTAAAATTTTTGTATCAAAAATTTTCTTTAGTAAAATTTTTGTATCAAAAATTTTCTTTAGTAAAATTTTTGTATCAAAAATTTTCTTTAGTAAAATTTTTGTATCAAAAATTTTCTTTAGTAAAATTTTTGTATCAAAAATTTTCTTTAGTAAAATTTTTGTATCAAAAATTTTCTTTATTAAAATTTTTGTGTCAAAAATTTTCTTTAGCAAAATTTTTGTATCAAAAATTTTCTTTAGTAAAATTTTTGTATCAAAAATTTTCTTTAGTAAAATTTTTGTATCAAAAATTTTCTTTAGTAAAATTTTTCTAACAAAAATTTTCTTTAGTAAAATTTTTGTATTAAAAATTTTCTTTAGTAAAATTTTTGTATTAAAAATTTTCTTTAGTAAAATTTTTGTATCAAAAATTTTCTTTAGTAAAATTTTTGTATCAAAAATTTTCTTTAGTAAAATTTTTGTATCAAAAATTTTCTTTAGTAAAATTTTTGTATTAAAAATTTTCTTTAGCAAAATTTTTGTATCAAAAATTTTCTTTTGTAAAATTTTTGTATCAAAAATTTTCTTTAGTAAAATTTTTGTATCAAAAATTTTCTTTAGTAAAATTTTTGTATCAAAAATTTTCTTTAGTAAAATTTTTGTATCAAAAATTTTCTTTAGTAAAATTTTTGTATCAAAAATTTTCTTTAGTAAAATTTTTGTATCAAAAATTTTCTTTAGTAAAATTTTTGTATCAAAAATTTTCTTTATTAAAATTTTTGTGTCAAAAATTTTCTTTAGTGAAATTTTTTGTACAAAAATTTTCTTTAGTAAAATTTTTGTATCAAAAATTTTCTTAAGTAAAATTTTTGTATCAAAAATTTTCTTTAGTAAAATTTTTGTATCAAAAATTTTCTTTAGTAAAATTTTTGTATCAAAAATTTTCTTTAGTAAAATTTTTGTATCAAAAATTTTCTTTAGTAAAATTTTTGTATCAAAAATTTTCTTTAATGAAATTTTTGTATCAAAAATTTTCTTTAGTAAAATTTTTGTATCAAAAATTTTTGTATCAAAAATTTTCTTTAGTAAAATTTTTGTATCAAAAATTTTCTTTAGTAAAATTTTTGTATCAAAAATTTTCTTTAGTAAAATTTTTGTATCAAAAATTTTCTTTAGTAAAATTTTTGTATCAAAAATTTTCTTTAGTAAAATTTTTGTATCAAAAATTTTCTTTAGTAAAATTTTTGTATCAAAAATTTTCTTTAGTAAAATTTTTGTATCAAAAATTTTCTTTAGTAAAATTTTTGTATCAAAATTTTCTTTAGTAAAATTTTTGTATCAAAAATTTTCTTTAGTAAAATTTTTGTATCAAAAATTTTCTTTAGTAAAATTTTTGTATCAAAAATTTTCTTTAGTAAAATTTTTGTATTAAAAATTTTCTTTAGCAAAATTTTTGTATCAAAAATTTTCTTTTGTAAAATTTTTTTATCAAAAATTTTCTTTAGTAAAATTTTTGTATCAAAAATTTTCTTTAGTAAAATTTTTGTATCAAAAATTTTCTTTAGTAAAATTTTTGTATCAAAAATTTTCTTTAGTAAAATTTTTGTATCAAAAATTTTCTTTAGTAAAATTTTTGTATCAAAAATTTTCTTTAGTAAAATTTTTGTATCAAAAATTTTCTTTAGTAAAATTTTTGTATCAAAAATTTTCTTTATTAAAATTTTTGTGTCAAAAATTTTCTTTAGCAAAATTTTTGTATCAAAGATTTTCTTTAGTAAAATTTTTGTATCAAAAATTTTCTTTAGTAAAATTTTTGTATCAAAAATTTTCTTTAGTAAAATTTTTCTAACAAAAATTTTCTTTAGTAAAATTTTTGTATTAAAAATTTTCTTTAGTAAAATTTTTGTATCAAAAATTTTCTTTAGTAAAATTTTTGTATCAAAAATTTTCTTTAGTAAAATTTTTGTATCAAAAATTTTCTTTAGTAAAATTTTTGTATCAAAAATTTTCTTTAGTAAAATTTTTGTATTAAAAATTTTCTTTAGCAAAATTTTTGTATCAAAAATTTTCTTTTGTAAAATTTTTTTATCAAAAATTTTCTTTAGTAAAATTTTTGTATCAAAAATTTTCTTTAGTAAAATTTTTGTATCAAAAATTTTCTTTAGTAAAATTTTTGTATCAAAAATTTTCTTTAGTAAAATTTTTGTATCAAAAATTTTCTTTAGTAAAATTTTTGTATCAAAAATTTTCTTTAGTAAAATTTTTGTATCAAAAATTTTCTTTAGTAAAATTTTTGTATCAAAAATTTTCTTTATTAAAATTTTTGTGTCAAAAATTTTCTTTAGTGAAATTTTTTGTACAAAAATTTTCTTTAGTAAAATTTTTGTATCAAAAATTTTCTTAAGTAAAATTTTTGTATCAAAAATTTTCTTTAGTAAAATTTTTGTATCAAAAATTTTCTTTAGTAAAATTTTTGTATCAAAAATTTTCTTTAGTAAAATTTTTGTATCAAAAATTTTCTTTAATGAAATTTTTGTATCAAAAATTTTCTTTAGTAAAATTTTTGTATCAAAAATTTTCTTTAGTAAAATTTTTGTATCAAAAATTTTCTTTAGTAAAATTTTTGTATCAAAAATTTTCTTTAGTAAAATTTTTGTATCAAAATTTTTCTTTAGTAAAATTTTTGTATCAAAAATTTTCTTTAGTAAAATTTTTGCATCAAAAATTTTCTTTAGTAAAATTTTTGTATCAAAAATTTTCTTTAGTAAAATTTTTGTATCAAAAATTTTCTTTAGTAAAATTTTTGTATCAAAAATTTTCTTTAGTAAAATTTTTGTATCAAAAATTTTCTTTAGTAAAATTTTTGTATCAAAAATTTTCTTTAGTAAAATTTTTGTATCAAAAATTTTCTTTAGTAAAATTTTTGTATCAAAAATTTTCTTTAGTAAAATTTTTGTATCAAAGATTTTAAAAATAAACAAAAATTTTGCTAAAGAATTCGGTATATTTTGAGCTCCCAAAAAAACGCTTTAGTGATCGTACTTATTTATTTTGGCAAGTATATGTGAATTTGCGGTCAGATTTATTTGATAAAGGTTAATTTTACGTAAAAACAAGTAAGAAAGTGCTATAGTCGGTCAAGCCCGACCATACGATACCCTTCACCACTAAGGTCAAAGGTGTTATTTTTCCTGTATAAAGACAAATATTTGCTAAATTTTGCCATCATACAAACATTTTCTGAAAACTTATATATTTAAGCTGTTTCCGCCATTGGGACTTATATGAGAGCTAGGGTCAAATGTGGACCGATTATCTAAAAAACTTAAAATTCTCATGATCTTCGGATTTACGAGCGTTTTAGTCAATTTTGTCTCATTTAGTGCGTTTTGAGAAAAGAGTTTGTATGGGAGCTATGGTCAAATGTGGACCGATTTCAACGAAATTTGGTACTGTGAATTAAGTTTACATAAGCAGTATCTGTTTTAAATTTCATGAAAAAATATTGATTTTTGTGGCCAATATATCAATTCCGGAAAGTATGACCTATGGGAGGTACCATAAATAATGGATGGATTTTGACGAATTTCAAAAGCTGATTTGTATTATTATCAAAGAATCTGTGCCAAATTTCATCAAATTATCTTTAGAATTGCGACCTGTAGTTTGATTACAAGGTTTACATGGGGGTCCAGCCAGCCAGGCAGCCGTCCAGCCAGGCGGATGGACGGACGGACACCGCTAAATCGACTCAGAAAGTGATTCTAAGCCTATTGGTATACTAAAAGATGGGTCTAAGACAAATATTTTATAATAAACTTATAATACCCTTTATAAAGATGTATGAAAATATTAATTTGACAAGTACGAAGTACTTGATACCCTACACAAGCGAGATCAAAATAAAAAAATTTTCAAAGTTTTTTTTTATGGGTTACACAGGCCATATCTGAGCCAAATTTTATCATTATATGGAAATTTTCTCGAGATTTGTAAGAATTTTAGTAATTCTTAATAGCAGGACTTGACTGTATATGGGTTTATTATACAAAAACATTTTTCACCCATTGAGTAGTTTAGAGGGCCATATTTTTGATTACTCGAATTTCGGAGAGGTAGTCCGATGACAATAGATTTCGATAAATTTAAAAACATATCTCACTAGCTTTGATAAGAAGGGACATTAGCCATACAGACCGACAATGTTATATCAGAAATTGATTCTGGATTTGAAGTGTGTTCTTACAGGCGGTTATCGCCTATGGTGTTGTAGGTAAGAAAAATGGAACATAAAAAACTTCTTAAAAACATAAATGTATTATTTTGTTTTAAAAATGGGTCAAGGTCTCCCATGTATTTATTTCAGCTAAATTTTAAAATTATGTGGATATTAAAATTATTTAATCAAAGTCAGCTTAAGAGAAAACAACTAAAATGAGTAAAAATTCTTTAAGAAAACTAATAATATTTGTATTATTTTTAAAAATTTATGGCATCTATGCCAAAGGCCAAATTTATGAGTCGCAGGAGCAAAATAAATATTATATAGAATTCGAAGAAAAGGTAATGCCAAGATATATACTTATATATATATACTTATATGTACTTATATCATGGGTAATGCAATTACAATTTAAAAACAAAACTTAAGAATAACGATAGATATTTCGATTTTCAGTTCAATTGGTTTGAAAGTCAAATAGCCTGTCTAAACCAAAACATGACATTAGTGGAATTGGATACGGCAGAAAAATTCTGGGAATTATATAATTTAATCGAGATTCAAAATGAACAAAACAATCTCAAAAATTTTGCGCTTTGGTCGGGTGGCTTTCGAACTCAATATCCCACTGATCAATTTATATGGATTACAACGGGTAAAAAGTTCTTTTTTACCAATTGGAATGACAATAGCCCCAATGTGCAAACTTCAAATCAATTTTGCGTTCAAATGTTAATTGCAAACGACTTGAAGTGGATTGATACTGGATGTTTGCAAACATCGGGTTATGTATGTGAAGCAGCGATGAAGCAGGAGGATCAAGCTGAATTATTGGAGAAACAGAAGCAATGGGAAAAGCTACAAAAAGAATTGGTTCATTTCAAGCAGTTATTAGAGCAAGAAACTCAAAATAATCAGCTAATGCAAGAAAATCTTGAAAAGGAAGTGGAAGCCCGACTTTTAAAAATAAAGCAGGAAATTAAGAAAACTGAAGATCTGGAGAAAAATTTCAAATTGGAATTGAAAAAGCAAAATCATTTAAAACAGGAAATACAAAAACAGAAACAATTTGAGCTGGAGTTAAAGCAGAAGCTTCAAAAGTTTGAGCAATTAGAAATTAAAGAAGAAAACGGTTTAGAAGAGAACTTGCAAACGGAAGTTAAACAAAAGGAAAGTTTTCAGGAGGAACTACAAAAGCAATTGGATCTGCAGCAAAAGTTTGAAAAGGAGTTAAAGAATCTAAAAGAGCAAAAAAATCAAATGGAAGAGTTATATGAAGAGACTTTGCTGACGGAAGTTAAAAAGAAAGAAGATGTCCATCAAACTCTACAAAAGCAACAAAAACTACAACTTCAAATACAAGAGCAATTGCATCAAGTTGAAGAGAAGCAAATAAAAAGTCAAGAGAATTTACAAAAGGAAATAGAAGAAAAGCTAAAATTCCAAAAAGTCAAAGAAAACGAAAAAGCACAGGACACCAAAGAGAAACTGAACTTGGAAGAGCAACTAAAAGATCAGCAACAAATCCAAAATCGGCTACAGCAGCAATTACAAACTATCAAGGAACAAAAAACTAAATTCGAGCAAGATCTAAAAACTGAAACAGAAAAACAGGAAACACTAAAAGAAGAATTGAAAGCTCAAAAACAAAAGGAAACCCATTTGAAAGAGCAAATAAAACAACTTAAAGAGCAGGAAAAGGAAACAAAGGAACTCCTGGAGCTGGAATTAAAAGCAGCATTAGCAAAACAACAGAACTTAGAAAAGGAACTAGAGAAACAACAAGAATTACAGGATCAACTCCAGGAGCAGTTAAAGGCAACGAAACTTTTTGAAACAATTAAACATGAAAACCTTTTCGAAAATTTACAATTACAAAATCAAATTAAGGACAAGTTGCAGGTTATACCAAAAGAAGTTATATTTCAAAAGCTTGAAAAGAATTCTAAACAAAATCAAGTAAAAGAAATACCAGAATATCTTTTGGAAATAGGGGGTTTCAAAAGTTTGCAAAACAACAAAGTTCGTGGAGAAAATGGCCACTACCGCATTATTTTAAATAATCCTTATATTAAGTATTGGAATAACTTTTGAAAACATTTTTTTAATCGTCAATTTTTCAAATTTGTATTAGTGTAAAATTTCGTTAATGTATCAAAAACAAAATAATAAAATTTAAAAATCTCAATATTTTTGGTGGCAAAATTTTTCTGGTTTGGTCCATTTTTTAAGGAGCTAGCTCACTGAAACTTAGTAAAAATATTCTTCATCTCTGAGAAAATTTTGGTATTGAAATTGGGCAAAATCGGTTCACATTTGACCATAGCTCCCGTATAGCCTCGTCTAGGCTAATCGCTTATTTGTTAATAAATGACAAATTATAGCAGCTATGATGATAAAATTTGGTATATAGAAGTTTTACATTAGCCCTAGACATCAAAATCGGTTTACATTTAGCCATAGCTCCCATACAAAAAACTTACGAAAACAGCCTAAATTTCACCTAAAATACACTTAAATGCCAATAAATCTAAAAGTATAACAAATATAACCACTAAAGAATAAGAAAGTATTATGTCAATGCCAGCTAGTGTGCAAAATTTTGTCGCAATCGGTCACCATTTGACCTAGCTCCCATATAAAAAACTTACGAATACACAAAAATTCAAAAAGAAAAAGGGGATTTATGTCCGTCTGTCAGATAAAATCGTGATGGCTCCTTAACTACAAAAGCTAGTAAGACTAAATTAAGCACAAGGAAGTCTTATGTCAATGTCAGCCAGTGTGCAAAATTTTGTCACAATCGGTCACCATTTCACCATAGCTCCCATATAAAAAACTTATGGAAACACAAAAATACATAAAGAAAAGGTTGTTTATGTCCGTCTGTCCGTCAGATAAAAGCACGATAGCGCCTTAACGAAAAGAGCTAGAGGAACAAAATTTTACAAAAGTATTTTAAATATCTTGAAAAAGATGTGTGTTGAAAATGGACAAAATCGGTTCAAATTCAGTTAGAGCTCCCATATAACCCCGCCCCGGGAAACACATTAATGCTGATAAATTGAATACAATTGTAATAGATATGACGAATCAATTTAAAATAGGTTAGTTTTATGCAATTTTTAATCAGTTTATCAAATTTTATAGGAATCAGTCCATATTTGACTTTAGCTTTCATATAGAAAACACTCACGGAAACCAAAAACTTTAGCAAAGGCCAGTTAAAAGCTATTAAATTAGAAACTATGATAGCTATCGGTCCACATTTGACCATAGCTCCGATACAAACTCTTCTTTAACAAGTAAGAGTGTTATATTCGGCTGTGCCAAATCTTCTATACCCACCATTAATCTGGGCTGAACATTGATTTATGTCTATCTAATTTCATAGGTGCAATTTTAATATAATGAATGTACCTCCAAATCTTTTTGATTGTAGATATAAAAAGGGGACGTTATATATATAAGAATTATAGCCAAATGTTGACCGATTGTAACAAAATTTTACACACTGGCTGGTATATATATCTTATCTTATATTCTTAAACGAGCAATAATTGTATATATATATATATATATAGAATGGCTATCTCGAAAACGGCTCTAACGATTTTGATAAAATTTGGACAGTGAGTATCTTCTTTGATGTATAGGTCGAAGAAGAAGACACTTTTGGAACTTTTACCTCTAAGAGGGTAAAAACGGGTAAAAAGGGGAAAAAATCGAAAACGCTATGTCTCCTAAAGTGATAGGTATAGAAACAAAATTAAAATTACGTTTTAAACAGCTTTGAAAATAAGCGGACAGGTGTTTGGTACTTTTTTGAAACTATGTCCGATAGGGGGTAAAAAAGGGTGAAAATAGTTTTTTTGGCACCTTTTTAACCCACTCTTATATTTTAAACTAAAGAATATAGAAAGAAACTTGGTACTGCAATCAATAGATGTAAAAAAAACATGAAACACGTATTTGGTACTTTTTTGATTTTGGAGCCAAAATGGGTAAAAAAGGGATAAAATGATAACTTAACATCTCCAAAGTAATATGAATAGGAACATTATACATTATGTTAAATGCGTTTTAAAAAAATGTACCGAATTCAATTGGCACCAAAAAAGTACCAAATATACATATGGAACTTTTAGAAATTAGGGTATAAAAAGGGGGAAAAATTAGTATTATTTTAAACAATCGAATGTTTGTCTGTATGTATGTTCTTTATAGAATAGTAAACTGTGAATTTGATTGTGTTATGCTCTTTAGCGAAGATGTTGCGGATAAGCCGGCGAAGGTTTTAAAGTTGATAAGACTAATTTCCGACAGATGGCGCCACTGAAAATTTCTAAAAATTAATTAAATCGTAAACTGTACATTTGATCATGCTATGATCTTTAGCAAAGTTATAGCGCATGAGCCGACGAAGGCTTTTTAGTTGGTATGAATAATTTCCGACAGGTGGCGCTACAGAAACTTACTCAAAGTCAATTTAATCGTAATCTGTACATTTAATCATGCTACAATCTTTAGCAAAGTTGTTGCACATGAGCCGACGAAGGTTTCTTAGTTGGTATGAAGAAATTTCGACAGGTGGCGCTACTGAAATTTACTCAAAGTCAATTTAATCGTATGCTGTACATTTAATCATGCTATAATCTTTAGCAAAGTTGTTACGGATAAGCCGAAGAAGGTTTATGAATTGGAATAAGCAAAGTCCGACAGGTGGCGCCACAGAAAACTACTCAAAATGAATTAAATCGTAAACTGTGCATTTGATCAGACTATAATCTTTAGCAAAGTTGTTGCGCATGAGTCGACAGAGGTTTCTGTTGATATGAATAATTTCCAAAATTATTCAAAATGAGTAAAACTGTAAACTATGCAAACTATGGGTTTGGTCGGACAAAATAAATCAAATAATTCAAAATTAACTGAATATTTCTACAATGTCTTTCCTCTAAATTTATTTTAGCACTTTATAATATAAAATATATAAAAACTTTAATATTTTCCTCAAAATGCTTATCATAAAGCTCCGAGCAAGGCTCGGTCTACCAGGTACTATAGGGCTTATTCTTGCAAAATTAAGTGGCCATAGCTATCATAGTTTATAATTTAATAGCTTTTAAGTGGCCTTCGCTAAAATTTTTGACTTCCGTGAAGCTGAAGTCAATTGGTTTCCGTGAAGCTGAAGTCAAATATGGACTGATTCCTATAAAATTTGATAAACTGATCAAAAATTGCATAAAACTTCTCTATTCTAAATTTAGTCGTCATAGCTATTACAATTGTGCTCAATTTATCAGCATTCATGTGTTTCCCGGGGCGGGGTTATATGGGAGCTCTAACTAAGTGTGAACCGATTTCGCCCACTTTCAGTACACGACTTCTATAACATATTAAAATTACTTTTGTAAAATTTTGTCTCTCTAGCTCTTCTACTTAAGGAGCTATCGCACTTTTATCTGACGGACAGACGGACATAAATCTCCTTTTCTTTTTATATTTTTGTGTTTCTGTAAGTTTTTTATATGGGAGCTATGGTGAAATGGTTACCGATTGTGACAAAATTTTGCACACTGGCTTACGTTGACTTAAGACTTCCTTGTGCTTAATTTAGTCTTACTAGCTTTTGTATTTAAGGAGCTATCACGATTTTATCTGACGGACAGACGGACATAAATCCCCTTTCCTTTTTGAATTTTTGTGTTTTCGTAAGTTTTTTATATGGGAGCTAGGTCAAATGGTGACCGATTGCACACTGGCTGGCATTGACATAAGACTTTCTTGTGCCAAATTTAGTGGTTATATTTGTTATACTTTTAGATTTATTGGCATTTAAGTGTATTTTAGGTGAAATTTAGGCTGTTTTCGTAAGTTTTTTGTATGGGAGCTATGGCTATATGTGAACCGATTTTGATGAAATTTTACACGCTGTCTAGGGCTAATAAAACTTCTATATACCAAATTTTATCATCATAGCTGCTATAATTTGTCATTTATTAACAAATAAGCGATTAGCCTAGACGAGGCTATACGGGAGCTATGGTCAAATGTGAACCGATTTTGCCCAATTTCAATACCAAAATTTTCTCAGAGATGAAGAATATTTTTGCGTTATCGTGATTTCAACAGACCGACAGACAGACGGACATCGCTCAATCGTCTTAGAATTTCATAAGGATTCCGAATATATATCGTTTTTGGTTTTTGAGCCAATATTAAGGAAATTACAAACGGAATGACAATCTCAATATACCCCCATTCTTTTTGATGGTGGGTAAATATAAAAATTGTTGGTCTTGGTGGGATGCGCACCGGGACCATTCAGTTTAAAATACCATCTTAATTACAAATAAGTACTTTTGTAATAAGTTATTAGTTATTCGTAGGGTATGTTGTAGTCATTACAAGGTAACTAGTAACCAGAGTACTTACCATTACCAAAGTTTTGCTGGGATATTTATAATCGGTGTTAGTACCAGAATCGCTCGAATTAGAGCTTTTGTTTTCAGAAATTTCAATTTTGATCCAAAATTCCTCCGAACACACGCGACATGTGAAAAAATTTCACCAAATTTTAATGGACCAAAGTGTTTTTAATTACACTGCAAAAGTAATTTGTTGCCCTGAAAGTGGCCAAGCAACTAAAGCAAAAAAATAAAAATACCCATTTTCGGACATTTTTCAAATCTTTTTATTAATTCTGTTACTAAAAATATTTTTTTTTAAATATTTCTTTAATAAAATTTTTGTATCAAAAATTTTCTTTTGTAAAATTTTTGTATCAAAAATTTTCTTTAGTGAAATTTTTGTATCAAAAATTTTCTTTAGTAAAATTTTTGTATCAAAAATTTTTTTTAGTAAAATTTTTGTATCAAAAATTTTCTTTAGTAAAATTTTTGTATCAAAAATTTTCTTTAGTAAAATTTTTCTAACAAAAACTTTCTTTAGTAAAATTTTTGTATCAAAAATTTTCTTCAGTAAAATTTTTGTATCAAAAATTTTCTTTAGTAAAATTTTTGTATCAAAAATTTTCTTTGGTAAAATTTTTCTAACAAAAATTTTCTTTAGCAAAATTTTTGTATCAAAAATTTTCTTTGGTAAAATTTTTGTATCAAAAATTTTCTTTAGTAAAATTTTTGTATCAAAAATTTTCTTTAGTAAAATTTTTGTATCAAAAATTTTCTTTAGTAAAATTTTTGTATCAAAAATTTTCTTTGGTAAAATTTTTCTAACAAAAATTTTCTTTAGTAAAATTTTTGTATCAAAAATTTTCTTTGGTAAAATTTTTGTATCAAAAATTTTCTTTAGTAAAATTTTTGTATCAAAAATTTTCTTTAGTAAAATTTTTGTATCAAAAATTTTCTTTAGTAATATTTTTGTATCAAAAATTTTCTTTAGTAAAGTTTTTGTATCAAAAATTTTCTTTAGTAAAATTTTTGTATCAAAAATTTTCTTTAGTAAAATTTTTGTACCAAAAATTTTCTTTGGTAATATTTTTGTATCAAAAATTTTCTTTAGTAAAATTTTTGTATCAAAAATATTCTTTGGTAAAATTTTTGTATCAAAAATTTTCTTTGGTAAAATTTTTGTATCAAAAATTTTCTTTAGTAAAATTTTTGTATCAAAAATTTTCTTTCTTTAGTAAAATTTTTGAATCAAAAATTTTCTTTAGTAAAATTTTTGTATCAAAAATTTTCTTTAGTAAAATTTTTGTATCAAAAATTTTCTTTAGTAAAATTTTTCTAACAAAAATTTTCTTTAGTAAAATTTTTGTACCAAAAATTTTCTTTAGTAAAATTTTTGTATCAAAAATTTTCTTTAGTGAAATTTTTGTATCAAAAATTTTCTTTAGTAAAATTTTTGTATCAAAAATTTTTTTAGTAAAATTTTTGTATCAAAAATTTTCTTTAGTAAAATTTTTGTATCAAAAATTTTTTTTAGTAAAATTTTTGTATCAAAAATTTTTTTTAGTAAAATTTTTGTATCAAAAATTTTCTTTGGTAAAATTTTTGTATCAAAAATTTTCTTTAGTAAAATTTTTGTATCAAAAATTTTCTTTAGTAAAATTTTTGTATCAAAAATTTTCTTTAGTAAAATTTTTGTATCAAAAATTTTCTTTAGTAAAATTTTTGTATCAAAAATTTTCTTTAGTAAAATTTTTGTATCAAAAATTTTCTTTAGTAAAATTTTTGTATCAAAAATTTTCTTTAGTAAAATTTTTGTATCAAAAATTTTCTTTAGTAAAATTTTTGTATCAAAAATTTTCTTTAGTAAAATTTTTCTAACAAAAATTTTCTTTAGTAAAATTTTTGTACCAAAAATTTTCTTTAGTAAAATTTTTGTATCAAAAATTTTCTTTAGTGAAATTTTTGTATCAAAAATTTTCTTTAGTAAAATTTTTGTATCAAAAATTTTTTTAGTAAAATTTTTGTATCAAAAATTTTCTTTAGTAAAATTTTTGTATCAAAAATTTTTTTTAGTAAAATTTTTGTATCAAAAATTTTTTTTAGTAAAATTTTTGTATCAAAAATTTTCTTTGGTAAAATTTTTGTATCAAAAATTTTCTTTAGTAAAATTTTTGTATCAAAAATTTTCTTTAGTAAAATTTTTGTATCAAAAATTTTCTTTAGTAAAATTTTTGTATCAAAAATTTTCTTTAGTAAAATTTTTGTATCAAAAATTTTCTTTAGTAAAATTTTTGTATCAAAAAGTTTCTTAAGCAAAAACGACTTTATTAAAAAAAAAAATAAAATAAATGCTTTATTTTCTATTGGTTAGTATTTATTAAATTTAATTGTTTTGATGAAAATGCAAAATAATATCACGATATTTTTTGTTGGTATCATTAACGGATTTTAGATCTTTATCTTTGTATTTCTGTAATTCATCTTGAGCCAGATCCTTAAGGTTCTGTTGCATTTGTAAATCTTGTTCTAACTTATATTGCTTCAATATCGCTTCCTGGAAATCCTTTTCAAGTTTTTCATTTTTCTCTAATTCATCCCTTAATTTCTGCTCTTGTTTTTCCAACTGCTTCTTTTGCAAATCCTGTAGTTTAAGATGTTTCTGATTTGCTTGATCGGCTGCTTCTTTAGCCTTTTCCAATTCTTGTTTCAATGTTTCTTGCTGTGTTTGCGTTTGTTGTATTTGATTCTGTAGCTCCTGCTGTTTTTGAATTTGTTGTTGCAGTTGCTGCTGTACATTTTGCAGTTTTATCTGTTCATTTTTTAAACTAGCTTGGATTTTCTTATTGTCCTGTTTACTTTTACTGTGCTCACATATGAAACCCTGATGATTGGTACAGGCAATATCATTCCATTCCAAATTACTGCCCCAGCCAATGTGAGCACAATACTCATTGTTGCCATAAAAGTCGGGATTGTTGCCCTGCCAAAATGTAAATGAGAATGGTTTGCCGGTAGAAAGCCAAATGAAATGGCGATATGGAAATCGACTCATTATACCCCCAATCCAGAGATTTACTTTTCCAAAGTTATTTCGGACTAAAGTATTTATTTCATTGGATTTCGTGCTCGTTTCGATGCTCACCAAAGTCATGTCCATTTCAATGCAGGCAATCAAGGATTCGAACCAGGAATACTGAAATTATATTTTTTTTTTTAAACAAAAGCTTCAGATAAAATGTTATATTTTTAAGTTAATCATACCTTTTGCTCATTATCAATATAGTATTCATTATTTTCGTAAGAAGTTAATTTTCGGCCATAACCCTTTATCGAATTGATTTTAAAAATTAAAAAAATACAAATTATTATTTGTATAAATGCTAAATCCATTGTAGCTGTTAGTTCTTACACGGTTAATTTAAGTTTAGATATTAAAATCCTTATTCTTTGGTTTTATATGAGTAACTTTTACAGCCTGTTTTTCGAAAACAAAAGTCTTGTCACATTCGTTTTCGTTTGCTTACGATTAAGCTCAAATTTAGGTTTTTCTAAAACGTTTACAAGCTTTCGTCAATATCGCTTTGACATAAACAGAGCTTTTTTCTTTCGTGAAGGAACATTATTGCCAATATATGTATATTTAAATATTCAAGCTTTTGTATATGTAAAATGTAGCTTGTCGGTGGCAATCCTATAAGTCAATTGAATTTTGTTTATAAAAATAAAAAAATAAAATCAAGAAATCTACATTTTCCAGTTTATTTGAAATTTTATAAATGTAAAATTACCAGACTAAAATCAATTTTTAATATTCAATTAAATCAGCCATAGTTTTGACAATAGTTTTAGCAGTTTCGGCAATTTCCTTCACATATTTATCCTGAGACTACATCACACCCAAAATTGCCTCTTGTTTTCGCAATAGTACTAATTTTTCTTCCATTTCCTGGCTATATTTTTTTCTTGGCTTTTGTGGTTGATATAGGTTGTGGTGTTGATGCATGGCTGGAGCGGTCACTGATAACGATGAAAAAAGGAAACCTCCTTAAATATAACATCATCGTTCTAATGGGTTGGAGTATCTACGACCATCTTCTTACTGTATTTAGGAAGGGACAATTAACTTTTATAAACAGATTTAGTCAAACGATGTACGGAACCTTTTGGAGCAGCAGCAGATGCTAGATGGCATATTTTATCTACTAGCAACTAAAGTGATGTTAAAGCTTTTAAACGGTAGGACCCTCCCCCAGTTCGCGATAAACTTTTATTGTTATCAGCAATGTTTTGCTTAGTGAAACTTTTAAGGAAATACAAACCTTCTTCCACTTAGGCACTGTTCTCTCTGGTGGACCTAGGTCTCACTTCATGTTTAGTAGATTTGAATAGAGGATTACCAGTTGCCAAATGCGGAAAAGCCTCCGTTTGGTCTAAAAGAATTTAACATTATTTTTTATTAAAAAAATTAGTCAACAATCCACACTGAAGATTATACTTAGGTACGTTTTTTTCTTTAAACTATCATCCATATTTAGTTTTTTATTTCATACACGAAAGACCTTTGTTTATCGAGAAATTTTAACGTTTTCATTCGCTTTATATGAATGAATTTGTTTAAGAAAAACCCAAATAAAGCTAAAGACACGAAAGCTTTTAAGTTGTCACTCACTAGAATTGATTTCATTTTACAAAAACCAAATTGATTTACGCTTCGTTATTTTTACGAACGAAACAATATTTTCATTTTCGAAAAACAGGCTGTTAATCTGCATAATTTGACTCAAAGTTTTTAGTTCGTGCTTTCGGCACTTGAGTCGAATTTATGTTTACACATAATAAGCCTCACTCTAGTATTCTTATCAAGCCCTAACATATGATATCCTACATCATAAGCAGAGGTCGGCACAAAGAGAACAGCACAAAAAAATTCGTCGCAGAGTTGCCATTTTTTATACTTTTAAGTAAAATAGGTAGTTTTTTCAATCTGTAGTTCTGATCTTTTAAAAAGAAAAAATTTTCTACTCCATTTTTTTTTATCAAAAACTTTTCTGTAGAAAACTGTTTAGCAAAAATTTTTCAATAAAAAATTGTTTTATTAAAATTTTTTTACAAAATTTTTCTACAGAAAATATTTCTATCGAAAAAAAGAATTTCTATAACAAATAACTTTTATCGAAACATTATCCAAATAAAAATATCCAAAGAAAAATATTTTTATCAAAAAATTTTAATGTTTGCAAAAATAATTGTGCGGTGGCAACAATGTTCGATTTTATATTTCTTTGTTCTCTCGAACCATGCGTTAGTTTGTTGCTATAAATTGGACTTTGATTTTGTTTTTTTTTTCTTTAACAAAGCGGCACCAACCGACATTATTAACATTCAAATTCCAACTTAATGGAATGATCGTGATGTTTACGAAAATTACAAAAGGTCATCGGCTTCTGGTGGTATGGGCTGCCTACGCCAGGTCATATGATTTGTTTGATAGAGAAGTCCTTGATAACTTTTAAAGTTATCGATCATTTTGATTTTATATAGAAAAGTTATCGATGACTTTAGTTTTTTATAGAAAACTTTGATTTTCTATAGAAATTTTAATGATAACTTTGATTTTTTATAGAAAATTTATGATTACTTTAATTTTCTATAGAAAAGTTAACGATAACTTTGATTTTCTATAGAAAAGTGATCTATAACTTTGATTTACTACAGAAAAGTTTTCGAATACTTCGATTTGCTTTTACGATTTCCCATGGAAAAGTTATGGATAGCTATGTTTTTCTATAAAAATGTTTTTGATAACTTTGATTTTTTATAAAAAAAATATTGTCGATAACTTTGAGTTTATGTAGAAAAGTTGTGTATAAATTTTATTTTCAATAGAAAAGTTGTCGTTTATATTGATCTGCTATTGAAATATATCGATAACTTTATTTTCTATAAAAAATATCGATAACTTTGATTTTATATAGAAAAATTATCGACAACTTTGATTTTCTATAGAAAAATTATCAATAACTTTGATTTTCTATAGAAAAGTTATGGATAACTATGATTTTCGGTTATAAAGTTATCAATAACTTTGATTTTCTATAAAAAAATTATCGATAACTTTGATTTTCTATAAAAAAGTTATCGATAACTTTGATTTTCTATAGAAAAGTTATTGATAACTTTAGTTTTCTATAGAAAAATTATCGATAACTTTTATTTTCTGTAGAAAAGTTATCGAGAACTTTGATTTTCTATAGAAAAATTGTCGACAATTTTAATTTTCAATAGAAAAGCTATTAGTAACCTATATTTTCTATCTACAACTTTACTTTTCTATAGAAAGGTTATCGATAACTTTACTTTTCTATAGAAAAGTTATCGATAACTTTACTTTTCTATAGAAAAGTTATCGATAACTTTACTTTTCTATAGAAAAGTTATTGATAACTTTACTTTTCTATAGAAAAGTTATCGATAACTTTACTTTTCTATAGAAAAGTTATCGATAACTTTACTTTTCTATAGAAAAGTTATCGATAACTTTACTTTTCTATAGAAAAGTTATCGATAACTTTACTTTTCTTTAGAAAAGTTATCGATAATTGTACTTTTCTATAGAAAAGTTATCGATGACTTTACTTTTCTATAGAAAAGTTATCGATAACTTTACTTTCCTATAGAAAAGTTATCGATAACTTTACTTTTCTATAGAAAAGTTATCGATAACTTTACTTTTCTATAGAAAAGTTATCGATAACTTTACTTTTCTATAGAAAAGTTATTGATAACTTTACTTTTCTATAGAAAAGTTATTGATAACTTTACTTTTCTATAGAAAAGTTATTGATAACTTTACTTTTCTATAGAAAAGTTATCGATAACTTTACTTTTCTATAGAAAAGTTATCGATAACTTTACTTTTCTATAGAAAACTTATCGATAACTTTACTTTTTTATAGAAAAGTTATCGATAACTTTACTTTTCTATAGAAAAGTTATCGATAACTTTACTTTTCTATAGAAAAGTTATCGATAACTTTACTTTTCTATAGAAAAGTTATCGATAACTTTACTTTTCAATAGAAAAATTATCGAAAAATTTTGATACAAACTAAAGAAAATTTTTGATACAAAAATTTTACTAAAGAAAATTTTTGATACAAAAATTTTACTAAAGAAAATTTTTGTTACAAAAATTTTACTAAAGAAAATTTTTAATACAAAAATTTTACTAAAGAAAATTTTTGTTACAAAAATTTTACTAAAAAAATTTTTGATACAAAAATTTTACTAAAGAAAATTTTTGTTACAAAAATTTTACTAAAGAAATTTTTTGTTACAAAAATTTTACTAAAGGCAATTATTGACACAAAACTTTTACTTAAAAAAATTACAAAAATTTAACTAAAAGAAATTGTTCTTACAAAACTTTTCCTAAAGAGAATTTTTGTTACAAAAATTTTACTAAAGAAAATGTTTGTTACAAAAATTTTACTAAAGAAAATGTTTGTACAAAAATTTTACTAAAGAAAATGTTTGTTACAAAAATTTTACTAAAGAACATTTTTTTTATAAAAATTTTACTAAAGAAAATTTTTGTTACAAAAGTTTACTAAAGAAAAGTTATCATTACTTTTGATATCTTTTAGAAAAGTTATTGCATACTTAGTTTGCTTTATAGAAAAGTTATTTGTAATTTTGATTTTTTATAAAATAGGTAACGATAACATTGTATTTCTAAAGAAAAGCTATTGATATATTTAATATTTTATAGAAAATTTATCATTACATCGATTTTCAATAAAAAAAACTTTAAATTTAGATTCGACTTACCCTTGCTACTAATGGAAATGTAGGGTATACAAATTATCTAAAGAATTACAAAATTTTATTTCTTTCTAACTTCGTTAACTTTTACCTTCCGAGTTGCATTATTTGACGTCAGTTTGAGTTGTTTTTTACCGCATTCAAATATTATAAAGTATTTCTGTCGGCACGTGTTGAGCTTTTTATGCAAAAAATTTGTTTTATATTGATAAGAATTTTTTTTATATTTTATTAATATGCTTCAAAATAAAAGCTTGAACTTCCGCAAGGGTTTCATGACCTTCAAAATTCATCATTTTCTTCAAATTGCATAAATTTTGAAATGTATTGTTAAGTTATTCTTTGTAAAAATTATTGACAATTTGAAACTTCTATAGAAATTTTTTAATTTTCTAAAAAATAACTTTAAATTTCTATAATTTCAGCTAATTTCGAAAAAAGTGGTCCATATATGATCCAGTATCCATATTTGGGTTATATATAAATGTTTGTATGATGATAAAATTTAGCAAATATGTAAATTTATATTTTTATGCAGGAGAAAGAAAAGACATTTGACCTTAATAGTAAAGGGTATCATTTGTTCGGGCTGACTACAGAACTTTTTTACTTCTTGCTGCATAGAAATATTTGTCTTAGACCCACCTTTTAGTATACCAATAGGCTTAGAATCACTTTCTGAGTCGATATCAATGTCAGTCCGTCCGTCTGGACGGCTGGCTGGACCCCCATGTTAACCATATAATCAAAGTACAGGTCACAATTCTAAAGATAATATGATGTAATTTGGCACAGATCATTTTTTGATAGTGGGAAAATGGCTATTGAAATTCGGTTCCACTTACAGAAATTTATATATTGGCGACAGAAATCATTATTTTTTCATAAAATTTACTGCTTATAAAAACCAAAATCACTGTACCAAATTTCGTTGAAATCGGTCCACATTTGACCATAGCTACCATACAAACTCTTCTGCCAAAACGCTCTAAATGAGATAAAAATCACTAAAACGCTCGTAAATCTGAAGATAATGGGAACTTAAAGTTTTTTTTTTTTGCATACATAATTTTTGTAACAACTGTAATCACTTTGCTAAATTTCGAGATAATCGGTTAACATTTGACCCTAGCTCTCATATAAGTCTAAATGACGGAAATAGCTTTAATATAAAAGTTTTTAGAAAATGTTTGTATGATGGCAAAAATTAGCAAATATTTGTCTTTATACAGGATAAAGAACACCTTTGACCTTAGTGGTGAAGGGTATCGTATGGTCGGGTTTGACCGACTAAAGCACTTTCTTATATGTTTTAAATATTAATGTACTGGGAACATCATAAAAGTCAATGGATTGACAGTTTGACACAATTTATCATAATTCTATACAAGTTCGTATGTTTCTCTTAAAGTATACGTGAGTTATTATTTAAAATAAAAAGGGTTCAGAAAGTGTTTGATAAGGAATTCTCTTTGTTGTTGAATATTAAAAAGTATCAAATTGGATTAGGTGTTCTTATTTTTTCAGAAAAACCTAATCCAAAAAAGGACACACAATAATTGTAGCCTTAAGGCATAATAAAACATTTTAAAATGAAAAATTTAAGAAAAGCAACAATTTAAAAGGGTTGGCTTAGAAAGAAAAATATTTTCTAAATTATGATTGACAATTTGCACATATTGTGGTCAATCAATTCGAATTTCAATTCATCCCTTTGTTAGCTATTCCAATCTTTTTATTTGGTATACCCTTCACCACCATAGGTGGAAAGAGTATTATAAGTTTGTGCTGATGTTTGTAACACATAGAAATATTTGTCTTAGACCCACCTTTTAGTATACCAATAGGCTTAGAATCACTTTCTGGGTCGATTTAGCGATGTCCGTCCGTCCGTCTGGCTGGCTGGACCCCCATGTAAACCTTGTAATCAAACTACAGGTCACAGTTCTAAAGATAATTTGATGAAATTTGGCACAGATCATTTTTTTAATAATGGACTATTGAAATTTGTCAAAATCGGTCCATTATTTATGGTACCTCCCATAGGTCACATTTCCCGGAATTGATATATTGGCCGCAACTATCAATATTTTTTCATGAAATTTGAAACAGATACTTCATATGTAAACTACAATCACTGTGCCGAATTTCGTTAAAATCGGTCGACATTTGACCACAGCTCCCGTACAAACTCTTCTTTAAAAACGCACAAAATGTGACAAAAAACACTAAAACGCTCATAAATCTGAAAATTATGACAATTTTAACTCTATATTTTGCACACATAATTTTTGTAAAAACTGTAATCAATTTGCTAAATTTCAAGATGATCGGTTCACATTTGACCCTAGCCCCCATATAAGTTTAAATGACGAAAATAGTTTTAATTTATAATCCTTAAGAAAATATTCGTATTTTGACAAAATTTAGGAAATATTTGTGTTATAGATGAAAAAGTACAACTTTGACTTTAGTGGCGAAGGGTATCGCATTGTCGGGCTTGACCGACTATAGCACTTTCTTACTTGTTTAAGAATAAAATTTGTAGTAAAGCTTATTTAAACATTTGTTTAAATCAAATCATTCCAATTCAAAACCAACAATTTATTTTAGAAAAAGAAAACCAAAGATGAATTCAATTTTATATGCTACACATGATGGTGTTGCATGTATTACATAAATATTTTGGGTTTCAGTAGTTTTTTTTTTATTGTCCTGTTTGACATATGACATGTTGCATCATTAATCTTGAATGAAAAAACTATAAATATTACAATACCAAACAGTTAATGCGTGTCTCTTATAGTATCACTATGTAAAGGAATATTTATGGTATGACAACAAAATTGGTGTTTTGCAACAAGCAATTTTCATCACATTTACATAAATTAGCCGCAACAAAAAAATAAAAGTTATCATCAGCGGCAACATGATGACGTCTGTTAACAACCATCATAGCAAATGGCCAGTCATATGACATGTCACAGATAAAATATTTTTTTCATGCATGTAAAAAAATTCGTCACAGTCCTTTTTTTTAGTGAAAAAAATGTTTTGAATGTTTTTGGTAAAAAATGTTTATATAAATGCATATAATTTAAAAAGTCTATTCACAAATTGTGTTTAAGTGGTTGTAAGTACGGAGATACTTCTTGTATGGTATTAATAGCAAAATATGAACCAAGATCTCAATACCTTTTTTCATAGTGGCATGATACCAAGTGGGACCAGACACATGTAGGCACTCTGTGCTGTTTTAGAAACTGTAAAAGCTGTTATTGCATTCACTCCGTTATACAAATTTCTGCATTTATAGTGCTGGATGAAATAATGCTTGGATTATACTGCCATAACTGCAAATTTCTTATTTCACAATAAAACTCAGGAAGGTCTCATTCATCAAAAACATACAAACCTTGGGAAGTTGTAAAAAGTTGAAAAAAGTATGACTACAGTTTTCATTCTACAGTCTTCCCAAAAATTCTTCGTTCATCGACACCATTAAAATTAGATTGGAAGTTGTGAAAAGTTAAATCATCTATAACACAACAAGTGGGATATTATAAAATTTATATGATCCCAGCATAATTTTAGCTTTATGCACAAAAGTTTTAGAGCATTTGACCGCAAGAGCAGATTTTCTAATAGAAAAGTTAGTAATTTTACAGGTCAACATGATTTTGCGGCACTAGATTTGTTGATCAAATCTAGATAACTTTAGTCCGCTAAATCCGAAAGTGACATTGTTTATTCTGAGTTGGCTCTAGTTTTCGAGATATATTTTTTTTTCGGGAAAAACAGGTTTTTTGCACTTAAAAAAGGCTGGTTATATTCAGTTAATAAAAAAAAACTAAATTGAATAACAAGTTTATTTTTGAATCGTCCTCACATTTTTCTAACCGTAACTGTAAGTGGATAAAATAAAAAAATTATATCTCGAAAACTAGAGCCAAATAGAAAAAACTAAAATCATTTTCGGATTCAGCACAGAAAATTTATGTGAAAATAATCCCAAAAGTTCGTGCTACAGCCAAAAGCCCAATTTTTGTATAGCAGTGTTTTCGAAAGAGTTATGTGCTGTTTATATAACTCAAGCGACTGACGATTGAGTGAAATTTACGCATGTTTTGTTATTGTAAAATACATGCAAATTTCACTCAATCGTCAGACGCTTGACTTCTATGAACCCTACATTAATCTACTTCACGGGTCGGCGCAAAGAGAACAGAGAGAGTTGCCGTTTTTTACCTTTAAGTAAAATAGGTATTTTTTTCAATGTGTAGTTCTAACGTTTTAATTTTTTTATTTTTTTAAATTTTTTATAAAATTTTTTTTATAGAAAACTTTTCTGTAGGAAATATTTTTGTCAAACATTTTTCTATAGAAAAAATTTTTATCAAAAATTTTTCTATAGAAAAAATTTTTATCAAAACCTTTTTCTATAGAAAAAATTTTTATCAAAAATTTTTCTATAGAAAAAATTTTTATCGAAAATTTTTCTATAGAAAAAACTTTTATCAAAAATTTTTCTATAGAAAATTTTTTATCAAAAAAGTTTCTAAGGAAATTTTTGTATCAAAAATTTTTCTATAGAAAATTTTTTTATCGAAAATTTTTGTATAGAAAAAATTTTTATCAAAAATTTTTCTATAGAAAATTTTTTTATCAAAAAAGTTTCTATAGGAAATTTTTGTATAAAAAATTTTTTTATAGAAAATTTTTTTATCGAAAATTTTTCTATAGAAAATTTGTTTTTCAAAAAATTTTCTATAGAAAATTTTTTATCAAAAATATTACTATAGAAAATTTTTTATCAAAAAAGCTTCTATAGAAAATTCTTTATCAAAAATGTTTCTATAAATTTTTTTTTTTATGAAAAATTTTTCTATAGAAAAATTTTTTAGTTGAAAGAAATTAATTTTTAGTTGAACCAAGAATTTATGTTAAGAGATTGTGGGTTCGAATCCGGGCTCAGTTTCATATCATACAATTTTATTTTTTTATTTTTAATAATTTTTATGATTTTTAAATTAGATTAATAATTTTTAGGAATACTGAAAAAACTATGTGACACTTAAGCAGTGTGGAATGCTGCATTTTCTGTCCCGCTACGGACTTCATCAGCACATTGTGTCACCAACTGTTAAATGCCAGTAGTTAAGATCATCTATTTAACTGAATTCTTAAGCGAAATGGAAAACGAGAATTATATTAACACTCATTTCTATTTCACCTATGTCCATATGATCGATTCAGTTAAAGAAATCGATTCAGTTGAAAGAAATTAGTTTTTAGTTGAACCAAGAATTTATGTTAAGAGGTTGTGGGTTCGAATCCGGGCTCAGGTTCATATTATAAATTTTTATTTTTTTATTTTTAATAATTTTAATATAATTAATAAAGGATAGGAATACAAAACATAAAGGAAAAAACTATGGTGGATAAGTTCGTCTAACTGAATTGATCATATGGTCATAGGTGAAGTATAAATGAGTGTTAATATAATTCTCGTTTTCCATTTCGCTTAAGAATTCAGTTAAATAGATGATCTTAACTACTGGCATCTAACAGTTTGTGACACAATGTGCTGCTGAAGTCCGTAGCGGGACAGAAAATGCAGCATTCCACACTGCTTAAGTGTCACATAGTTTTTTCAGTATTCCTAAAAATTATTAATCTAATTTAAAAATCATAAAAATTATTAAAAATAAAAAAATAAAAATTTATGATATGAACCCGAGCCCGGATTCGAACCCACAACCTCTTAACATGAAAAATTGTTTATCAGAAATTTTTCTATAAAAAATTTTTTCAACAAAATTTGTCTTTCGAATTTTTTTTTATCAAAAATGTTTCTAAGGAAAATTTTTTTGATCAAAAATTTTTCTATAGAAAATTTTTTTATCGAAAATTTTTCTAAGAAAATTTTTTTATCAAAAATTTTTCTATAGGAAATTTTTGTATCAAAAATTTTTCGATAGAAAATTTTTTTATCTAAAATTTTTCTATAGAAAATTTTTTAATCAAAACTTTTTCTATAGAAAATTTTTTATTAAAAATTTTTCTATAGAAAAATATTACTATAGAAAATTTTTTATCAAAAATGTTTCTATAGAAAATTTTTTTATGAAAAATTTTTTTATACAAAATTTTTCTAAAATTTTTTTTTTATCAAAAGTTTTTCTGTAAAAAAATGTTTGGATCAAAAATATCTAAAAAATTTAAAAATCTAAAATTGTTTAATATTCTGAAAAATATTCCCAATATTTTCAAAAATATTTCCAATGTTTACAAAGATAAAAGTGTTGTGGCAACAATGTTTGAGATTATATTTCTTCGTTCTCTCGAACGATGTATTTTGTTGCTATAAATTGGATTTTGATTTGTTTCTTGTCTATTTTATTTTTTGTCGTTTCTTTAGCTAAGTGGCACCAACCAACTCTGTTAATATCCAAATTTCAACTGAATGGTTTTAATACTCATTTTCATGAGTTTTAATAATGATCGTGGTATTTACGAAAATTAAAAAAAAATTCTTCGGCTTCTGGTGATATGGGCTAACTACACTTGATCTACTTCTGTTGCTTAACCAATATCTTTTGGAATAACATTTTTTTGTGCTTACGACTTAGAACCTTACAAGACTTTGCAAATTGTCTAAATATTATTGTTCAGATTTCACAAATTTTATAATTTTTCAACATTCATATTTTGTGTGATAAGAAATTGAATGTATGTACACATAAATCTAAAAATTGTTTTTCACATTTAATGCTTTGATTTTTGTAAAACAGTTTACACTGAGCGGGTGACTTTTTAGCAACTTTATTTTTGACAACAGTGTTTTCGGGCAGCTCAGCTGTTTTTGGTTGCTTTTAAATTTGTTTAGTTTGATCTACAATTAAGCCGACTTACAAGCTTACAACTTTTGCAGGTTGCATAATGCATTTCATTCTTATAAGTATCAGTTAGGTCGACCTTCTGAGGCGGTTATTCGGTATCTTTTTCACTAAAAATTGGACATTAAGCTGTTAACGCGCATACCTAAAGTACGGAAAGAGTAAAATATTGCACTGATTTTAAGATTTCTGGAAGGATTTGAAGCCACCCGAACTACTTGGGGACAACCTTTCCTAGCGTTTCGATAGATGGTTAGGTCATCATCATCAGTAGAAGTATCCCTAATTTTGGACAGATCAAAAACCATGCATTATATCTAATTTTCGAGACAGAATAAGTACGAATTATATTATCTAAACAAATATCAACATAAAGCGAAGATTATCATTAAATTTTTTTCATTTCTTTACTTCCCAATCTTTTTACTTTACTGACTTTTGGAACACATTTAATTTCACTAGTGTAGGGTATTATTATTGACTATCTATAGTTTTGCTGCTCTACTTTAGACTATTTTTATACCCACCATCAAAAAGAATGGGGGGTATATTGAGATTGTCATTCCGTTTGTAATTTCCTTAATATTGGCTCAAAAATCAAAAACGATATATATTCTGAATCCTTATGAAATTTTAAGATGATTGAGCGATGTCTGTATGTCTGTCCGTCTGTCTGACTGTTGAAATCACGATAACGCCTAAACGAAAGGAGCTAGATCACTGAAACTTAGTAAATACATTCTTCATCTATGAGAAAATTGAAATTGGGCAAAATCGGTTAACATTTGACCATAGCTCCCGTATAACCTCGTCTAGGCTAATCGCTTATTTGCTAATAAATGACAAATTATAACAGCTATGATGACAAAATTTGGTATCTAGAAGTTTTACATAAGCACTAGCCATCATATAAAATTTCATCGAAATCGGTTCACAACCATAGCTCCCATATAAAAAACTTACGAAAACAGCCTAAATTCCACCTGAAATGCACTTGAATGCCAATAAATGATAAATTGTAATAGCTTTGGCCAGTAAATTTGCACAAGGAAGTCTTATGGGAATGCCAGCCAGTGTGCAAAATTTTGTCACAATCGGTCACCATTTGATCATAGCTCCCATATAAAAAACTTACGGAAACACAAAAATACAAAAAGAAAAGGAGATTTATGTCCGTCCGTCCGTTAGATAAAAATGCGATAGAGCCTTAACTAAAAGAGCTACAGCAACAAAATTTTGCAACAGAAAGTCTTATGTGAATACCAGCCAGTGTACAAAATTTTGTTACAATCGGTCAGCATTTGACCATAGCTCCCAAATAAAAAACTTACAGAAACACAAAAATACAAAAAGGAAAAGAGATTTATGTCCGTCTGTCCGTCAGATAAAAGTGCGATAGCTCCTTAAGTACAAGAGCTAGAGAGACAAAATTTTACAAAAGTAATTTTAATATGTTACAAAAGTCGTGTAGTTAAAATGGGCGAAATCGGTTCACATTTATTTAGAGCTCCCATATAACCCCGCCCCGGGAAACATATGAATGCTAATAAATTAAGTACAATTGTAATTGCTATGACGACTAAATTTAGAATAGACAAGTTTTATGCAACTATTGGTCAGTATATAAAATTTTATAGGAATCGGTCCATATTTCATATAAAAAACACTCCCGGAAACCAAAAAATATTTAGCAAGGACCAGTTAATAGCTATTATATTAGAAACTGTGACAGTTATTGCCACTAAGTTTTGCAAAAATAAGCTTTATATAAATACTAGCCAGTGTGTGAAATTTTGTTACAATCTGTCAACATTTGGCTATAATTCTTATATATATATTACATCCCCTTTTTTATATCTACAATCAAAAAGATTCGGAGGCAGAAGCAGATTATGTATATGGTAGATGCATTAGCAACTCCTAACAAAATATATGGACCAGTCGTATTACTATCAACTTCTTTATCCTAACTAAATATTAAGCTAAATGAAAAGTATTTAACAACTTAAAACCATACCCGGTTACGGCAACGAATTTTGCTCAAAGTAAATATATACTAGGGAAACCACTTACACACTTTTGAATGTTGAACTATAAAGCTACTGCAACCGAAGTTATTCCAAATATTTTACCAACAATAACAACTTGCGTAACAACTTTTTTCCAATTTGGTCCACGTTTTGAGTTTGCTGCACCCTCGTAGATATATTAGATATGTTTCTAAATTTAATACAACTTGATGGTGGGTATATAAGATTCGGCACAGCCGAATATAACACTCTTAATTGTTTGTATTGCTGTGCTTAGGTTCAAGTCAAATTATTTAATTTAGATATAGGCCGGTATTATGGAGAGATAATGCCAATATCGCAGTTAACATTTTATATAAATTCAACTTTAAACGTTATATAAATTCTTCTATTCACATAAAGATTTCATATATTTTCTTAACTGTTTGTGTTTTTCTTTTTAAATGAAGTTCAAAAGCTCTCAAAAAATCACTCTTTATATTGTCCAATATAACATACATACACAAATTATTACGTGTTTGACACATCAAAGAAAAAAGCAAAAGCATATAGGGTATCATCATATGACGGACTCGGATGGCTACAATACTTTTACTTATTCATATAATTTTTAACAAACATTAAGACAAACCCCAACACTTTAATCAAAAATTTTTGGACATTGGTCAACACAACAAAGTCATAAATATTTATAAATTTATATAACCCCATGTAAATGCCCAGTTTTTCTCAAATATTTCACAATTAAGAAAGTTTACTTTCTTTTTAACAAAAGAAAATTTTGAACATAAATTTGCCGCGAGCTAAAAATTCAACTAAATATTTAATAGAAATTCCCAAAATGACCATTAGAAGCCTTTTAATATAAAAACACCAAAATTTAAGAAAGATAAAGATGTCTCACATTTAGAAAATTTTAAATATTTAAAAAGTTCCCGAGATTTAGAATTTGAGATGCATATGAACGAGTATGTGTGAGGATATAAATAATGTAAATGTTAATATGTTTATTTAAATGCAAATAAATCAAAGGGAATTATATTTTAAGTTCCAAAACTTTGGATTTCTTTAGCTAGAGAAGGAAGTTTTAAGTACAAAATACCAAGCGAATGTTTGAATTAAATATAAATATTTGAAATTCTACTTGTTGTTTGTACATTAGGGTGGAGCGAAAAACAAGTTTTATTGAAATTCGATACGCCTGGGTTAAAAATCGATGCTCTACATCCTAAGGTTCTCAAAAAAAAATTGTCTCCCTAGGTCAATGTCTTGAGGTGGCGCACAGGACATTTATTTCTAGAACTCATTTGTATGGGAAAAAATGTGAGTTTTTCGGTTTTTGATAAATTTCAACCAATAAATTTATGTTTTTGGCCAAATTATTAATTGGATGTAGAAGAAAAATCAGCTTTCATTAGAGTTATAAGAACTAAAAATCCATGCAGTAGTTTTTAAGTTATTGCAATTTGCCTAAGAAAATTGGTGTCATATTCAGCACGCCTAAAGATATGCAGCAAAAAAATTAACTTTAATGTACAGAAATTACAAAGTAAGCCATTTCTTATAATTTAAAAACTTATAAGTACTAAATAGTTGAAATTTATTAAAATACAATCAAATTGACATAGTTTCTTTACACTGGAAAATGGTACTTTTTTTAAGGACCGTTTCAAAACACACTTTTTAAGTTTTAGAAAATTTTGTTAAAAAAATATTCAAAATTTCAAAATTTTTGATCGGCATGTTAAAACAGACAGATGTGGTAATAAACTCCAAGAAGTTCAGTTTGATATCTCATTTGGTTTCGACGCACCTGCGACTTGAAATCGTAAATTTTCGCGAAAAAGTAAATTTTTGGACATTATTTAAGTAGATGCCTAGTAAATATTATTTAAGTTTTTTTTTTGATAACACTTATACTGAATTCTATTGCCCAGTCATTGAAGAATGTCCACTAGAATTTTCTTTAATACTGGGTGAGCTTAACCCTTTTTTTTCATCGGGGTCAAAGGTCAAGATTTGGGTTCTTAGTGGCAAAAATACAAAATGTTATGAATTAGTGGAGAATTTCGATCAAAATTAATAAAAAATAGTTATTTTTAAGAATGGTTAAATTTCTTTTTCTCAGGACCTTAGGATGCAGAGCATTGATTTTTAACCCAGGCGTATCGAATTTCAATAAAAGTTGTTTTTTGCTCCACCCTATTGTACATATCTCAATAGATATAATAATATTTAACCCTTTCCGCTTTGCTCTTTAGTAGTTTCCTTATTCAGTATGAGAAGGATTTTCAATTTAGAAAGGATTTTCATTTTGTAGATTTTCATTTTGTAGTTTGCCTTACTGCCTTTCCATTGTCTTGTGGGGAAATCTTTAATGATTTATTTTCAATTTTTTACTTCTAATGTCTTCTTTAGAAGCAACACATTCATAATCTGAGCATTGCCAGAAAAACAGGCTGTTGTCCTTGTTTGAATTGTTTATTACCCAAGTACTTTACATGTCACTGGTATGTATTAAATCTTGAGTAAATAATACTTTCATACATATAATTTTTATTCCCAAATGGATTTAACCTTCTAACACACAAATAAAATCACACAAACATATTTTCTTTAATAAAAAAGGAAAGGCGTTAAAATTATAATATTTCTTTATCGACCACCCTAGTTGCTACTCCTTTCCTTTTCCCCTTCCCCACCCTTTCCCTGGCCTGTTTGTGGACAATGTTTAATGTCAATATGCAAATCTTGAGATTGTTTAGCTCGTTAAGGGTTTTAACTGCTTCAATTTCCCAACATTAAACCCCTTTTTATCTTTGGTCACGTGTAAGACTTGTCTTACAACATCGTAAATCTTTTATAATTTGGCCATGAGTCAATAACACTTTTTTCTTGGGAGATTTTCAAATATCCTTGATTTTTTTTATAAAGAGAAAGTCCTTTTTAGGATAACATTTTACCCAAAATTAAACTATTTAACTATTTTTGTTTTAGAAAAAAGTTTTTTCTTTTTGATAATGGACATTTGCTGTTTCACTTTCTGGGTACGTGTTGTATCTTAAATATTTATTGCCAAAATTCCTTAAGAATTCTAATTCAAAAGGACTCTCAAACTGTTGTCCTTTTTTGTTATTGTTCCAAAAATAATTAAAATTTCTTTATTTGTTTATTCAAATATGTTGTTTCTTATCTTTGGAAAATAGTTTTAAAAGTAAAATTTTAAAACTTATGACATTTAGTACAAGTGTATGTGAAATACAATTTGTAATTTATAATTATCCTTTGAAGTTTTGAAAATGTGTTTAATATCAATGTACTTTATATTCGGACATAGTGTAAGGTGTAAGTGGTTAAGGGTAACTACACCATTTTCAATTGTAATTGAGAAATTTTCAAATTGAATTGAGAAATTTTCAATTGAAATTGAGAATTTTCAATTGAAAATGAGAAATATTCAATTGGAATTGAGAATTTTCAATTGAAATTGAAAAATTTTCAATTGAATTTGCTACTTTTCAATTGAAATTGAGAAATATTCAATTGAAATTGAGAATTTTCAGTTGAAAATGAGAAATTTTCAATTGAAATTGAGAAATTTTCAATTGAAATTTAGAATTTTTCAATTGAAATTGAGAACTTTTCAATTCAAAATGAGAATTTGTAAATTGAAATTGAGAAAATCCCAATTGGAAACGAGAAATTTTCAATTGAAATTGAGAATTTTAATTTTAAATTGAGAATTTTTCAAAAATTGAGAATTTTCATTTGAATTTGAGAAAATTACAATTGAAATTGAGAAATTTCCATTTGTAATTGAGAAATTTTTATTTGAAATTGAGAATTTTTTATTTGTAATTGAGAAAATTTCAAATAGAAATGAGAAATTTTCACTTGTAATTGAGAAATTTGCATTTGAAAATGAGTTTTTCATTTGAAATTGAGAAATGTGTAATTGAAAATGAGAAATTTCCATTTGAAATTAAAAAATTTTTATTTTAAATTGAGTTTTTCATTTGAAAATGAGAATTTTTGATTTGTAATTGAGAAATTTCCATTTGAAATTAAGAAATTTGTAATTGCAAATGAGAAATATCTATTTGTAATTGAGAAATTTTCATTTGAAATTTAAAAAAAATTTCTCAATTACAAATGGAAATTTCTCATTTTCAATTACACATTTCTCAATTTCAAATGGAATTTTCTCAATTACAAATGAAAATTTCTCATTTTCAAATGCAAAACTCAATTTCAAATACAAATTTCGTAATTATAAATGGAAATTTCCCATTTTCAATTAAACATTTCTCATTGTCAAATGGAAAACTCAATTTGAAATAAAAATATCTCAATTACAAATAAAAATTTCTCATTTTCAGTTATACTTTTCTCAATTACAAATGAAAAGTTCTCATTTACAAATGGAAACTTCTCATTTTCAATTTAAAATTTCTCATTTTCAAATGAAATTTCTCAATTTCAATTGGAATTTTCTCAAATTCAAATGAAAATTCTCAATTTCAATTGAAACTTTCTTATTTTCAAATAAAAAGTCTCAATTTCAATTGGAATTTTCTCATTTTCAAATGTAAATTCTCAATTTCAATTGAAATTGAGAAAACTTAAATTGAAAATGAGGTTGAAATTCCACTTGGGGTGTTCTCAATTTCAATTGAAAAATTCTCAATTTAATTTTAAAATTTATCAATTTCAATTGAAAATTTCTCAATTTCAATTGAAAATTTCTCATTTTCAATTGAAAATTTTTCATTTTCAATTGAAAACTTCTCAACTTCAATTAAAAAATTCAACCTCATTTGTGCTTTTCTCAATTTCAATTGAAAAATTCTGAATTTAAATTTAAAAATTCTCAATTTCAATTGAAAATTTCTCAATTTCAATTGAAAATTTCTCATTTTTAATTGGGCTTTTCTCAATTTCAATTCCAAAATTCTCAATTTCAATTGAAAATTTCTCAATTTCAAATGAAAATTCTCAATTTCAATTGAAAATTTCTCATTTTCAATTGAAAATTCTCAATTTCAATTGAAAATTTCTCAATTTCAATTGAAAATTTCTCAATTTAAATTGAATATTCTCAATTTCAATTGAATAACTTTCTGAGTCGATTTAGCGATGTCAGTCTGTCCGTTCGTCTGGCTGGACCCCCATGTAAACCATGTTATCAAAGTACAGGTCGCAATTCTAACGTTAATTTGATGAAATCTGGCACAGAAAATTTTTTTGATAGTGGAACCATGGCTATTAATATTCGTTAAAATCGGTCCATTATTTATGGTACTTCCCATAGGTCCCACTTCCCGGAATCGATATGTTGGCCAAAAATATCAATATTTTTTCATGAAATTTTAAATAAATACTACATGTAAATTTAAATCACTGTACCAAATTTCGTTGAAATCGGTCCACATTTGACCATAGCTCCTATACAAACTCTTCTGTCAAAACGCACTAAATGGGACAAAAATAACTAAAACGCTCGTAAATCTGAAGATAATGAGAATTTTAAGTTTATTTTTTGCAAACATAATTTTTGTAACAACTGTAATCAATTTGCCAAATTTCGAGATAATCGGTCCACATTTGACCCTAGCTCCCATATAAGTCTAAATGACGGAAACACCTTAAATATTTAATTAAAGAAAATGTTTGTATGATGGCAAAAATTAGCAAATATTTATCTTTATACAGGAAAAATAACACCTTTGACCTTAGTGGTGAAGGGTATCGTATGGTCGGGCTTGACCGACTATAGCAGTTTGTTACTTGGTTTTGATACATTTGTAAATAAAAAAGTATGTTTTTTTTTTTTGTTAAAAATATCAAATTTTTTTAATCAAATGAAAACTATTAAAGTTATTAAGCTTTTCACAAACCGACTAGGCCATGTAAAACGCACTACCGGGGTATTAAGCATGTAAACAGTTTTAACAGAAATTCAATAAAAAAAGTACGTATTTTGTTTGCAACCGAAAAAATTTAAATTTGAAAAAAGTTAAATAAATTTTGTAAATAAAGGGTGGTTAAATTGTAAGGGCCGATGTTGAATGTGAACCACACCTAAACCCCTAGTTTTTTTCCGAATTTTATTTGATATTTCTTTATTTCAACTAACTTTTACTATTACTTACTATTTTGACTTACTCAATTTGAACCATGGAGAGATACACAATCCAACAACGTGTTAAAGTTATCCAGACTTATTATGAAAATGGGCGTTCAAATCAAAATGCATATCGTGCACTTCGTGATTTTTTTGGTCAATTTGATCGTCCAAATGTGCGTACAATCGCAAAAATCGTGGAAAAATTCGAGCAAACCGGGTCTGTAGAAGATGTGAGAACACCAGTGCATGCTCGTACAGCTCGTAATGCAGAAAACATTGCTGCTGTTCGCGATAGTGTGGCTAAAGAGCCGTCCACCGCAACTCGTCGTCGTGCCCAACAATTGCACCTTTCACGCTCGTCGTTGATGAACATTATGCATAAAGACTTGCATTTACACGCTTACAAGGTGCAATTGGCTCAAGAACTAAAGCCTCTTGATCATTCCAAACGTCGTGAATGGGCGGAATGGTGGCAAGAAATGGCAACAGTGGGTGATCAATTTTCGAAGAAAATCGTCTTCAGTGATGAGGCACATTTTCACCTCAGTGGATTCGTCAATAAACAGAATTGCCGCATTTGGGCGAATGATAATCCAAGAGTGATTGTCGAAAAACCAATGCACCAACACAAAGAGTGACTGTTTGGTGCGGTTTGTGGGCTCGCGGCATCATCGACCCGTATTTTTTCCAAAATAAGGCCGGTCAGGCAGTTACTGTGAATGGTGTTCGCTATCGTGAGATGATAACGAACTTTTTATGGCCCGAATTGGAAGATATGGATGTAGATGATATGTGGTTTCAGCAGGACGGTGCCACTTGCTACACAGCTAACGAAACAATGGCCATTTTGCGCAACAAATTCAATGGCCGTGTTATCTCACGTAATGGCGATGTCAATTGGCCGCCAAGATCATGTGATTTGACACCGTTGGACTTTTTTCTTTGGGGTTATTTGAAAGAAAATAAGCAACAATTCAAGAGCTAAAGGATAAGATAACTCGGCACATTTACGGGTCATCTAAAATTTAGACCATCGGATGGAGGTGTGCCGCCGTGGTCGCGGCGCCCATTTGGCCGATATTTTGTTCCATACATAATTGAGTAATATCAATATATCATAATAAAATAAAATTACAATAATTTCCTAAATAGTTTGTGTTTTATTCAAAATCAACATCGGCCCTCGAAATTTAACCATGGATGTAATGTCTCGTTTTTTCATATTTCTAGCTTTGAAAGACTGTATAATTTTTTTAGAAAAAAATTAAATAATTGCCTACAACTTGATCAGTTGACTTTTCAAAATTGTTTAAAAATTTAAAATTCCTCTGAAAATGTGAGAGATGGAGATACTAAAACACTAAGACCTACCCGAAAACAGTTTTTTGTGAATATCTCAAAATTTGCCACTTATTTTGAAATCTTTGAAAATGGTTTTTGCATTTCCTCACTCAGGTCGATAACCCCCACTAGGTCGCTTTCCAAATTTTTACAAAAGTAACTCATTTGTGCACCGTGCTATTACTCTATGAAATTATATACCAGAAAACCTTAAACGAGCAACTGCGGTTTGCGTTAATTTAACAATATCCTCAATTATATCTCAACATATAATAAATATAATTAGCAAACATTTTATATATATCTGCAATATTAGCAAATAAATCTAGATTATATATAAAGGAAAGGAAAGCTTTCCACGGGTATTTATTCACAATTAATTTAAAACCAAACAATAAAGGAAAGAATCAGATATAAATTCAACGAACTTAAATGCAATTTACAGAGATAAATCCTTTTAAAATTACTACTTACCGCGTTAAAAAATAATTCACACAAAGTCTAAAATTGTAAAAAAGTATAAAACTATGGTATGATATGATCAGACAGACTCAAAGAGTATTTTGAGGTGGATCTAGGAGGGTAAAAGACTTATTATGTTGGAACCTTACCATTGCAAAAGTGTTAAGTAAACTCTTCGCATATACAAATACCAAAACATAAAAAGGGTAAGCATTGCTTAAAAGCAAATACAAAATATAAGTAAAACCTATTATACATTCTAACCATCTTTATATAATAGAGCTTCTTAGGATTGAACAATGAAAAATCTAATATTGTTTAAAAATAACAAAATTGCAGTTGAAGGGATTTTAAAATGAAATAACTGTAAAAATGATGAAGGAGCTCCAAAAGACTCCCTGCTTTAGGGAAAGTTGTAGAAATTCAATTGCAAATAATGCACTTCTTTGGCGAAGACAATGTACTCGAACAATAATACCGCACATACAAGACATTAACTGACAGCTGGTTAACAAGATTTTTCTTAAAAAGGATGTTATGGTTTCAGTTTTAGTCTTTTTTGATTTTTGTTTTTTGTAGCGAAAGGAAATAGACTTGGCAAGAGGGAATAAAAGAATGCGGTATTTTTAAAAATTAGATATTTTCGAAAGAAAATGTTGGGAAGAAAATTTTCAAAATAAAATAATTATCTATCGAAAAATTTTCTCAAAAGAAATTTTCTAAAGAATAATCTTTTTTCTAAAGAAAAATTTTCAATTGAAATATTTTTCTGTAGAAACAAATTTATTGAAATATCGAAAAATTTTCACAAAAAATATTTCTATAGAAAATTTTTTTCTAAATTTTTGATAAAAAAAAATTTTTTAATATAATTTTTTTTCTAAATTTTTGATAAAAAAATTTTGATTAATTTTCTTTAAAAAATTGTTGATAAATTTTCTATAAAAGAATTGATACATTTTCTATAAAAAAATTTTTTATAAATTTTTTATAATTTTTTTTTATAAATTTTTTTGATAAATTTTCTAAAGAAAATTTTTGATAAATTTTCTAAAGAAAATTTTTGATAAACTTTCTAAAGAAAATTTTTGATAAATTTTCTAAAAAAAATTTTTGATAAATTTTCTATAGAAAATTTTTTTGATAAATTTTCTATAGAAAATTTTTTTGATAAATTTTCTATAGAAAATTTTTTTGATAAATTTTCTATAGAAAATTTTTTTGATAAATTTTCTATAGAAAATTTTTTTGATAAATTTTCTATAGAAAATTTTTTTAATAAATTTTCTATTGAAAATTTTTTTGATAAATTTTCTATAGAAAATTTTTTTGATAAATTTTCTATAGAAATTTTTTTTGATAAATTTTCTATAGAAAATTTTTTTGATAAATTTTCTAAAGAAAATTTTTTTGATAAATTTTCTATAGAAATTTTTTTTGATAAATTTTCTAAAGAAAATTTTTGATAAATTTTCTAAAGAAAATTTTTGATAAATTTTCTAAAGAAAATTTTTGATAAATTTTCTATAGAAAATTTTTGATAAATTTTCTATACAAAATTTTTGATAAATTTTCTATAGAAAATTTTTGATAAATTTTCTATACAAAATTTTTGATAAATTTTCTATACAAAATTTTTGATAAATTTTCTATACAAAATTTTTGATAAATTTTCTATACAAAATTTTTGATAAATTTTCTATACAAAATTTTTGATAAATTTTCTATACAAAATTTTTGATAAATTTTCTATACAAAATTTTTGATAAATTTTCTATACAAAATTTTTGATAAATTTTCTTTAGAAAAGTTTTTTGATAAATTTTCTATAGAAAAGTTTTTTGATAAATTTTCTATAGAAAAGTTTTTTGATAAATTTTCTATAGAAAAGTTTTTTGATAAATTTTCTATAGAAAATTTTTTTGAAAAATTTTCTATAGAAAATTTTTGATAAATTTTCTATAGAAAATTTTTGATAAATTTTCTATAGAAAATTTTTTTGATAAATTTTCTATAGAAAATTTTTTTGATAAATTTTCTATAGAAATTTTTTTTGATAAATTTTCTATAGAAAATTTTTTTGATAAATTTTCTATAGAAATTTTTTTTGATAAATTTTCTATAGAAAATTTTTTTGATAAATTTTCTATAGAAAATTTTTTTGATAAATTTTCTACAGAAAATTTTTTTGATAAATTTTCTATAGAAAATTTTTTTGATAAATTTTCTATAGAAAATTTTTTTGATAAATTTTCTATAGAAAATTTTTTTGATAAATTTTCTATAGAAAATTTTTTTGATAAATTTTCTATAGAAAATTTTTTTGATAAATTTTCTATAGAAAATTTTTTTGATAAATTTTCTATAGAAAATTTTTTTGATAAATTTTCTATAGAAAATTTTTTTGATAAATTTTCTATAGAAAATTTTTTTGATAAATTTTCTATAGAAAATTTTTTTGATAAATTTTCTATAGAAAATTTTTTTGATAAATTTTCTATAGAAAATTTTTTTGATAAATTTTCTATAGAAAATTTTTTTGATAAATTTTCTATAGAAAATTTTTTTGATAAATTTTCTATAGAAAATTTTTTTGATAAATTTTCTATAGAAAATTTTTTTGATAAATTTTCTATAGAAAATTTTTTTGATAAATTTTCTATAGAAAATTTTTTTGATAAATTTTCTATAGAAAATTTTTTTGATAAATTTTCTATAGAAAATTTTTTTGATAAATTTTCTATAGAAAATTTTTTTGATAAATTTTCTATAGAAAATTTTTGATAAATTTTCTATAGAAAATTTTTGATAAATTTTCTATAGAAAATTTTTGATAAATTTTCTATAGAAAATTTTTGATAAATTTTCTATAGAAAATTTTTGATAAATTTTCTATAGAAAATTTTTGATAAATTTTCTATAGAAAATTTTTGATAAATTTTCTATAGAAAATTTTTGATATAGAAAATTTTTGATAAATTTTCTATAGAAAATTTTTGATAAATTTTCTATAGAAAATTTTTGATAAATTTTCTATAGAAAATTTTTGATAAATTTTCTATAGAAATTTTTTGATAAATTTTCTATAGAAATTTTTTGATAAATTATTTATAGAAATTTTTTGATAAATTTTCTATAGAAAATTTTTTTGATAAATTTTCTATAGAAAATTTTTTTGATAAATTTTCTATAGAAAATTTTTTTGATAAATTTTCTATAGAAAATTTTTTTGATAAATTTTCTATAGAAAATTTTTTTGATAAATTTTCTATAGAAAATTTTTTTGATAAATTTTCTATAGAAAATTTTTTTGATAAATTTCCAAAGGAAATTTTTTTTGATAAATTTTCTATAGAAAATTTTTTTGATAAATTTTCTATAGAAAATTTTTTTGATAAATTTTCTATAGAAAATTTTTTTGATAAATTTTCTATAGAAAATTTTTTTGATAAATTTTCTATAGAAAATTTTTTTGATAAATTTTCTATAGAAAATTTTTTTGATAAATTTTCTATAGAAAATTTTTTTGATAAATTTTCTATAGAAAATTTTTTTGATAAATTTTCTATAGAAAATTTTTTTGATAAATTTTCTATAGAAAATTTTTTTGATAAATTTTCTGTAGAAAATTTTTTTGATAAATTTTCTATAGAAAATTTTTTTGATAAATTTTCTATAGAAAATTTTTTTGATAAATTTTCTATAGAAAATTTTTTTGATAAATTTTCTATAGAAAATTTTTTTGATAAATTTTCTATAGAAAATTTTTTTGATAAATTTTCTATAGAAAATTTTTTTGATAAATTTTCTATAGAAAATTTTTTTGAGTAATTTTCTATAGAAAATTTTTTTGATAAATTTTCTATAGAAAATTTTTTTGATAAATTTTCTATAGAAAATTTTTTTGATAAATTTTCTATAGAAAATTTTTTTGATAAATTTTCTATAGAAAATTTTTTTGATAAATTTTCTATAGAAAATTTTTTTGATAAATTTTCTATAGAAAATTTTTTTGATAAATTTTCTATAGAAAATTTTTTTGATAAATTTTCTATAGAAAATTTTTTTGATAAATTTTCTATAGAAAATTTTTTTGATAAATTTTCTATAGAAAATGTTTGATAAATTTTCTATAGAAAAGTTTTGATAAAATTTTTATCAAAAAGTTTTCATAAGAATTTTTTTTATCAAAAATTTTTAAATAATTTTTCAGCGGAACATTTTTGATAAATTTTCTATAGAAAACTTAAAACACTTTATGTTAAATGTAGGGGATCAAAATAAAAAATTCAGACATGTCTGCTTTAACTCGCGCTATAAAAGGCAAACAAAATAACAGCAACAATAATCAACATCTTCATCATCATGAACTTTTTTTAGCTGTAACTTTTTCCTTTTTTTAATACATATTTGATATCCTTAGAAATGTATTTTAACTAGAAGAATGTTTGTAAATTAAAGAAAATGTGTAAACACACACATACATATGTATATCCTGGAAACACACTTACAACGGAACTCACACTTAAAAGAATATTCTATTCTATTTAGAATGTTTTGGGAGTTAAGTTCAAAGAAACCAACAATGAAAGGGGCCCAAACCAAAGATGAAAACAGAATTCTGATAAAAACCTCACAGCTCACGTAAAGATAATGTGGCCTGAGGTTGTGTGTTCAAAAGTGCGAAGTTCACCGGAATAAAGAAATCCAAACACTTTACAAGATTACTTCTTGGTTAACAGCGATAGACAAACAGTTGTTGGAATGGACGGAGCGACGGGCGGTTGCACTTTACAAACATGACTACTGACTATTACTTTTGCTTTAGTTCATTTTCGAATTGACGTCAAAAGTGCAGCTGAGACGGGCAAACAACTAAATAAACACAATTTCCTCACAAATATGGAAACAAACATCCAAACGTGGTCAGCATTATTGATATGAATTTTTAAATTTTATTAGTTTCAGTGAAGTTTCAATTAAGGAATACAATAATCTACCGTTTATCAACTTTATATTAGCCTTCGAAAGTGTCATTAGGAGCTAACAATGGAGAGTTTTAGAAAATCGTAACATGTCAACGAAAATTCTTAAATTAATTCGGGCAATGTAAGGGGTAGATGATGTAGGGTAATGTAGGGAACATTGAATACCAAGCAATCGTTCTAATTGTTCTTAATTTAATAAGCCCAGACTTATCTTGGTGATCCTTCATCTCAACTGTGGACACTGATCTCCTCGTGGTATCACTCGGGGAACTACATTATCAAAAGTTAATGTAGTGAGCTAACATGGGCCGCGAGTTCTCCCATAAGAACTACACAAAAATGGGATAGGACGTCGGGCTAGTTACCCACCCCTGAAAAAAACAATTACTATGAAAAAACAACGGTCCCCCTAATGTTTAAGAGAACGTCCGAAACTTCGATGGAAAGACCAAAAAGAGAACAATCTTTTAAAGCTTAGACTACGTAATTGTAGAATATTCGCACAAGATCAATGAGCATTTAATTCTTAAATATGCTTGGCCTTTGACCTTAATAGGTTGTAAACATAGGTCATTTAAATAAGTTAGTATGTATGTACGTGGATTGTAAATGTCGAGTCCTGCATAAAGGTAAATTGTCAAACCCGTTCGAATTTACTACTGGAGTAAGGCAAGGATGTATCTTGTCTCCTATACTTTTTATACTCGTCATCGACAATATAATGCCTACGGCTCCGAATGGTATACACGGTATATAATGGACACCCTTTAAACACTTGGATTATGCTGATGACGTACTTAGAATATGCTGATGACGTATGTCTTCTAAGCCAAAGCTCAGGTCACCTTCAAGAAAATAACGCTTTCACTGTTAAATCTCGGGCAGCTGGGCTAGACATCAATGTTTCCAAGACAAAAATTATGCCTTGAGGCGCAAAACCAACCTTTGTAATTATCTTGGAAGTTTGGTATCTACAAAAGGTGGCGCCGAAGAGTATATTGAATCGCGTATTAATAAGACAAAATCTGCATTCGGCATTATCAGAGCTATTTGGAAATCTTGGTAAATATCAACAACAACTAAGTTACGAATATACAACTCGAATGTCAAGTCCATCCTGTATTACGGCTGAGAAATTTGGAAACACAGAAATCTTACAACAAATCGTTAATATATATTCGCCGAATCGCATAGGAAATGAAGCTCTACTAAACGCGACAAATCAAATCCCTGCTTTGATAGGCCACATACTTCGAAGGCCAAATACCAACATTGCTCGACAAGCGATAATAAAAAAAATCATATTGAAAATTTATTCATACAAAAAATTTTATATTCAAAACTTTTCTATATAAAAAATTGTATATTAAAAATTATTCTATACAAAAAGTCTTATATGGGCATTTCCAGGATCGCGAACAGGACATTCGTACGCACTCAACTTGAAAAAAAAATATGAAAACTCAAATTTTTTTTTTAACTTTTTATAAATATTTAATAGCATTTTAGTAGAACAATTTTTGAGAACAAAAAGAAAATTATAAAATATGAACGTTCTCCAAATATTTTCGATAAACTTGCGATCGCGAACGGGACAAAAAATGTAAGTCATTTTTTTCGGTGTGTGGTTTTCTTTAAAATTTTCAGAAAATCCAAATTTTGACATTTGACAGCGGTGAAGAAAGGGTTAATATCGTCCAATAAAAACAGCAATAACTTTTAAACTACCTCATGGATTTTCGTCTTTTTTTATGTTTGGTCTAGATTTCGCAAAAACAAAAATATAACCCATTTTTCCCCATACAAATGGGCAGGGACCGTAACTGTTTTAACTTTTATCGTAAAAGTCAGAAAATAAAAGTCATTTTTTGACTTTTATTTTTTCGATAAAAAATAACAGTTATTTTTGACTTTTATTTTTTCAAGCAAAAATAAAAGTTATTTTTTAACTTTTATTTTTTCGAGCAAAAATAACAGTTATTTTTGACTTTTATTATTTCGAGCAGAAATAAAAGTTACTTTTGTTTAAATTCATGATAAATTTATTGAAAATTTTTGTCAAACAAAGATAATTATTCAGTGAAAATAATTTGCATATGCTCAAAAATTAATGGAGTTGAGTTTCGCAATCATAATTAGGGTTAAAAACACAAAAATAACTTTTATTTCTGCTCGAAATAATAAAAGCCAAAAATAACTGTTATTTTTGCTCGAAAAAATAAAAGTTAAAAAATAACTTTTATTTTTGCTTGAAAAAATAAAAGTCAAAAATAACTGTTATTTTTTTTTTCAAAAAAATAAAAATCAGATTTTTAAAAATCATGGCATTTTATGAAAATTTCGTCCAAGACTATCAAAATGGTATACTTGGTTTTATTCTCCAAAATTTCCTTGCGGTTGCTTTTTTAATAAAAAATTCAAAAATAACAGTTATTTTCGGTCCCTGCAAATGGGTTCTTAAACTTTGGACCCGATGCGCGCCCCTAAAACGTTGTCCGATTTGGCTCAAATTTTCAGATCTAAACTTTTGTCACAATATTCCGTAGAAAAAGTTTAAAAATTCGAAAAATCATTTTTCTTCATACAAAAAATTATCACCCTACTGTACATTAATAACAAGTTTATATGGCCAGCAGACCAGTCAGTCGGTCGGATATTGTTAAAGCGACTGGCGGTAAAAGGTATAAAATCTAATCGATCGCTTAAAGAGTGAAAATTTAAAACAAAGTTTTTGTAATATAGCATAAGAAGTTAGTCATCATGATCGTAATATGATTAAGCGGAACACGTTATGATAAATTGATAATTTAAAGATTTTCAACATTATTCGTTTATATATTTCTAAAAATATGTAACAAAATTTTGTTCAAAGACGCTTTAATTTCTATTTTAATAGCAAACTTGCCCTCTGGTAATTTACTCCATATTCACGTTCATGCTACAATTAGTGATTACAATCAAAACAATTCTAATCCTTTCGCTAAAATAATATATCTAATACAGCTGCTCCAACTATCACAATATAATAGCTTTTCTGTGTTGTCCATTGACTTCAGAAAACCACTTGTCTGTCAAGTTTATCTACAATACTCGTAGCTTATCTTCATCAAAACAATTTGGCAACTGTTTTTATTTTTATCGGCCTAAAATAAAGAACAAAGAGCATTAGCAGCTGTCTTAACCCTTTTTATTATTTATTTTATTCTACTTTCTTTTAATTTCCTCTATTTCCCCTCCAAAAAAATAAACACTTTCATCTTTTTATTTTTTTATTTCAATCCTTATTCGATATAAAGTGACCATTTGTTGCAAATTAATATGACAACAGGATTAGTGTATTGAGAGTATTATTTCCAAACAGGATATAGAATATTATCCTTGGCTTTGTTATTCGTCTGCCACAAAGAAAAAGTCAGTCTGCGAAACAATCAGATAAGACAAAAGGACAACTAAAACCGAATACGTTTTTGAAATATTGATGATATTTAAAACGATAATACCCGTGAATTCTAGCCAATAAGAAAGAACATACTTGAGTGTTTGTGTTCCCTTTTTTTCTATTTGTATTTCTATTGATTTATACCGCAATCCCTAAAAATACCAAACACTTAAATAAATATAACCACAACATTAAAATTTCGAATGTTTTTATTCTTTATATTTGTACGATGCTCATCTCATCCACTATTTATGTCATTTCAATTCACAATATTTCCAATGAATGAGATCGACTTTATATTGTAGTTTTTACCCCCATCTTATAACCCTTTTCGTTTTGTGATTCTCGATGGCATCTTTATTGCGTTTCAATAAATTTAACATCGCAAATGGCACTTGAAATTTTGCAGGTTTTCCTTCGCTTTGGGAATTGTAAGACTCTCAAGTCCTTCTTGTTTTTTTTTGCCTTCTTTTGAACAACACAATACTTTGATGCTCTTAACAAATTGTCGTTAGCTCAACTGACCAATTTGTTTGATTTGCACGAAAAAAAAAAACACACAAATATCCTTAAGGACAATAATAGGAAGAAAAGCAAAAGAAATACGAAATATATAAATAGCTAGTGTAACTAGATATTACCAATTGTTAAAAACATCAAATATTAAAGTATTAAATAATGTTCGAAAAGAATAGAAGATTTGAAAGATTTATTTGTGCAATCAATTACATAGGAATTGTTAAGAATATTATGAAATACTCGTATAGTGTGTCTGACAAATACTTTTTTTGCTATATTTTGACCAGCGCTTCAGGAATGACCCTTACTAATGTAGATATTGCAAAGAAAGATAGGTGAAGAAGTTTACAAGTACGACACGCTGGTATGGAAAACTTTTAGCTCTAATATATTTCTCATACGGACTGGATTGTAGGGCTATATAACTAACTTTGTTAACCCATTAGCGACCACAGTTTCATATGCGTAACGAGCACATATCATAATTTTAAACTAAAGTTCGAAATAACTAAAAAATATACAAGTGCATATTTATGTCTGTTTTGTGTACTTATGTTCAGTCTACAGCTACAAATCATTTAGAAGTAAGTTCTAGGGCCAAATTACGGCATTCGATATCGATCGAAATCTTAGATATTTTCAAAACATTTGTATAGCATACTTTAAGGATAATCAAAATTATTTAAAAGATGCACAGTTTACTATATTTTTTTGAAGTTATTTGCCAAAAGATGAACAATTGTTAAAGAGTTTTTATTGAACAATATATATTTTCAAAAACGAATCAATATAGGTACCAAATTTCAATAGACTTTTTGCATCGTAGTAACTTTGAACATCCCTAAAGTATACTTTACAATATTCGCTTAAAAGTCTGGGGCCAAATTACGGCATCGATATCGATCGAAATCTTAGATATTTTCAAAACATTTGTATAGCATACTTTAAGGATAATAAAAATTATTTAAAAGATGCACAGTTTACCATATTTTTTTGAAGTTATTTGCCAAAAGATGAGATAAAGAGTTTTCATTGAACAATATATATTTTTAAAAACGAATCATAATAGATACCAAATTTCAATAAACTTTTTGCATCGAAGTAACTTTGAACATCCCTAAAGTATACTTCACAATATCCGCTTTAAAGTCTGAGTTTTCCATCGATATCGAATGTGGTAATTTGGCCCCTGTTCTTGTTGTGCTGGCGAAAGCTTGTTTTGTAAAATGTGTACATTGAAATATGACGACACGAAGAACTTGAGATATTTAACTATTTACATATAAATATAGCGTATACAATTTAATTATTTAATTGTAAAAATTAAAAAAAGGTTTATAGTGTACGATAGAAAGAAAAAAGTCAGGGGCCAAATTACGGCATTCGATATTGATCGAAATTTTAGAAATTTTCAAAACATTTGTATAGCATACTTTAAGGATAATAAAAATTATTTAAAAGATGCACAGTTTACTATATTTTTTTGAAGTTATTTGCCAAAAGATGAACAATTGTTAAAGAGTTTTCATTGAACAATATATATTTTTAAAAACGAATCAAAATGGATACGAAATTTCAATAAACTTTTTGCATCGAAGTAACTTTCAACATCCCTAAAGTATACTTCACAATATTCGCTTAAAAGTCTGAGTTTTCGATCGATATCGAATGCGGTAATTTGGCCCCAGGTGTTACGTATTTGTAACAGTGGGCAGAACTTAGCTATTTTTGAACGATTTTTTTACGTTACAAAAATGAATAAATATCAACATAAAATTTTTAATTAGATATACATTTAAGAGTAATTTTTTATCGATATGGGCTTTTGACATTAAAAGAAGCCAGACAGAATATCTTGAGGAGCTTCTATCAGAAGAAAGCCAGGGAGATGTGATGAACAAGTGGTCATGGAGCCACCCAGTGCAGACTATTTACCGTCAAATGAAGACTCTAGAGATAAAGATGGCAGTGGACTTTCGCAAAATTTTCTCAAAGCTCTTCTTATACAACCTTGTGAAATAACAATCGCAAGGCCGGGAATGGCCGGGTTCGCAACGTTTGGGTATGGTGAACCCCTAAATACAGAAGATGTTATGATAACTCTTCCACTAATTTAGAGATCGACATTAGATCTATTGCAAGCACACCATGTAAGGTGCAATTATATGTAGAGCCGCTGATTTGTCACTACACGTGCAGCTCCAAGAAACCTTTTCTGCATCAGATACATGTTTTTTTTATATTTTTATGCAAGTTAGATTACTTGTTATTTAAAATTTGATTGATTTACCTAGTCTAGATCGCTGTGGGCATTAAAGGATTGACGTAACAGTGCCGCATTTCTTCAATTAATCATTATGTTTAAAATTCGAACTGTCACAAAGTAAGATAACACACTGCTACAAAAAAAATGAAGTAAAAGTTTCTGGGATGTAATACCATACTGGTAGGTACTGTCGAGTAGAACAACACTCTGTTTTTAGAATTTTCAAAACACCCCCAAAATCTGAAGTTACGGATAAAAACCGGTTTTTCATACCCGTGTACTCTTATCACCCCGTAACTTAGACAAATGCCAACCGATTTTAAGTTTTTTGAAAGATATTGAAAGAAGAAGCTTAGCCCTTTTCAACGATATATAAGCTGTGTTCCAGAACTCCCAATACTGTACAATATTGTACAAGTTTTAATCAGAAATTACAATTAAGTGTTCCTGTACTAAAAAAAACTGTAATTGAGAACGAATTTGAAAAAATTCTAAAATTTTCTCCTTAAAATAATTTACATGTTTTTGCCAGAAAAATTTTTCATGGCAAACATTTAAAAATTTTCAAAAAAAATATTTATGAATAAAAAACAAACAAATATTCTGAAAAATTGTTATAAAAAATAAAATACAGAAGAACTGAAATGTTTGTAACTGGTTTAAAAACATTTCTTTGGATATTTTTCAAGTTAGATCAATAGTGGACTTAAATTTAGGTGTTTTATGTTCCCGTACTTCTATGTTAGTTTTGCTATTTGGGAGAGTAACTTCTAAATTACTCTCATTTGCTGGAACTCACCCAGAAAGTAAAGAAACAGACCTATAGTTTTTAATAAATATATTTACGAAACACATGTGTTTTTTAACACCAAATATATTTTTCCGTTTTTTTCTACATTTTTCTATTTTTGGGACTCAACATTTTTGTATGCGAAGCGTGTTATTTATTATCTGATTTCAATAAGATATAATATAACCAATAAAATGAGCCTTCATATTTGAAAATCCGTCAAGAACTGACTGATTTGTTCAACATAAAAGAAAAACAAATGTTTACAAATAAACAGTTTTTAACGATTTCGATCAAAAATGTTTGCTTGACCTTCCTCTTTGATTGATTATAATCAATTGCATTGAAATAAATACCTCTTACATTGTTTTAGAAAACAAAAGCACTTGAATGCTTCATTCCAAAGTTATGCGCTATAAATCTTAAAATTTAAATAGCTCATAATTCTCTAACTTTAAGTGATTCCATCTATCGGGTGTTTTTTATTGAGGTATAGAACTTTAAGTTGGCACCACTTTTTTAACTGGCGGCCATTTTGTCAGCTGTCAAGTGATTAATATTTAGTTTGGTTTGCCATTTCATCATGAACAGGTTGACAAAAGAACAACGCTTGCAAATCGTGCAAATTTATTTCGAAAATAATGGTTCAGTTCGCGAAGTTTAACGCAAGCTCCGTCCATTTTATGGTCGACATAATCGTCCATCAGAGTAATTAATTCGGTTAACCATGGATCGTTTTCGCACTACGTTTACTCTATGTTATAATACGCATCCGCAGCGACGTCGAACAGTGCGCACCGAAGAAACAATTGCCGCTGTAGAGCAAAGTGTTGAAGAGGACCCGAATGAATCGATTCGCTACCGTGCACAGCAATTGGAGCTTTGTCCATCAACTTTATGGAAGATTTTGCGGAAAGATCTTGGCTTGCGACCTTACAAGATCCAGCTTGTGCAAGAATTAAAGCCGCGAGACCATGCAATGCGTCGTGATTTTGGTGTATGGGACGTAAATGAGATTGATCTCGATGCTGAATTTCATCGCAAAATTTTGTTCAGTGATGAGGCTCATTTTTGGTTGAATGGCTACGTCAACAAGCAAAATTGCCGCATTTGAAGAAGTGAAGAGAATCCACATGAGACCCTTGAGACGCCATTACATCCACAAAAACTGACTGTTTGGTGTGCCCTATGGGCTGGTGGAATCATTGGGCCGTACTTCTTCCGAAATAATGCTGGAGAGTCAGTTACCATAAATGGAGACCGGTATAGAGCCATGATAACCGACTATTTTGATCCCCAATTGGATGGCATGAATGTGGATGAGTTGTGGTTCCAACAAGACGGCGGTACATGCCACACAGCGCACGTCACAATTGATTTATTGAAGGAAACATTCGATGAGCGCATAATTTCGCGGAATGGACCTGTCAATTGGCCACCAAGATCGTGCGATTTGTGGGGATATGTGAAGTCGCTCGTCTACGCCAACAAACCAGAAACGTTAGGGGACTTGGAAGCCAACATTCGTGGCATTATTGCCAACATACGGCCCCATATGCTCGAAAAAGTAGTTGAAAATTGGACCTGTAGAATTGGCTTTATACGAGCAAGCCGCGGCGGCCACATGCCCGAAATCATATTTAAACATTAATGGCATAAAATTATCCTTCCAATAAAGCCAAATTGATGGACATTAAAACGATTTTCTTGTGTTTTATTTTAATTCGAAGTTCTATACCTCTAAAAAAACACCCATTATTAGAATTTTTTGATTTATATATACTATAACTTACATAAAAACCATTGTTATCGGAGGTTGATTACTAAAAAGGATTTGTGTTATTTCTGTCAAAATATAAATGCGATATTGGCATCACTCATAAGCAGCTGTTTCTATTGTAGACAAAAATCTATATCAGCTGGTTTCAATGCAGCTGCCGTATTAAAAAAAAGTAACTGACTGCAAGGCGACTGTTGCAACCAACGACTTTTGTAGTCGGTTTTCGTGTAGCCTGCTGTCATGATTGTGTTTCTAGCGTAAGTTCGGCAGATCACTGACGCCGTTACTGCTGCATCTAAGCCGACTTAGACATGTAATGCAAGAATGTCAAAATGAAAGGGTGCACAAGTAATCAAGAACAAGCACGATAGTAGGAATATAAAAAGAAACCACAAACAGTAAACAATTTAAACAAAGTTAAATACATATAAAATATAATATTAAAATTTTTAAATAAACTAAAATGAATAAAAATGAGTGTTAAATAAAAAACAAAATTTACTCAATCTAATATTAATAAAGAGTGAATGAAACTTATTCTTTGGTAAGTTTTGATCATTCAATATATTCGAGTTTGTAATGCATCTTTTGCTTTCATTGTATTACCCAGCAAAACTTTTCGTTACTAACTAATGAAAAACAAGTAAGAAAAGCCCGAATATATCATACCCTTCACTACTAAGGTTAAATATGGACCAACAATTAAACAAAATTTCCTTAAGACTTAGGGACATACATACATACATATACCATGTGCTATTTTTTCAAAATTTCGAGATTTTATTTTATAAATCTCCGGCTAAGGGCCTGATATGGGAGCTAGGGTCAATTGTGGACCGATTGTTACCAAATTTTGGATATTGGTTTATATTTATAAAATATTTATCTGTGCAAAGTTCAAGTTATCAAGTGCATTTATCTTTAGAGTTATTAACGTTTTTGTGCTTTTATGTGTATATAAACGTTTTTTGAGAATGTGTCTTGTATGGAAGGTATGGTCAAATATAGGCTGATTTCTACAAAATTAGGAACACTGATTAAGGTTATGATAGGCAATATTTGTGCCGAATATTGTTAAAACACAACTAAATTTGTGCTTATAAAGAACCAAAAACTCTATTCCGGGAAGGCATCCCTATGGGAGGTACCCGAAATAGTAATCCGATTTCAGCCAAAAAGTATAGGGATCGTCCTTGGACCGAAATATGAGTCTGTGCCAAATTTCATCAAATTATCTTTAAAGTTGGGTGATGTAGGGGATGTTGGATACCAAGTAACGGTCCTGATCGGTCTTAACTTGGAAATGCCCAGGCTAATCTTGGTCATCCTTCATCTCAATTGTGGACACTGACCTCCTAGTGGTATCACCCAGGTAGCTACGTTAACACCCGTTAAAGTAGTGAGCTAATATGTGCCGCGAGTTCCCCCATAAGAACTATTAAAACATGGGTCTGGGACGTCGGGCTAGAAACCCACTCCTAGAAAAATTTAAACGGCCCCCCTAATGTTGATGACTATGGCAAACGAAAAAGGACCATGATTTAAGGATCAGCACATGGAACATCCGAACCCTCTACAGAGGAGGTGCTTTGACCCGGTTGATGGATGTCTTCGAGGAATATAAATGTGATCTAACTGCTGTCCAGGAAGTAAGATGGAATGGCAACGGCGTCGCCAAGACACCAAAAGGTGACCTATATTACAGCTGCCATCAGAGTAGGCATGAATTTGGTTGCAGATTCATAGTCAACTAAAAAATGCGAAACCTAGTCTCCAGATTCACCCCAGTTAACGAAAGATTAGCAAGAATACGTGTAAAAGCAAAATATTTCTATCTGAGTTTAATTTGTGTTCACGCTCCCACAGAGGATAAAGATGAAGATTTAAAAGAAGCCTTTTATGAGCAAATCGAGGAAGTATAATCATGACGTAAAAATGATACTGGACAGGAAAGTTGCTTTGAGCCCACTGCTCGAAATACGGTAGTGAGTAGCACCAGATTTTAACACCGTAGGATACATAAAGCTACGTGGGTGTCTCCCGATCAAATGACAAAAAATCAAATAGACCATATTGTAGTTGACGGAAGGCACTCATCAAGCGTATTGGATGTGCGTACAATTCGGGGAGCCAATATGGACTCCGATCACTATCTCGTTGCAGCCAAGGTGAAAACACGCCTGAGTGTGTCGCGAAATATGCAGACAGAATCGCAAAGGAAATTTAACACCACCAAGCTACAATCCCATCAAATTGCCACAGATTACTCGCGACGAATAGCTCAATTACTCGGAGAAAATATTTCAACTCCCAACGATATCAGCGCTCTTTGGCAACATATTGCCAGCTCTATGAAAACTGCTGCAAAAACTTTGTATGACGAAGAGTGTCGCGATGCCATTGCGGAGAAAAATGGAGCCTACAGGGCGACCCTGCAGTCAGTAGTAACTCGTCGAACTTTAAAAAGATATAGAGAAAGAAAGAGGGAAGAAAAAAGAGAGAAGTGGAAAGACGTGTGTTCGAGCAGATTGAGTTTTATAAGAGTCGTAATGAAGTGCGTAAATTTTATCAAAAAGTTAAACACCAAACGGATGGTTTTAGCAATTGTATTTTCTCCTGCAAGGACGACCAAGGGAACGTGGTAACAGATGCTGAAACCGTACTAAAACTGTGGAAGGAGCACTTTTTCAAATTGTTGGTATCAAATGAAAGCGATCAAGATGACACGCTGATGATGGCGTTGTATGTCCACCACCAAACCAAAATGAGATTAGAATCGCTATAAATCGACTAAAAAATAACAAAGCTGCGGGTGCCGATGGTCTTCCTGCTGAGCTTTTTAAGGCCGGAGGAGATGAGTTGATAAGGCTTATGTCCCAACTTATAGAAGCAATATGGTCAGAAGAATACTTGCCAGACGATTGGAACCTTAGTGTCCTTTGTCCTGTGCACAAAAAAGGAGATAAAACTGTGTGTGCAAATTATAGAGCGATAAGCCTCCTCTCAATTGCATATAAGATTCCATCGACCATACTGTGCGAAAGGCTTAAGCCCAAAATTAACGAAATAATTGGGACGTACCAATGTGGCTTTAGACCAGGTAAATCAACCACTGACCAGATCTTTACTCTACGTCAGATCCTGGAGAAGACCCAAGAGAAACAAATTGACACGTATCATCTCTTTGTTGACTACAAAGCAGCTTTTGACAGCCCGATACGGATGAAGGTGTTTGAAGCAATGTCTGAGTTCGGCATCCCCACGAAGCTAATAAAGTTATGCAGAATGACACTAACTAATACAATATCATCTGTTAAGATAGGTAAGAACCTATCAGAGTCTTTCATAACTAAACGGGGTTTCAGACAAGGTGATTGTCTATCATGTGATCTCTTCAATATTGTGCTAGAGAAAATCTTACGAGGTGCAGCAGTTAATATAAGTGGTACAATCTTCAATAGAAAACATACGATGACATTGATATTATGGGACGCACTTTACGCTAGGTAACTGCCGCCTTTTCCAATATCGAGAAGGAATCAAACAAAATGGGTCTAGCTGTAAATGAATCAAAAACAAAACTGATGGTTTCTTCAGGCAGACAGACCACTAGAATTGGATCACATGTGCCCGTAGAAAACTATAGCTTCAAAGTTGTAAAAGAATTTGTATACCTTGGTACCGCTGTGAACATCAACAACTATATAAGCTTTGAAATTAAACGTAGATTAATACTTGCCAATAGATGCTATTTTGACCTAAGCAAACAGCTAACAAATAAAGTCCTCTCCGTAAGAACTAAAATTACGCTCTATAAAACGCTTATACTACCCGTGTTACTGTATGGTACAGAATCATGGGTACTTGCACAGGCAGATGAAGCTATCCTTGGAGTGTTTGAGAGGAAAATCCTACGAAAAATATTTGGACCAGTCTGCGTCAACAATGAGTATCGACATTGAATGAATCATGAGCTGTATGAGCTATACGCTGATATAGACATAGTAAAAGGCATTAAGCAACAGCGGCTGCGCTGGCTAGGACATGTTGTGCGAATGGATGTAAATACTCTGGCAAGCAAAGTGTCCGATAATGATCCTGAGGGAACTCGTAGAAAAGGGCGCCCAAAACTTCGATGGAAAGACCAAGTAGAAGAAAATCTTTCAATACTTGGCATAAGAAATTGCAGAATATGCACACAAGATAGAAGTGCATGGAATTCTAAAATATGCTCGGCCTTTGACCCAAACAGGTTGTTACTATAGGCCATTTAAGTAAGTAAGTATCTTTAAAGTTACGACCTATAGAATGATAACAAGCTTACATGGGTAACCGGCCATCCAGCATGCCGGACGGACATCGTTAAAACATTTGTACACGTTTTATTGTCTTTGAATATTGTGGAAATAAAAATGGATTGGAATTTTTGAATGAATTTTAGAATCGTACATTATATGTGATGAGTTCTTTCTAAAAAGTATATATATTAAAAAATTGAGCACTGAGTACCCAAGTTCCATGCATTCAAAGTTGACTTACGCACGTGACAAAAAAAGTAAGTGCCTTTTAGAGCCGTAAGGAATATTGTAAAAGTAAGCGAATTATAGAAGATTTTTTTTTCGGAAAAATGTTTTTATAAAGGCTATTAATGGACCTTTATAATCATGTTTTGTTCAAAAACAAGTATGCATTGGTTGGCTAAGAAAAAACAAATTTGTTCATTACGCACGTTACATTACGCACGTGACACTTTTTACCTTCATACATATTTTAGTAATTTAACATATATTTTCAGAAGTTTTTAAGAAAAAATTTGGCCCAGATCATTGTTTTGATATTGGGACCATGGCTATTGAAATCGGTCCATTATTTATGGTTCCTCCCATAGGTCCCACTTCCCGGAATTGATATTTTGGCCACAAATATCAATATTTTTCCATGAAATTTGAAGCAAATACTCCTTATATAAAACTGAATCAATGTACAAAATTTCGTTGAAATCGGTTCACATTTGACCATAGCTCCCATACAAACTCTTCTGTCAAAACGCACTAAATGAAGCAAAAATCACTAAAACACTCGTAAATCTGAAGATAATGAGAATTCTAAGTTCATTTTTTGCATACATAATTTTTGTAAAAGCCGTAATCAATTTTCTAAATTTCAAGGTAATCGGTCCATATTTGACCCTAGGCCCCATGTAAGCCAAACTGACAAAAACAGCTTAAATATATAAGTTTTGAGAAAATGTTTCTATGATGGCAAAATTTAGCAAATATTAGCCTTTATACAGGAAGAACACCTTTGACCTTAGTGGTGAAGGGTATCGTATGGTCGGACTTGACCGACTATTGCACTTTCTTACTTGTCTTAAATTAAAATAAAATTTATCAAATGGACATAAATGAACAGCATTGAATTTTTCGTACTTACTATTACGCACGTGACAAAGTTCAAAAATCCAAAAAAAAATTACTTTTTGTAGAAGGCTATTAATTTCAATAATTTATTTAAGCAAACAAAAAACTTGCTTTAGAGATTTAACAACAAGACACTTCAACTGATAATGAGCAACTAGTGGCATTATGTGGTTCTTTTGCCTTACGCACGTGACAAAGGAATGTTGCCGAAAAAAACATTTAAATATTCCGTTATTGATGCACAGTTTGCTCTCATCTCACATTTTTATATTCATTTGTTGTTGTATCAGTTACTTACATACCAAACTGCAATATTACATATATATTATTTTCGTCAGCAGCAATGACAAAGCTTTTAAATTGAATTAAAGAGCCTTTCGTTTTACATACCATTTTTTTTGCATTTAAGATTATGATAAGCTGAAAAGTTGTTTACATAGTAAAATCTTAATAGTTTCTTTTCAATTTTCTGTTCTTAAAAATATTATGCGAGCGTTTTGATTTTTTAACTAACGGTGAACCATTTCATGGAAATGCCCATATTCAAAAAATAAACTTAAAATTCTCATTATTTTCAGATTTACGAGCGTTTTAGTGAATTTTGTCCCATTTAGTGCGTTTTGAGAAAAGAGTTTACATGGGAGCTATGGTCAAATGTGGACCGTTTTCAACGAAATTTGGTACAGTGATTTGAGTTTACATAAGCAGTATTTGCTTTAAATTTCAAGAAGTGGGACCTATGGGAGGTACCATAAATAATGGGCCGATTTTGGCAAATTTCAATAGCCATGGTCCCATTATCAAAAAAAAATGATCTGTGCTAAATTTCATGAAATTATTTTTAGAATTGCTTCCTGTAGTTTGATTACAAGGTTTACATGGAGGTCCAGCCAGCCAGACGGACGGACGCACTGACATCGCTATCTGAATTGGAAAGTGATTTTAAGCCTATTGGTATACTAAAAGGTGGGTCTCAGACCAATATTACTATGCGTTACAAACATCAGCACAAATCCAATATACCCTTTCCACTTATGGTGGTGAAGGGTATAAAAATGTTCATGGTCTTGGTAGGATTTGAACCCGGGTAATTAATTTTAATTACCATTCGAATTACAAATAAGTACTTACTTTAATTACTTTTATAATACCACATCATAATACCAAATTTTTGCTGGGTAATTTCATATTTATGGTCTAAAAAAAAACAAAGCTTTTTATTTTAAATCAAAATGTTTATATATTTATTTAATTATCTTTTGTTTTCATATTAATTTTGTTTAAATATATAATAGGTTATAATAATACAATATAAGTAATACGATTTATAAAATTTCAGATGACATAACTTACAATATTCAATATTTTTGTTAAATTAAATTATTTTGTGTAATATTTAATGTAAAGTCTGCGATTTTATTAATTTTTTTGTTTATTTTTTTGTTTTATTAATAATTTAATAAAATATTAATAAATATTTCGTATGTGTATGAGGTGTGAAATATTTTTGTTTGTATTAATAATTGTTTTATTAGTTTTAATGATATAAGTTATAATATATGACAAAAATGATTAAATGGTATACTAAAAAAATGCTACATTTATTATTTTTTTTAAGATTTTTTTTTTAAATTTTTAAGTTTTTTTTAGACGTTTTTAATTTTTTTTTTATATTTTATAAATTATATTTTTACTTTTTTTACTGAGGTTAATATATGGTTTTATTTTTTTGCTGTAGTTTTAAAAATAAAAGCAACAAAATTTTATTTTTTTAATTTAAAGAAAACTACAGTTTTTTTTTAGATAAAACATTTTTTTTTAATTTTTTATTGGCTGCACCTACAAAAAAGCATTTCATGGGATTTTTTATTTAATAAAGTTAGTTTTTTGTTTTAGATTAAAAATTAGTTTTATATATTTTTTTTGTTTAATAAAAATTTTAGTTTAAAATAAATTATGAGGTGTAGATTGTTATGGTTGCTAAAATTAACTAAAATATTAATAGAATTCTTTTTAAAAACATTTAATAATAAATTGTTGTAATAGGTTAATAATAATAATTTAAATAGAGTAATATTTGTAATAATAATAATAATAGTTTAAAAACAGAATTATTGTAATAAAACAAATACTTTTTATATATTTGTTTAAATTTAAACAAATACGACAAATAAACATCTAAGTTAAGATCTGAGATGATTTTTGGATCATTTTTTAATATTTTTGGTTATTTGTTAGAAATATGTTTAATTAACTTCTAACCTTTTGTAGTCTTATCAGTTATTATTGGTTCCATAAATATTTAGATATATTAACATTTATTCAAACTTTTAAATTTTTGTTAATTTTTTGGGCTCGAGCTTATCAGTCCAATTACACTGCTCTAGTTGAAAAAAACGAAGAGCTAACCTAAAAAACGGTTAGCACCACTCGATTTATGTTTTTTTTTTCACTAGGTCTTCCTTTTTCGGTAGTCAAAGTTGTCAAAATCGAGCTCAGTGTTATTAACCAGGCGTTGGCAGCCCATACCACCAGAAGCCGATAAATTTTTTTAATATTCGTAAATACCACGATCATTAATCAAACTCTAGAAAATGAGTATTCAAATCATTCAGTTAGAACTTGGATGTTAAAAGAGTTGGTTGGTGCCGATTTGTTAAAAAAAAAGAAATAAAATAGGCAAGAAACCAATCAAAATCCAATTTATAGCAACAAAATACATGGTTCAAGATAACAAAGAAATATAATATCGAACATTGTTGCCAAGACACTATTATTTTTGTAAACAATGGGAATATTTTTGTAAATAATGGGAACATTTTTCAAAACAGAAATAAATTCTAATATTAAAAAATTTTAGATTTTTATATTTCTTAGATATTTTCGATCGAAACATTTTTTTTTAGAAAAATTTTTAATAAAAATATTTTTCTTTGGAAAATTTTTTGATAAAAATATTTTTCTGTAAAAATTTTCTATATAAATATTTTTATATCAAAAAATGTAGAAAAATTTTTGATCAAAAAATTTTCAATAGAAAAATTTTAGATAAAAAGATTTTCTATGTTAAATTTTTGATAAAAAAAATATAAAAAAAGTTTTCTGTAGAAAAATTTCTGATAAAAAAGTTTTTTTTTTTATAAAAATTGTTCTATAGAAAATTTTTTGATAAAAATTTTTCTATAGAAAAATTTTTTAATCTAAAATTTTTCTATTGAAAATTTTTTTATCAAAACTTTTTCTATAGAAATTTTTGATAAAAAAAGTTTTCTATAGGAAAATTTTTTATAAAAAAATTTTCTATAGAAAAATTTTTGATAAAAAAATTTCCTATAGAAAAATTTTTGATAAAAAAATTTTCTATAGAAAAATTTTTGATAAAAAAAATTTCTATAGAAAAAGTTTTGATAAAAAAATTGTCTATCGAAAAACTTTTGATAAAAAAATGTTTAATAGAAAAATTTTGGATTAAAAAAATTTTCTATAGAAAAATTTTTATAAAAAAATTTTCTATAGAACAATTTTTATAAAAAAATGTTTGATAAAAAATTTTCTATCGAAAAAATTTTCTATAGAAAAAATTTTTGATAGAAAAATTTTTGATAAAAAGTTTTCTATAGAAAAATTTCGATAAAAAAGTTTTCTATAGAAAGATTTTTGATAAAAAGTTTTCTATAGAAAAATTTTCGATAAAAAGTTTTCTATAGAAAAACTATTGATAAAAAAATTTTGTAAAAAAATATTTGATAAAAAAAATTTTTGAAAAAAAAAATTCTATAGAAAAATTTTTGATACAAAAATTTTCCATAGAAAAATTGTTGATACAAACATTTTCTATAGAAAAATTTTTGATAAAAAGATTTTCTATAGAAAAATTTTTGATAAAAAACTTTTATATAAAGAAAAATTTTTAATAAAAAAATTTTCTATAGAAAATTTTTGATAAAAAAATTTTCTGTAGAAAATTTTTGTTAAAAAAATTTTCTGTAGAAAAATTTTTGATAAAAACATTTTCTATAGAAAAATTTTTGATAAAAAAAATTTCTGTAGAAAAATTTTTGATAAAAAAATTTTCTATAGAAAAATTTTTGATAAAAAAATTTTCTAAGAAAAATTTTTGATAAAATAATTTTCTAAAGAAAAATTTTTTATAAAAAAATTGTCTATAGAAAAACACTTGATAAAAAAATTTTCTATAGAAAAATTTTTGATAAAAAAATTTTCTATAGAAAAATTTTTATTAAAAATTTTCTATAGAAAAATTTTTGATATAAAAATTTTTTGTAGAAAAATTTTTGATAAAAAATTTTCTGTAGAAAAATTTTTGATAAAAAATTTTCTGTAGAAAAATGTTTGATAAAAAATTTTCTGTAGAAAAATGTTTGATAAAAAATTTTCTATAGAAAAATTTTTGATAAAAAAAATTTGAAAAATTGAAAATTGAAATTTTTTGAATTCGGTTTAATAAGGGAGAGTGGGATATTTTCACATCCAAATTTTAAATGGAATATATTGTTAAGATATTAAAAAATATTAAAATTGTTTTAATACCAGAAAAGTCGGTTTTAAAACTAACTTTAGAAAATTTTGTTAAACAAATATTAAAAATTTAAAATCTTTTCATCGGCATGATAAAGTAGACAGATGGGAAAATAAAATTTAAGAAATCTAAGATTGATATCTTTTACGTTTTCGCTGTATCTGGGATTTGAAAATGTCGAATTTTGCGAAAAAGGAATTTTTTGAACGTAGTATCTATAGCAATTAAGAAAAAGTGCCTTAGGTCGACCTATTTTAAGTCCCGAAAATAAGAAAAAAGAAGTAAGAAAGTGAAATAGTCTGTCAAGGGTATACAAATTTCGAGGTCATCAAGTGAGAACTGTAAAAAAACTTCGTATCAAAGATTTTCTAATAAAGGAAAATTTGTGAACTCAAGCCAAAAAAAGCAACAAAAATTAAACACTTGTTCTTAGGTCTTCTTGTCACAAATGATTATAATATATTAATATGCAATTTATTTTTTACGATAATGACTTTTATTTTGCTTTTTTTAAGTTAAAGTTTTTTTTTAAATATTTAATTATATTTTTGTATTTTCCGGTTTCTTTTTTTGGGGGATTTTTCTTTTGGTTTGTTTTGAAATTATGATTTCTGGTTAAAAACATTAAAATTTTTCCAGGGTATTATTTTTAAGTTCTTTTCAAATTTTCAACCATCAATGTTTTTTTGTCCTTAATATCTTTGTTCTTTAAAATTTTCACTTTATAGCAAAGATTTTTTTTCAAAACATCCTTTTTCAATATTAAAAAAAAAACAATTTGTACTTTCGAAAGGGGGGGAGGAGAGTTTTGTTTAATAATTTTTTTATTTTGTATTTTGGTTTTGTTTTTTTTTTTATTATTTTTTGTTTTTATTTGTGAGGGATTTAAGGGTGCTGAGGTTCATATTTTTTGTATCTAGTTATTTTAATTATTTTGTAAAAATTTTTGGTTAAAATATAATATTTTTTGTTATTAATTATAACGAACTTAAAGAAAAAATTAAGTTTTTCTTGCCAAACTTTTCGTAAGAATTAATATTTATTATTGATTTTGTTATTTAATGCTTCTTTTAATTGATTAAAAACAAAATAGAATTTTTGACTTCCCATAAAATCACTAGTTTGGAAATAAGTTTGTAATTTTCTCAGACTTATAGGAGAGACAGTTTAGCCGTGTCTGTTTAAATTAAGTTTGAAGGGCCGATTAAATTTCATCAAATTAAGATATCAAATAAATCGTCATGCCGAAAATATAAGTATGTGTTTTTAAATTTTTTACACAACTTTTGTGACTGACTATATATACTTAATTAGGTATCTCACTTTTAGATGATTCATGACATGTACAATTCAAAAATGTTGGATCAGTTATAGAGTTATGACCTTTCCGATATAAGCCGGATGCCCATTCATAACCAATAAATCTTATAAAACTTAGAGCCTCAAAGAAATAATGGCCCAAAATCTCCTTTCAGACAAGACTGTCTTATGTGGGGTACGCAAAATCTATCAGCTAAAATAAGTTTTTATTTTAAATTTTATTTAACTACTTTTCCACCCGCCTAAATTTGAATAAGCGCGTGATAAGAATGAAAGATATATTGAGATTATCATTCCATTTGTAATTTTCTCAATTTTGGCTTAAAAATCAATAGGAGCTAGGGCAACAAAATTTGGGAAGAATATTCCTCATGTCTAGTAAAATTTTAATATTTAAATTGAGAAAAATCTCGGCTTACATTTGACCATAGCTCCCTTATAAACAACTTACGGAGACAGCGAAATTCGGCGAAATCGGTTTACATTTAATTACAGATTCCATACAACCTCGCCTTGGATGTCACAAAATCCAATTGTAATAGATATGAAAACTTAATTCGGAACAGAGAAGTTTAATGCAACTTGTGGTAAGTTTTTTTTAAATTTAATGGGAATATCCATATTTGACACATCTATCCTTGGAAATATGTTAAATGCACAGACTCAAATTTTTGTCAATATACTTTTTGGGCAAAATCGGGAAGGCATCCCTATGTAATAGATTTTTTGGCCCTTTACAGCCACAAATTTATTTAGTTTTTAATAATATTCAGCACAAATATTGCTTAGTGTAGCCGAAATGTACCTAATTGGAGAAATCTGTTCATATTTGACCATACCTCCCATACATCTATTGTTAGACTCATTGATATTGATCTACTTTTTAACTCCGGCTCCGAACGGAAAATGCATTAGCAGGAGTAGACAGCCCATACCACCAGAAGCCGATGAATTTTTTAATTTTCGTAAATACCACGATTATTAGTTAAACTCGTGAAAATGAGTATTAAAATCATTTAGTTGGAATTTGGATGTTAACAGAGTTGGTAGGTGCCGCTTTGTTAAAGAAAAGACAGAAACAAAAAAGGCAAGAAATAAATCAAAATCCAAAATACATGATTCGAGAGAACAAAGAAATATAATCTCGAACATTGTTGCCACGATACTATTATTTTTGTAAACATTTTGAATATTTTTGTAAATATTGGAAATATTTTTCAAAACAGAAATAAATTCTAATATTAAACAATTTTAGAGTTTTATATTTCTTTGATATTTTTGATCCAAAATTTTTTTTATAAAAAAGGTTTTAATTTTTCTTTATAGAATTGTTCGATAAAAATTATATTTTATAAACAATTTTTCGATTAAAATTTTTTCTTTAAAAATTTTCGATAAAAATATTTTTATATCAAAAAATTTTCAATTTTTTTTCAAAAATTTGTCTATATGAAATTTTTATATCAAAAATTTTTCTATGGAAAATTGAAAAAATTTCTATAGAAACATTTTTGATAAAAAATAACTTTTTTAAAATTTTTGATAAAAAAATTTTCTATAGAAAAAGTTTCGTAAAAAAATTTTCTATAGAAAAATTTTTGATATAAAAAAAATTTTCTATAGAAAAATTTTTGATATAGAAAAAAAATTTTTATAGAAAAATTTTTGTAAGAACATTTTTTATAAAAAAAAATGTTTGTGTGAAAAATTTGATTTATAAACAAGTCATAACAGTTTTTATGAATAAGAGGGTTGGAAAATAAAAATGAAAAAATTCTATTTTGTTTCAATCTTTGATTTTTTTTCTTATTTAATGATTTTAGTTACATTTTAAAATGTTATAATCGCTTCTTAGTTATGAGGAAATAAATTATGCTTTTTAAGAAAATCAAAAAGAAATATTTTCTTCAAAAATTTAAACAAAACTTGTGAGAAAACATTAAAAAGTTTCAGGTCCAAAAACGAAATTTTACTAATTTAAGGAATACAAAGTTACTTTATAAATATATTTTTAATTAAGTAATAATTGTTTTTTAATATTTTTGCTTTAATTATGAGGAATCTTAATTAAAATATGATACTAAATAAAAACGAAAACAAAATTTAACTATTTTGTCAGGAATGTTTGTTGATAACATTTTATTTTCAAAAGAAAAAATTAATAAAATCTGATTAATTACACTGTGCTGGTTTGAAAGGGCGATGATTGGCTTTGCCTTTGTTAATAAATAAGACAATTCTTTTCTTCAATTATTGTGGAGTTGTAAACAAAATCAATGTTTTAGCAAAGGCTCTATAATATAAAGATATTTCACTACATACATTTTTTTCTGTATGTGAAATTAAAGTGGATAAAGAACAATGAAAAACACATAAACGCACAAAAAACAATCATTTCATGAGCACGTGTGTGTGCCTTGGCATTCTCTTATTAAATAATCGTCTCCATTGCTTCTTTTTTATGGGACTTTTCAAAACGACCATATGGCAAATCAATGTATAGAAGTGCAAAATCTGTATATTATAGAGTCTTTGGTTTTAGTTTTCTTATATCGTTAATAATAAAAACTACCCAATCGAACTTCCTTAATTAAATTAGGAATATAAAGCACAGCATACCCAGTGGATTAGGACCCCGTTAAGTAAAGCAGTTCAATTTTTCCAGCACAGTGTTATTACCTTAATAATATAATATATACTCGTATTCTGATTTGTTTTAAATAAATTTGTGTGTGTTCGGATGTTAGTCATCTCTCACTACTCTACTTTACTAAAGTAAGCGCAAATTATATTGACGAAACTCCTAAAAATATGCTGCTTTTTTATATTGTAAGTTATTTCATTTGTTTCTTTATTTTATTTATTAATCATAAAGTTTTTAAGTAGAAAAATTGGAGCTTTTACCTGAGTTGTAATGAATTTATTTAAATAAATCAAGCTCCATTTTTCACTCGTTAATACATTTATTTCTACGATTCAAAATTTTTATAAACTTTACAATATAAAATTTTTATTTATTTTATTTTAAATTGTTTTTTTATTAGCCTTTTATTGAGGATATTTAAATGTTTTCTGTATTTTTGTGTTACTTCCTTTTAAGATTTGTCTAATATATATTTTGTTTATAAATTGTTTAAAAAAAATTTATTTTATTATTAATATTTTGTATTTGTATTTTGGTTTTTGTTTTAATTTTCAGTGTTATATAAATTTAAACATAACATTTATAGAATTTTTTTTTGTTAATTATTTATTTTATTTCTGGGGTTTATTAGATTAATATAAAGTTATTTACTTAAAAAAAAAATGCTGAAAATTTGTTTATAATTATTTTATTTTATTTCAAATGTTTATAATAAAAGTTTTTATTGTAAGTATGACATCAATATTGAGTAATTTTAATTGTTATAATTATGAATTTGTTTGTTATGTTTAAAATTAATTAATTTAAGTAATTTGATACAATAATTATAATATGCAAATTAAAATTTACTGTTATTGTTTTAATCAAATTTATTTTTCATTACTTTTTTCTGTTTCTTTTTTATATTTGCAGTGGCTTATTTCTTTGAGTGTAAATTATGTTTAATAAGCTTGAATGGGTGAAAGAGGTGGTCTATTTGTCTATCTGTGAACGATTAATTTATGCTCGTATTGGTATTAAATTTACAGTGTTTTAAAGGTATGTATTCAATATTAAAAATAATGCTTTCATAATAAAAACAAATTCAAATTAGCATATTTATCAAATTTAGTTTCACTTTTTTAATGGTTTAAAAATATTTCTCAGATTCATTTCTATAAAAGTGATTCTGGAACTTATTCTTTCATTGAACAAATTTGGCTTTAATTCTTATGGAAACGTTTTACATAACGTTTTATATTTTGAAAGAATCAAAAAGTTGATATTATACAGATATAGATTTCCGCCCTATAGTTTATTTCAGAGTTACTTTAAAGCTTTTAAACATGAGTTTATACTGAAAATAGATTTCTGAACAATTTTTATTTCTCACTCCATTTTATAAAGAAAATTTTAAAATTTGAAGTATCTCCTAAATTATCGTTGTTAGAAGATAATTTACAAAATAGAATATAATTTACAAAAATTGGAATTTAAATAATTTAATTGCCGACTAACAGACCTAAACGATTTGCATAAATTGTCCATTATAACGAAATTAACAAGAAAGAAAGTGATACAGTTGGTCAAATCCGACAATTTATTGTCAATTTAATTTTAATTTTCTGAATGGAGTATGATATGGTAGCTAGGATCAAAAGTGTACCTTTTTGTCAAAGTAGAACTATTTATACAAAATTTAACCAAATACATCAATTATCCTTATATTTTTGTGATTTTCGTTGTAGTTAAGTAACTTTTGAGAATTTATCTTATATGGGAGTTAAAGAGTGCTCTAAATAAAATTTGTAGTTGGATTTTCTTAAATAAAAATCAAACCTTCTAATATAAAAACTCTACAAAATACGCAAATATAATGACATATTATACAAAATCATTTAGCATTAAAATGTTTACTTAGTACTCGGGTTTTTCAAAATTATCAACTTTTTTCGGAAACCCTCCCATTAAAGATTTTACAGTTGCTTCTGATACCTTTTTGGAGCATGTGTTCCACCTGCGCTTAAAATCGGACATGTTCTTGGAAATCTTTCCTGTGTTCTTCAATTCCTTTTTTACCAAAGCCCAATACCTTTCCACAGGCCGAAGTTCTGGACAGTTAGGTGGATTTGCCTCTCGTGGTACAAAAATGACATTATTCTTTGAGTACCACTCAAGTGCCTTTTTTCATAATGGCATGATGCCAAATCGGGACAAAAAAATGTAGTCACTCTGTGCTCTCTTAAAAAGGGTAACAACCGTTTTTGTAGGCACTCCTTTATATAAATTTCTGTGTTTATTGTGCCAGATGCCACAAATACTTTACTTCTTTTGTCACAACTGCAAATAGCTTGCCACACGAGAAACTTCTTAGGGAATTTTGTTTGTTTTTTGTGCGAAACTCTTGCCGAACATTGCCCCGTTTATCAGCAACATGAAAATCTTGACCAGGAAGTTGAGAAAAGTCTGCCAGTACGTATGTTTCATCATCCATCACACAACAGGTGTATTTTTTTATAAAATCAGACTTCAATTTTTTCGCTCGTTTTTTTTGCTTCTAAGTTCTTTATAGCATTGCGATCTGGAACCTTTTGGACCTTGTATGTCTTCAGTCCAGCATAAGCTTTGACTCTATGTGCAAAATTCGTAGAACATTTCACCGTACGAGCTGCTTTTCTTAAAGAAGTGTTAGGCGCTCTTCGAAAGAGTCGCTCGACTTCTTTTGCCTTACCAATATCTGTAGGACCTTTTTTCCTCCCTGATCCAGGCTTTCTTTCAATGCTCAGGTTTTCCTTATACCGTCTGATGGCATTAGAAACCGTTCGAGGGTCAACTTTCAAATTTTTAGCTATTTTTTTAAAAGTCCATGACGGATTTTTTGAAAAGTTTTAATTATATTTTCACGAACTTTTTTTTCGCAGTCCATTTTGATTGAAATAACTATTGAAAATTAATAATTTCTAAAATAATAGTATCTGACATATCTATAGAAACTAACTTGATCAAAAAAAAAATTATTTCTTGCACTATGGATAAATTTTGTCTAAAATAGTAAATGCATATTTTTTATAGAACACTCTTTATGATAAAATTTGGGCCGATTATAACAAAATTTGGTAAGTTCCTTTTATAATACAATTTTTTTAAAGGAAACCAGTGTTCTGTTGAGGTCTTTACATCCGAAACAAATTAAAAACATGTAAGAAAGTGCTATAGTCGGTCAAGCCCTACCATACGATACCCTTCACCACTAAGTTCAAAGGTGTTATTTTTCCTGCATAAAGACAAATATTTGCTAAATTTTGCCATCATACAAACATTTTCTCAAAACTTATATATTTAAGCTGTTTCCGTCATTTGGACTTATATGAGAGCTGGGGTCAAATGTGGATCGATTATCTCGAAATTTGGCAAATTGATTACAGTTGTTACAAAAATCATGTATGCAAAAAATAAACTTAAAATTCTCATTATCTTTTACGAGCGTTTTAGTGATTTTTGTCTCATTTAGTGCGTTTTTAAAGAAAAGTTTGTATGGGAGCTATGGTCAAATGTGGACCATACAGTGATTTTAGTTTACATAAGCAGTATTTGATTTAAATATCATGAAAAAATATTGATATTTGTGGCCAATATATCAATTCCGAGAAGTGGGAAATATGGGAGGTACCATAAATAATGGACCGATTTTGACGAACTTCAATAGCCATGGTCCCATTATCAAAAAATGATCTGTGCCAAATTTCATCAAATTATCTTTAGAATTGCGACCTGTAGTTTGAATACAAGATTTATATGGGGGTCCAGCTAGCCAGCCAGACGGACGGACGGATGGACATCGCTAAATTGACTCAGAAAGTGATTCTAAGCCTATTGATGTACTAAAAGGTAGGTCTAAAGCAAATATTTCCCCGCGTTACATACATCAGCACAAACTTATAATACCCTTTCCGCCTATGGTGGTGAAGGGTATAATTAAACGATATGGGCTAAGTCGATGGTTTCAATTTTAAATAATCACTTTAGTATGAGTAAGCTTTCTGCAAGACGTCAAGACACACGTAACCCTTTGACAATTTCGCTTAAATGTATAGCGTTGTTTACCAGCAACATAGAAAGGTTTTTTTTTACCGTTTTGTAACTTTGGACTCAAAGTGGATCTATTACATAACAGCGAATGCCTAACTGTTCTAATTTCGGGGTGAGTCATCCAATAAAGTCAATGCGACCGTTTTTTGGATTGCACGGGGTATAATCCACCTTCAAAAGGAGAAAACAATTAAGGAACAAATATTACCGAATATTAACTTATTGTGCAGTTTTCAATGCAAAAATCCATAAATAGGTCTATGAACTGCCCCCAAAACCGCCGTATTCTCTATATCTATCTTAGAGTGACGAAATTATCTCACAAAAAAAAATTTTGAAAGGAATAAAAATCTTTAGAGAAAAAATGTACTAAATGAAAAAAATGCACTTTGTGTAAAAAACCTGAGCTTTAACCAAACGGACACTGACTTATTGACCGGCCCTCGAATTGTAGTAGGTCCTCTTCGACTATAATACTTACTACACTTACGAAACATTCGAAGCTTAACTAAAGTCTGAATAAGACTTTTTGTGGTCAAATGTGAACCAATCTAACTTATATTTTGAAATTTAATAAAAGTACAAACAAACCTTAAATCAGAGACAATATAATAGATATAAATTTTGCACTCTATACATTTTTTTCTGTCAAATGTGAAATAAAAGTGGATCAAGAACAATCATAAACACATAAAAGCACAAATAAACATACATTTTATGAGCACGTGTATGTGCCTTAGCTTTCTCTTTTTGGATGATTGTCTCCATTAGTTGTTTTCGAATTGAGTAAAAGCAATGCTTTTTTTATAGGATTTTTAAAAATGACCATACGTCAAATCAATGTATGGAAGTACAACATACATGCTTTAAATTTTATGGTCATAATTTTTTCGAGATTTATTTATGTTCATTTAGTTAAATAATTTCTAGTAACAGGACATGACGAGGATTAATGTCATATACAGAACGATGTTTACATGTACAGATTTTTGATTCTTATTCGTAAATACCAATAATGCTATGACAGATTCGTCATTTACGAATTTGTTAAATACAGTTACATAATTATAAATAACTAAGTTTATATTAAGATTATGATTTATATAAAATAAAAAATATAATTAATTTGATGAATAAATGATGAAAAATGATTATAAGTAAAACAAGTAAGAAAGCGCTATAGTCGGTCAAGCCGACCATACGATACCCTTCACCACTAAGGTCAAAGGTGTTATTTTTCCTGTGTAAAGACAAATATTTGCTAAATTTTGCCATCATACAAACATTTTCTCAAAACGTATATATTCAACCTGTTTCCGTCATTTGGACTTATATGAGAGCTAGGGTCAAATGTGGACCGATTATCTCGAAATTTGGCAGATTGATTACAGTTGTTACAAAAATTATGTATGCAAAAAATAGACTCAAAATTTCCATTATCTTTACATTTACGAGCGTTTTAGTGATTTTTTGTCTCATTTAGTGCGTTTTTAAAGAAGAATTTGTATGGGAGCTATGGTCAAATGTGGACCGATTTCAACGAAATTTGGTACAGTGATTTTAGTTGACAGAAGCAGTATTTGTTTTAAATTTCATGAAAAAAATATTGATATTTGTGGCCAATATAGCAATTCCGGGAAGTGGGACCTATAGGAGGTACCATAAATAATGGACCGATTTTGACCAATTTCAATAGCCATGGTCCCATTATCAAATGATCTGTGCCAAATTTCATCAAATTATCTTTAGAATTGCGACCTGTAGTTTGATTACAAGGTTTACATGGGGGTCCAGCCGTCCAGCCAGCCAGACGGACGGACGGACGGACGGACGGACGGACATCGCTAAATCGACTCAGAAAGTGATTCTAAGCCTATTGGTATGCTAAAAGGTGGGTCTAAGACAAATATTTCTATGCGTTACAAACATCAGCACAAACTTATAATACCCTTTCCACCTATGGTGGTGAAGGGTATAATAACATACGCATGAATAATGTATTAAAATTCATTACCAATAAATTTAGTTTAATGAAGGGCTGATGATGCGACAATATAATATGCGTATAAAGTATTTGAAAGCACAATTATGATACATAGAAAAGAAAAGATAGGTGGTTAATGGAGCAAATTAAATAATTAACCTAAAAATTAATTTATGAATGATGTATTTTTAATTGGAAATTAAATATTTTTTTTAATTATTTGAATAATACTCTACAAGTTGTAAATGTGATTATTCTTAGATGATTGAAAAATAAAAGTTCATAAATGACAATTGCATAAGCAAATGAAATTATAACTTAAATTATGTATTAAATTGTAATGAATGGCGAATTTTTAAATTGTTTAAAAGAAATAATGAACTAATTATGAAAATGATGCTAGATGATTAAATGATGTAATGAAAATATGAATACGTGAAAGTGAATATATAATGAATGACAAATTGTGAATTAAAGAAAAGTTCATGATAGAAAGATGAACAACAAAAATGAATGGATGTAAAGAAACATGAATATGAAATGAATGAATTAATGATAAATTGTAATTTGATTAATTAATGATGATTAGTATGATGAATATAATGAAAAAAAAAGAAAATTAAATAACAAAAAATAATTTTACGTATATGCTAATGTTTAAGTGAATATATCTTTAGTCTGAAAAATGGCTTTCCGAATTTTTCACTGAAAGTATTAACATAAATAATTTTTTAGACCATCATCAGCTATAAGTTGCAAAAAAGTAAAAGGATTTGAAAATGTTACCAATAAGGCATTTAAACGCGGTACCGGGAATTTTTCCAATTTACCAAAAAAATTACAATTCTACTATGATTTCCATTTATGGACCGAATCATAATATAATCACATTTTACTAAAGTATATAAGTATGATTCTGACTTAATTTACATAAGTTCGACATAAAGAGTGTTCTGAAAAAAATATGCATTTACTATTTTAGACAAAATTTATCCATAGTTCAAGAAATAATTTATTTTTTGATCAAGTTAGTTTCTATAGATATGTCAGATACTATTATTTTAGAAATTATTAATTTTCAATAGTTATTTCAATCAAAATGGACTGCGAAAATAAAAGTTCGTGAAAATATTATTAAAACTTTTCAAAAAAATCCGTCATGGACTTTTTAAAAAATAGCTAAAAATTTGAAAGTTGACCCTCGAACGGTTTCTTATGCCATCAGACGGTATAAGGAAAACCTGAGCATTGAAAGAAAATCTGGATCAGGGAGGAAAAAAGGTCCTACAGATATTGGTAAGGCAAAATAAATCGAGCGACTCTTTCGAAGAGCGCCTAACACTTCTTAAGAAAAGCAGCTCGTACGGTGAAATGTTCTACGAATTTTGCACATAGAGTCAAAGCTTATGCTGGACTGAAGGCATACAAAGTCCAAAAGGTTCCAGATCGCAATGCTATAAAAAACTTAGAAGCAAAAAAACGAGCGAAAAAATTGAAGTCTGATTTTATAAAAAATACACCTGTTGTGTGATGGATGATGAAACATACGTACTGGCAGACTTTTCTCAACTTCCAGGTCAAGATTTTTATGTTGCTGATAAACGGGGCAATGTTCGGCAAGAGTTTCGCACAAAAAAACAAACAAAAATCCCTAAGAAGTTTCTCGTGTGGCAAGCTATTTGCAGTTGTGGCAAAAGAAGTAAAGTATTTGTGGCATCTGGCACAATAAACACAGAAATTTATATAAAGGAGTGCCTACAAAAACGGTTGTTACCCTTTTTAAGAGAGCACAGAGTGACTACATTTTTTTTTGGCCCGATTTGGCATCATGCCATTATGGAAAAAAGGCACTTGAGTGGTACTCAAAGAATAATGTCATTTTTGTACCACGAGAGGCAAATCCACCTAACTGTCCAGAACTTCGGCCTGTGGAAAGGTATTGGGCTCTGGTAAAAAAGGAATTGAAGAACACAGGAAAGATTTCCAAGAACATGTCCGATTTTAAGCGCAGGTGGAACATATGCTCCAAAAAGGTATCAGAAGCAACTGTAAAATCTTTAATGGGAGGGTTTCCGAAAAAAGTCGATAATTTTGCAAAACCCGAGTACTAAGTAAACATTTTAATGCTAAATGATTTTGTATAATATGTCATTATATTTGCGTATTTTGTAGAGTTTTTATATTAAAAGGTTTGCTTTTTATCTCATAAACCACAATCGTAAGGATTTCGATAAAAACCCAAAGTTATAAAAAACTACGTGAGTTGTTTTATATTAGCAGTTTTTATAAGCAAAACAGAAATTATTATTGCTTCAATTATTAGATATTTGACTGAAATCGGATGTCATTGACCATTTTTTAATTGATATATTTGAATATAAATTCGAAAAATTGTTCAAAGGAGCTAATATTAACTAAAAGCGATACGGCTGAAAAAGCAGATTAAATTATCAAAGAATTTAATGGCTTAATTACTGTCTGGAACTTTCTTTACTTTTTTCAAATTCTTTAAACAAACTAAGTATTGAAAAAATCAAAAAAGGAGTATTTATTTGAAAATGTTGATTACGGTCAATGGAGACTTTTTTGGATCTGCTATTCATGGTATTGGTGTGAACGATAACTGGTTTCAAAAGGATGATCAACGATCAATTTATGGCATTAAGCGATTGATGGCCGTTTAATTAAACTAAATAGTGATAGCAATTCATCTCCAAGAAGCTGCGAATTTACACCGTTAGAATATTTTTTGTATGGCGCTGTTAAAGGCAATTGTTATACCAACTAACCAGAGACAATTAAGCATTTAAAGGCCAACACTCGTAATGTCATTACCAACATACGACCCCATACATTCGAAAAAGTGGTCTTAAAATGGGAGGTTAGCCGTGGCAGATATATAAATAAATAATTGCAGACTTTCCACCAAAACGTGAGAATTCCATTTTTTAAAACAAAAATAAACTTACATTTAATGAAATTGCAAAAAAATGTCAATCAATTGCTTACAAAAAGATTTAAAAACCGATCGATCGCACCAAAACATAACAATTTTTATAAAAGCTGAATTTTTACCAAAAATGTTCACTTAAAAGTAAATTTGTGTAGGTGGCGATATATTTTTGTATAGCCTTCACCACCATAGGTGGAAAGGGTATTATAAGTTTGTGCTGATGTATGTAACGCATTGAAATATTTGTTTTAGACCAACCTTTTAGCGTACCAATAGACTTAGAATCATTTTCTGAGTCGATTTAGCGATGTCAGTCAATCCGTCAGTCTGGCTGGACCCCCTATGTAAACCATGTAATAAAAATACAGGCCGCAATTCTAAAGGAAATTTAATGAAATTTGTCACAGATGATTTTTTTGAGAGGGCGACCATGGCTATTTAAGTCGGTCCATTATTTATGGTACCTCCCATACGCCCTAATTCCCGGAATTGATATTTTGGCCACAAATATCAATATTTTTTGATGAAATTTAAAACAGGTAAGCAGTTATTCAAAACTACACCAAATTTTGTTGAAATAGGTCCTAATTTGACCATAGCTTCCATACAAACTCTGCTATTTAACCCCTTGACGTATCAATCTGCGCAACGAAGTTCGCTTCCAACTGTTCGCACACAAGTTGCACTAAACAAACCGGTTTTGATGCTTAAGAACAGTCGCACAACGAGTCAGACTCGTGATAATCTTGTTAGGCACATAAATAGTACCACGAGTCGGACTCGTGATAATCATGTTAGGCACAGAAATTGTACCACGAGTCAGACTCGTGGAAATACGTCAAGGGGTTAAACGCACTAAATAAAACAAAAATCACTAAAACGCTCGTAAATCTGAAGATAATGACAATTTTAAGTTTATGTTTTACATACATAATTTTTGTAAAAACTGTAATCCATCTGTTAATTTCAAGATAATCGGTCCACATTTGACCCTAGCTCTCACATAAGTGGCAGTGACGAAAAAAGCTTTAATATATAAGTCTTAAGAAAATGTTTGTGTGATGACAAAATTTAGCGAATATTTGTCTTTTTATAAACAAAAACTGATATGTGACCTCAATGGTGAAGGGTATCATATGGTCGGGCTTGACCGACTATAGCACTTTCTTACTTGTTTCAATTAGTATTGATTTTGGTTTAATTTTTCGTAAATTTTTTTGGTTAATTTTTTTTTTCATATACCAAAAAACTTTTTTCTTATAAGGTTTTTGTACAAAAAAAAAATAATACATTTTTATTTCGATTGTTTCAAAATCTAACTTTTCAGATCGATCGCACCGTAATGTAATTTTTACTTTTTAGGAACGCGAATTAATTAAACAGATAACTCAGGCTCTTATGACTTAAAGCACTTATTATTCCCAAAAATAGAATATGACATTTTTTTAAAAATTTATATTAAAAAAATGTTTTCTTAATTTACTCAAAATGATTTATGATCGAATTATTACGTTTCAGTGCGAACGTCTACTATTGCACTTTGCAACAACAAAAAAAAAACAATTTTTAAAAATTTTGAACCATTTAAACTTTTAAATGACTCGATAGAAACATTATAAAAAATGACCCGATAGAAACATTATATAAATTATACGAATTTTGACTAAAATTATTAGTTTTAAACTTAAGCAATTAGTTATACCGACAAATCAAAAAAGCTCTGAAAAAGCACTAAGCTCTTACTGAATATCTTTTTTTTTTAGCAAAAGTACTGAGTTATCAACTCTAATCTGTAGAATCAATTAATTAAGTTCCGATATGGTTTTCTAATTTTTCAGTTTTAAAAATTTCGACAAAATAAAAAAACAATTTTTAAAACTGTTTAAATTTTGCAATTTTACGCAAAATAGGTTTCAAATTTTAATATAAGCTGAAATTTTATCCCTTTAACTCGAATACTAAACCATAAATGATTACCTAAACAATTTTGAAAAATTCATTTAAATTCAAATTTTTAATGAATTTTTAAATAAATACAAAAACAATTTGTTTATTTAAATTTATAAATATTATGAAAGCAAATTTATTTTTATTAGTTTTTTAGGTTATTTTTATAATTTTGGTTTTTTTAATGAGTAAAATGTATGAAATTTATATTCATTTTAATAATTCTATTTTTTAATAAAACGTACATGCAAATATAATAGGAGTAAATATAATTATTATTATTTTTTGGGGATAAATGTATTAATAAACTAAGACTAGAATTTGTTTAATTAACAATTTTTTTCATATTTTTTCTTCATTTTTATTTAATTATTTGTTATAATCTCTGAGTTTTTTTGTTTTGTTTGTGTGTGAGTTTTTTGGGGGAAATTTTACTATTAAATTTTTTGTTTAATTAAATTTAATCAAAAAAATGGGAAGTAAAGTGATAATTTAGGTTAGGATTTTTTTATAAGCATTTTTATATTTATATATTAAATGTTTTGAGGTATTTAGATAAATTGTTTTTTATTTATATTTATTTATTTGTGTTTTTGTAAGAAATAAACTAATACTTGGCAAGTTTAAGTTTTATTTTTGAAATACTTATTTGTAATTTTATATATATTTTTTAGTTTTTTTTTTTATTTTTTTTTTATAAATTTATGTTTTCTTTTTGTTTAAGTTAAAACATCAAAAGCGTTTTAAAATATTACAGCTGATTTTAGTTAAAATGTTTTAAACAATAATAATTTTATGATGAAGTTTTAATGCAATGAATGATCAAAAGGATGAAGTAAGGGCTGAAGTAATGAATGAAGTAATGGTTAATGCAATGAGTGAAGTGATGTATGAAATAATGCATGAGTTTTGTTTGAAGTAATGTGTATATGAGTAAGTCATTAATGAGTTTTTTTTTTTAATTTTTTAAATATTTATTCTTAAAATTTAGCCACAAAAATTTTAGTATAATTTTTTTTAATTTTTGAATTATATATTTTTTTGTAATAATAAATTTATAAACACCAACTTAATTTCTATAGATCTTTTATATTTTCAATGTGATTTTTTTTTTTTTTTTTGTTAATTTTTATAATTTTAAAAATTTTAATTATAATTTATAATTATTTCACAGTTTCTTAATGTTCTTTTGTTAATTGTTTAAATAAATCTTGAAATCGTATAAAACTCGCAGACTTAAAATTTGGAAAATTATGATTTTAAGAAATTCTTAATACTTTTTTTTTTATAAAAATAGCTTCTATTTTAAATTTAGACAAAAATATACCTTAGCCAATTATTTGTAAATAAGATATTATAAAAATATTTTTTTTTTTTTATGAATGATTTGTGAAAAAAATTTTACTTTTTTCGAAAAAAATACCACATTTCAATTTTTGCTCACAGTTTATTTTCCTTTACGTTATAGAATTTTGTATAAAAAAAAACACAGTTAATGCCAATTTTTTATTTATTAATACTTTTTTCTTAAAATCTACTTTTTAATCAATTTTTAATTTAAAATTTCAAAGTTTTTGTTTCATTTTTTTAAAATTTCTTTTGAAAGCACAAATTTTTGAATTTTAATTTGAAATTTTGAAAAATTTTCTTTTCCTTCTTTCAAAATAAAATTTTTAAAACACAGATTGACTGCTACTTTTTCTTTAAATTATTATTTTTTTCTTATTAGTATCACATTTTAGGAGCTTGTTTAAATTTTTTAAATAATTTTTATTAAATCTTTTTTTTTATGTTTATAAAAATAAAAATTTTATTTGTTCAAAACAAATTTAATTAAGCCAATTATTAGGTTATAGAGAAATTTTGACGTTACGCAACTTCATTACAACAACACAAGTAGTTATTATCGTTTCAATGTGCTCAATTTGATTAAATCGTGATCAAATCGACAACAATGACACTATAGGTAAAATGTAACACTGCTGTTCATCTGCATAAGACACCTAAATAAAACTTTGGACATCAAAATCTCTCATATTAAATAATAGTTTATTTCATAACGAATAATTTAAAAGCGTGGTATTCCCAAAGAGAACATAGGAAATATTAATGTGTATTGGTGGTTTTACAAATAAAGAGACTAAGAAAAAATAAATATTTTCTTGTCCTCTCTTGCATATTCTAAAATAAACCCTGCAAGCAAATCGGTAGTCGACTACGAAAATAATCCATTTATAGACAACTTTTAGTAACTGACTACAAGCTAACCATTTTGAGCACTCATTGCTCGACTTCAGTTTTTTAATAACTGATAATATGGTATTTTCTGTTTCATTTATATAGATAATGTGGCTTTGTTTGTTAGCAAGTCGACTACTAAGCATAATAGTCATATTTATCCTCGGTTCGATCACCGGCAACATCAGTTTCAGTTGTTCTATGATGAATAATATAAATTTTTATCTGTTTTTTTTCACCAGATTACTACAATCTTTGACTTCTCTATTATCGCCTTTTCAAAGAAGGTAACCCAATTCGTATATGATCTTTATACAATTGTATAGGCAAGTATTAGCCTGAGTGTTACTTTTCTCTTGTTTTTTAAATACTCTTAATACTCTGTAAACTAACTAAAAAAAACTAATTTTAAGTTACTTGAAAAGTCATGCAAGGTCGGACAGCTAACTACCTACAACGACATCGTCATATTAAAATAGTCAGTTTTCTTCGGTAAAAGTAATCCAAGCATCAACCACACCTAGTTGATGAAAAATACACTTTAGGTTTGCTTAAAGTTAACTGAGTTGCCTGCAGGGAAGAGACAAAGAACCTTATTCATTAACTGCTCAAATGAGTATTTTTCGTATTTCAGTTTGTTTTTTCTTTTTGTTCGTGCTGTGTATGTGAAAATGACGATTGGTGCTCGGCCACTAGGGGCTAACTTGCCGATCATTGACTTAGAATATCCATATAAGTAAAAAAACTCATAAGGGCAAAATTGCAGCAACAATGAATATCAACATCGACTGAGACTTGAGCTGTATGAGCTGACATCGACATAGTTAAACGCATTAAACAGCAGCTGCTGCGTTGGTTAGGACATGTCGTGCGTATAGATGAAAATACTTCGGCAAGAAAAGCGTTCGAAAATAATCCCGAGGGAATTTGTAGAAGAGAACGTCTGAAAATTCGATGGACTACGAAATTTGAGAATATGTGAACAAGTTCGAAGTGCATGAAATTCTAAAATACGCTCGGCCTTTGACCTTAAGCGGTTGTAAATATAGGCTATTTAAGTATGTAAGTAAGTAAGCATTTTGCTACCTAGAATCAGTTAAACACTTGCTAGAGCAATTCCATCGAACTAAGTTTTATACTATTCCGAATTTTTGCAATTGATCAATCATTTCTCGATACCAATTCACAATCATTTAGGGCGATTCCAATTCATCACAATATAATAATCTTTTTGTGGATTTTGAGCTGACGTCATTATCGGTTCATATTGCTTTAAAAAAGGTGTTGGACAAGTCATCACTGACAACTATGAACGCGATAGGCGATGATTACCAACTTTTTTTGACTTGGATTAGATAATCTTGACACCAACTACATGAAGTCGCTACGTACCACAAAGATTTAACCTAAATGGACTAATTCTTGTTGGTTTTCTTAAGTTGCAGACGTATGCAAAAAATCTGTAAACTACAGCAAAGCCAAGATAATCTACGTTATTAATCAAATGAAGACTGGCCCATAAATCGCGCCAAAGCTAGAAAAATTCCCCTGAATGCACTTCACCCAGAGAAGCTGTGATGACTTAAATATAAGCGACATCTAAATTAGTTTAAAAGAAAATGCTTGTGGCCATTATAAAGTGTTAAGTAAAATTATTTCAAGAGCCATGAAAAGCTCAATACTCGCGATTATATCGGACAAAAGGGAAGAGCTCACATTAGATATCAAATGAAGAAGAACATATTTTTTAAATCACGGGCCAAATGGCAAATATTGTGTAACATACCTTAGGAATTTTCAAAATAATTGGTTTTGCAAGAAGTTTAATAAAATTTGATATCTAAACATATCCGTTGGTTTGTCAAAACATTTAGTTTAAATTAAATTCGTTACTATCTTAACTATTGTAACTTTTGACAAATAAGTTACAATGTAGTAAACCTTACATGTTATATATTATTTAGATTATCCTTAAAGTATGCTACACAAATGTTTCCGAAATATCTTACATTTCGATCAATATCGAATGAGGCGATTTTAAACAATTTTGAGTTTTTTTATAAACCATTAAATGTATTCTAACCATGTAAAATAATAGACCAAATAAGCTATGAAAAAAGAACTATGAATAAGAACTGAAATAAGTTATAAGCGAAATATAAGTGTATAAAGATTTCCTTTCGAATATGTCGTAAACAGATGACCGACAGTGTTTGAACTGGTTTAAGTTAATATGATCAAGTTATGAGCACATAATGTGTTAAAATTGATTTGCATTTGTTCAAATCAACGACTAGAAACTAACCATTGTGTCAATCTTATACCAAGTTTAAAACCTAATGTTTTTGAATCATTCCAGTTAGGTTTCAATTTGAGCACAACAGTTGTTGATTTAGCCATAACGTTATTTCTCTGTGTAAAGATACAGTGACAAATAAAAGTATAATTTTTTTTCATTGTTTTTCTTTATATTTGTTGAAATTTTTTTCATTATTTCCTTTTTATTTAAATAAATTGGTATTTTTCTTACTATTTTATTATTATTATTTTTTTCTTTTTTTGTTAAGCCAATTAGTTTTTGTTAATTTTATTAAAACTTTTGTGGCCATTTTTTAGTTTTTGTTTTTCAATTTTTTTTTTTGCTTTCTTTTGTTTAATAATTTTTTAATGCCAATTAAATGTTATTTTAAATATTTTTCAAAAAAACATATACACACTTAGGATAACTATTAAAACTACGACACACAACATAAATTTACTACGGGAATATTATTTGTTTAATAAAAATTTAAATATTGTTTAAATAAATCTAGGAAACAACACTCATAAATAAAATAATACAAAAGATAATAAATTTAAATATTTTAATCTTAATATCTAATTTATTTTATAAGAAAATATGTAGGCAATTCATAAAATGTTGTATGAGTTGTATAAAGGAAATGCAATCAATTTAACTCTTAGAAGGAAAACTTGTTCCAAATCAGAAACTTTATTATAGATGTTCCCAAAATAACCAATATCAGTTTACAATGTGTAATAAAATCTTACAATATAGCCTCGATTGACCCACTGTCGTATAAGTTGTAAGCCGGAAAATATGGTCAATTGCTTGTGCATTTATTGAATTTTGTTCCAACTTTGAAACTTTATCGCAATTGATCCTTAAAATGATAAATATTAATTAAAGTTATATAGACATAAAACAGGTTTTAAATTCCCATGCATCTTGTAATTTCTTGTAAATTCTCATACAATATTTTGTGAATTGAACACTGGTATTCAGTTTTTTTTTTATTTTAAGAAGTAAAACACATGAATTTAAGTATGAAATAAACCTTTTGCATACGTAACTGCTCATTTAAATGATTTTTTTCAGAAATTAATTCAAACAATTAAATTTGTGTTCAAAATTAACAAACAAATATTAAATTAAATAATCAATCAAAAAACAACTTTTATTTGTAGATAAAAAAATTGAACACAAAAATATTGATAACTTTAAAACTATGACAGTAAAGCAGAAAGAATCATTTATTTTCCAATTAAGTTTTTCAATTAATCAATTAACATGTTTTAATTAAACATTTAATTAAATCAATCAATTTTATTACTTGGCTTTTTGCTCATATTCTATTATAATCTTTAAATACTTATTCTTAAAACTACTAATAAAGACAAACAAATAAAAAACACTTAACATTGAATTTATTACTCTCTTCATTGGTTTGATAAAAAGTTTAATTGATTTTAAACTTAAAGACTTAACAAATTTAATCTATTCTTCTAAATGAAACATTAACTCTAAGACATTTATACATAATATAATATATAGTTATATTTGTTTAAAAAGTTAAAACTACAACCTATTAAATAAAAGACAAATAAATACTTTCTTCAATTATTTTCTTTAATCAAAATGATGTAGAATTTAATCAAATTGATGTAGAATTTAATCAAATTGATGTAAAATTTTATCAGCTTAATGTAAAATTTAATCAGAATTTCAAAAAGTATTTACTTTTAAACTCTAATTATTTAAGTTATATTTAATTAATACATATGATTTATTTGGTGTTGTTTTCTTACAATGCCTAAGAGAAAAGGGTAAGAGGATGATTGTTAAATTATTTTTTTTATATGATTAGGAAAAATATACGCTTAACTTAAAATATTTGGATAGGATACTTAATATTAACCATTTTTTTTAAATAGCTTTAATAAAAGTTGTGCTGGATTGAATGAGACAAATAAAAAATAATGAATGACTGGCGATGAATGTAACAATGTTAAGAGATTTGCTGCTGATCATGATATTGATGAAAGTGATCATGATAGTGATATGAAAGTGACAAGTGATTTTTGATGATAATGCTATCAGTGTTTTAGAGAAGAGAAAAAAATTCACTTAAGTTATTAATACGATTCCATATGAACATAATACTGCTCTAATTATAGTTTTAGTTGCCATAAACGAACAGTTTGATTGTATCAAGTAAATTTTTAGTTAGAAGATCAAAATTTTAGTTATGAGAATAATATTTTATGTAGCTCTAATTTTGTTTGCGAAGTGTTTCGGTTATACTATTCCTAAAAAATTACATGATTTAAATTTTGAATTAGAATTACATAATTTTATAATATTTTTTACCAAAAAATTTCCAAATCGATTTGTGAGCCATTTAAATGTTTGCTCCAATCGATAATTCTATCAATATATTTTTTTTTCGTTTTTTTTTTTTTGGTCCAAATCGCCGCATTTGATATCGATCGAATACTCAGACTTTTAAGCAAATATTGTCTAACATAGCTTAGGGATTTTTAAAATAATTTATTTTGCAAAAAGTTTAATAAATTTGATATCTAAACATATCCGTTTGTTTGTCAAAACATTTAGTTTAAATTAAATTATTTTACTATTAGAGAACTTTTAACAAATATGTTACAATATCGTGCGCCTTATATGTTATATATTTTGTAGATTATCCTAAAAGTATGCTACACAAAGTTTCTCAAGTATCTTACAATTTTATCGATATCGAACGCGGTGATTTGACCCCTAAATTTTGAGATAATGATAGATATTTATTTGCTGCAATAGAGAGTTTCAGTTTTATACGAGGGCTCCTTCAATGTTTCGAGATTGGCCAATACCGGAGCAGTCATCTGGTAACATTTTGTCATTATTGACAATATATGTGCGTTCTTAGAACATTTTTAAGTACTAACAAAGACTAGAGTTATCTTAATTCATTTGCAGGGACCGAAAATAACTGTTATTTTTAAATTTTTGATTAAAAAAAGCAACCGCAAGGAAATGTCGGAGAATAAAACCAAGTATACCATTTTGATAGTCTTGGACAAAATTTTCATAAAATGCGATCTGATTTTTATTTTTTAGAAAAAAAATAACAGTTATTTTTTGATTTTTATTTTTTTGAGCAAAAATAACAGTTATTTTTTTACTTTTATTTTTTCAAGCAAAAATAACAGTTAATTTTGACTTTTATTATTTCGATCATGAATAAAAGTTATTTTTTGACTTTTATTTTTTCGAGCAAAAATAAAAAGTATTTTTTGACTTTTATTTTTTCAAGCAGAAATAAAAGTTATTTTTTGACTTTTATTTTTTCGAGCAGAAATAAAAGTTATTTTTGTGTTTTCAACCCTAATTTTGATTGCGAAACTTAATAAATTTCAATAAATTTAAACAAAAGTAACTTTTATTTCTGCTCGAAAAAATAAAAGTCAAAAAATAACTTTTATTTCTGCTCGAAAAAAATAAAGTCAAAAAATAACTTTTATTCATGCTCGAAATAATAAAAGTCAAAAATAACTGTTATTTTTGCTCGAAAAAATAAAAGTTAAAAAATAACTTTTATTTTTGCTTGAAAAAATAAAAGTCAAAAATAACTGTTATTTTTTATCGAAAAAATAAAAGTAAAAAAATAACTTTTATTTCTGCTCGAAAAAAGAAAAGTCAAAAAATAACTTATTTTCTGACTTTTACGATAAAAGTTATAACAGTTACGGTCCCTGTTCATTTGTGACAATAGTTGCTCAAGAAAGAGATTCGCAAATGGGGTCTAAAATTGGTTGTCGGGCAAAAAATATTGATGCTGCAAAAAAACTGATGCTTTCGGACAGGTATGACAAACATGGTACACTTATACTTTTCTTGGTTCATTAAAGGACTGATTGTTACCGTGGTCCAAATTAAAATTCTGAACTATTTACTTTGTTTTATGAACACCCTTTTTTCCATGGGTTCGACTATAGTTTCGACTTACACATATTTTTCTAATGCTAAACCAAAGACAATATAAGATATTGCACACCATAAATTTTTTTCTGTCAAATGTGAAATAAAAGTGGATAAAGAACAATGAAATGCTTTTCAACGCACAAGCAAACATATGTGCACTTCAGGAGCACGTGTTTGCTTTAGCTTTTTCTATATATATTCTCTTTATGGGCGTAACATCTTTAATATAGAAAATTTGTTCAAGAAAAATCAAAAATAATACAATCGTGATCAAGAAAGTATATATGGAAGAAGTTTTTCCCAATTTCTGCTTCTAGGTTGTAAAGTAACTTATAAAATTTATGTTACCTTAAATACTTCAAAAAGATTAGATTTAAGATTTGTTCGTATTGGATCTCATATAATTTTACAATAGCTCAAAAAAAATCTCATGTTTATTGTTCAAAGAAATGCCAGAAAAATTCAATCGCGGTGCTTCAAAATATGTTTAGGGACCCACGCATATGAGCCCAAGAGTAAACAGAAATAAAAGGATAACAATTACAAAAGCTGGATCATTTTGCTCTAGAACACAAGACGTGCACACTTCTGCTTAAATAAGGAGCTTTTTGTGGACTGCAAACATAGATGTGTCATCTGCCGTATAGGCCAGATGACTCATTAAATCTACGGTCAACACGCAATCAAGCAGTTGATACGTTCAAAAAGTATGTTCTGGAGGTACCGTAATTGTAAGATAAATAGAAATACAAATTGGAAACACAAATTGTATTACGTTTTATTATTTATTAGGACCAGTACTCAAGGGATGGAACTATAGGCTTAGGCAGTACATTGTTTTTAAACTCGGAGACTAGGTTATGTGATGAAAAATATTGGACACTAAATTTAAATTTTCTAATATTAAAACAGACATCAAAAACTTCTGGGAGAAGTGAATTTCACTTAAGCACTGTCCGTTATTCGATCCACTGGACAATCAAGTACAATTTTACGGATCTCATGCATTTCAAGAACCAGATCACTGATTGCGTTAGAACACATTATTAATTTAAACCGATAGCATTGCTTCGGTGCTTCGGAGAAGAGTGGAATTGGTTAACTTATTGTGATCGATAAGCACTTTCAGCTTCTTCACACTTTTGGTCGAATATATGAATGTAGGTTAGGGTGCACCTTATATTACGAAAGTGCACCTTATATTACTTGCCGCATCCGCCCACAAAGTGTTAAACTTTTTTGTATGGACAAAATTGGGAGTATTTTCTGTTTTGGCCAAATTTTAACCACTTAGAATTGAATTATTTAAAAAATTTACTGGAATATAAAAGAGAACTAAAATAGCTTTATTCTAATCAACATTAAAAATCCATGAAGTAGTTTTGGAGTTATAGTAGTTTTCCACGAAAATTTGTGACGTTGACTAAACTCCTAAGAATATGCAGGCAGAAACTTTACTTTAGGATTAGTAATTTTTTAAGTAAGACATGATTTACAATTCTATGACCTGTAAGTACTAAATACTTGAGTTTCGTTAAGATATAACTGAATTTACTCAGTTTTTTTCATGATAGAAAATTATACTTTTTGTACCGGTCTGAGAAGGTTTCAAAAATCATTTTTTAATTTTTTGAAAATTTTTTTCAACAAAAATTATAAATAATATATTTGATTTCCAGTATCATAAAACAAACAAACGGGAGAATAAAATACAAAAAAACGAGTTCGATATCTTAAACCGTTATGCCGTACCTGCGATTTGAAATCGTAAAATTTCGCGAAAATATGAATTTTTTGTAATAATTTAAGTATATGCTTGTTAAATTGTACCAATATTCGGCATTAACAAAAGTTATAGTAAATATTCTTCCTTCGATTATATAGACTGTACACGGCATTGTTTTTCCTTATATTGGAAAAGCTTAACCCTCTCTTCGCCGGGGTCAAAAGTCAGAATTTGGAGTTTTTTTCATTTTCTTTGGGAAGGTGATAGAATATTAAGAATTTATTACCAAAAAATACCTATTTTAGTTAAATGTATAAAAAACGGCAACTCTGCTGACTATTTTTTTTTTTTGTTCTATTCTCTTTGTGCCGACCTCTGCTTATAGTGCAATCCCTTAGCTCGATTTTGCTCAGGGATTGGAAAAAGTTGTTACTATCACCAAAAGCTACAAGTTTTGATTAGTTGAGTTAACAGAAATTAAAGTTTTGTTATAACATTTAAATAGTTAATTGATACAATCTAAGGATAGAAAATTTATTAAAGGGCAAGATTATTTTCTTTATTTCAGAATAAGGAAAATACTCAGGCTTCACCAAAACTATATTGAAACTTTTAGATGTTTAACTAAAATTTTGTTCTATTAACTAAACAAAATAGTTAAAATAAACGAAAGTTTTTTTAAGACAATTAAAATTTTAGTTGAGACAACCAAATTGTTGTTAATTTTGTTTGTGGCAACTATAACGATTTTTTTAATTTAAAGGTTTTAAAGGTTTTTATGTTGATTTTTAATGTTTTGAAAGATTTTGCAAATGTGATGATAATATTGATTGTTTGATTTGATTTCTAAATGAAATGATTTGTACGAGCAATGAATTGTAAATGATCTTCAGTTGTTTTTTTTTTTGTGATACAGGATTTCAGAAAATTTCTTTTGATATAAGAAAATATTTCGAAATTTTTTTGCCTAAACTGCTTTTTATGTGAATTAATCAAAAACCTGATGTTCTAGGTTTTATTTGTTGAATAATTATTTTGTTGTAATTATTTATTTATACTTTTTGTTTAACTATAAATTTTCTAAAATTTATATTTAAATACATATGTATGTTAATAATGCCCTGATATTTTTTTAATGGCGGCAGTTATATAAATTTCTAATACAAATTTTGCTAAATTGAGGTATTTAGGTTTTTTTGTTAAAATTTTTATTTTACGTTTTTTTTTTTGTTTGTTTGTTTCTTTGTCAATCTTTTCAATTTACTAAATGAGGTAGTAATATTTCATTAAATTTTTTTTTTTTAATAATTATTTTATGTTTTTTTTTATCTTAATAAAATATGCAGTTTTGTTTTTGTTTTGTCTAGCCTGTATCTAGATATACTCTTTACCTTTGCCTTTTTATAGTTAAAATCTAATCATCACATGCCTTTTTTAAACACAATTTTTTTGTGAGGGTGTTTGAACTCAATATTTTTTGAGGTTTCAAAACTTTCTTATTTTTTAAAATAAAGAATTTGAGTTGTTTTTGTTAGTTTTGTTAAAAAGTTTTTAACAAACACCAGTCTTTTTTCTTTAAGCCTAAAATCACTCTATACATCACTTTCACAATCACATTTTGGTTTATACCTTATCTCTTTATATATCTCTCTCTCTTTCTATATCTCAGTTGTTATTGTTTTAGTTTAAGTTGTATATGTATATAAAGGTTTTCAAAACCAGTCATTAGGGGCATTCAATACTTATTGTAAATTATTTATATAAGCTTAATAATACCTGATTTTTTTCTCATTTTTTAGATAATGATAAGGAATAAAGAAAAAATTTATTTTGAATATTATTTTAAAATTTAAATTATAATTAAATATATAAGATTGTTCGACAATTCTTTAGTTTTTGTTAAAAATCAAAAGCAAAATTATTTATTAAGTGCTCATGAATTTTTCTTTTTCAATTTAAATTTTAAGTTTACGGCTAATCTAAGCAAATTTATTTTAAAAATAGGGTTTTTCTTGGTTTTTTCAATTTTTTGGCTTAGATTTTAAAATAATTATTGCTTCCTTAACACTTTCTTTTTGTTCTTAATGTCTATATAAAATATTTTTAAGTATATTATTAATAAATATTTAAAAAGTATTGTATATTAAACTTAAATTTAGGTTTTTGAGTTTTTTTATTTTATTACTAAAAAAAAGTTTTTTTTAGATATTTAGTATAATTTAATATTTATAAAGTTTTACTTAATTTTATCAACCGATTTCTTTGGTCCTCTTTACCAGCATTTACCAATGTGGTTTTGTTTTTTTTTTTATTTGAATATTGAAAAGAATTTCCTTAAAAATTGCTTTTCTGTTTGTTACCGTCTTTTTCCTGCTTTCCTTCAATGACCATTTTTATCGGTTTTATTTCATTTTTCCATTAATATTAAATTCGTTTCTTTTAAAACCTGAAGACCAATATTTTTATAATTTATGCTTAAGTATAATTATTGGCTTAATTTTTTCTTATTTAGAAGTTAATTTTTCAAATAAAATTTTTCTTTTAATATTTCCTTCTTAAATTTTATTTTAAAGATTTTTTGTTTAAAGAAAAACAGCCCATTTTAGTTGAAGCTTTTTTTCTATATTAATTAATTAATATTTAATATTTTTTTGTTTTTTTCTTTTTAAATAATGATTAAAAATGAAGTTAAATTTGAATAAAATTTCAAAAACTGAAAATTGAAAACAAATCAGGTCATAGGGTGTGTAATAAGTTTTTACCATAAAATTTAACAAAAATTGTTTTATATTGATTTATATTTGTACTTGTTGTTAAAACAAAATATGGCTAAAAAGGCTAAAAATTAAAAACAAAAAGTTATAAAGAAAATTTTTCTCAAAGGACTCAAGGTAGAAAAAATTATAGTTATAAGACTAATAAGCCTTCGTTAAATAAACAGTTTTTTGAAATCTTAAAATCCGAATCGAACTCTAAGAATCTATTAGATTAGAATAACTCAAAAAAAAATTTTGAAGTTCTTCATTTTCATTTCTTAGTTAACCCCGAGTCCCTGTCAGATTTTCTTCCAAGAAACTTAAAAGGAACATTAAATAATTCTCTACAAGAAAAAAAAACATAAAATATTTAAACTAATAAACTTTTTCTTATACATTTTTTTTGATTACACAGGTAACTTTGGTCAAGCAAAACAAAATATAAAAAATTTAACAAGGTGAAAAACAAAGATTTGTACATTATTTTACAAAACGAAATTAATTTAAAAAATTTAAAGACAGACTCAAAAAAAAATTAAAACTATTTACTCAATTAAATATTTCATATACTTCATATAATTAAAATGACAGTGAGTTTTTGCTTAAAGGGATAACTAAATGCTTTTGGTACTTAGATAATTATTAAAACCTTATTTAGGTATTTAAGGGCTCTTGATAATACAAAAACTAAGATTTTGTCCATAAAAAATCTATTCAAAAATATCTGCTGTAAAGTAAGGGACTAAAACTCTTATTAGAAATATTTCAACTCAAAAATATTTCCCTTCATTTTAAAACAGAGCTTAGACCTCTCTCTACCTTAACTTTTTGTTTTTTTTTTTTAATTAACTATTTTTTATATTAAAATTTAATTTCTTTAATCAAAACTGAATTTCTAGTTTTTGGGTTATTGAAACTACTGCGATTAATATGTTCCTCTATAGGTCTAAACCAAGTGTTATTAAAAAAAATTTAATTTGTTCTCTACAAAATTATTAGTTTGCTTTTTAATATTATTTAACTACTTTCTAATTTTATTGTTTTTAAAATCTAATTGTTATTAAAAGTTTATGTGGGAGTTTTATTAAATGTTTTTGAAACTACACAAAAATTACAAAATTATTTTAAAAATCATTTTAAGTTACTTTTTTTTTTATAAATTAATCTCTTTAGCTTTTTGTTTTTTATTTTAATTATAAATTTTATAAATTAATCGGAAGTTTTTTTCGTCCCATTTTATGCAAAAAATTCATTTTATCTCCGGATAGTTATAAATTCTTTTAAAAATTGGGTGGTTTTGTTGAGGTCTATTATGTTTATTTTTTATTTAAAATTAATAAAGATTTGTTAATTTAAAAAAGAATAATCCCCCTTAGGAAAATTTTATGAAATAAATTAGTTAAAATAAAAATATGACAAATAAAATTGTAGAAAAAAAATTTGAAACTTATAAAAACAACTTGTAAAAATTTATAAACAATTTAAATAAACTTATCCCTTAATTCATAACCCTATTATAAAATTATCAAAGGCTTATTGTAGGAATTTTGTATGGAAAATATTAATTATAAGCTTGTCCCAGTAACATTTCTCGTTTATGAGTTAGGGGGTTGAAATGGAAAATTTATAAACAAAATTGTAAAAGTTAATTAAAATACTAAAAAAAGAAACTGAAATTTAACAAAAAAAATCTGTTCTAATAAAAATATCTAGGAATAAACTTGAGAAACTTAAAAAAAAAATTAAAATTACAGTCAAAAAAATAAAAAAAAAATGTTTTTTTTATAAAACTTGTTTAAAGTTAAAACTAAAATTTTAATTTTTTATTTTAATTAAAAAATATATATAAAATCTTTGTTCTTTTCTTTTTAGATTCGTTGAGTTCTGCAATTAGATCTACTGAAGCAAATGTGTACCCTACTAATTTCAAAACAATTGAAATTCTTCTTTCATCCCTAAGTTATGCTGTTGATTTTGCATGAAGGTTCCTGCATTAAGAAATAGTGCTGCCAGATGTGACAGAGCTAAAATGACCCCAATGAGCATTTTTTCTAGAATTTCTTTTTTAAATTATGTAGTTAAAAACTATTGGTATAAAATGATAATAAAAATACTGCAACAATCTCAATGGCCCAGTTCACAAGCCGTTGCAAATAGTCTAAAGAGGTATAGCATATTAAAAATTCTATAAATAATTTTAATATAAATTTTTTCATTAGCTATATTGGTTTGCAAATGCTGCAATACTAGACTCTTGCAATAGATTGTGAATGGGGTTAATATGTTTTTAGTACAAAGTGGAAGAAAATCTATCAAAGCTTGGCCACAAAATTGAAAAATATGGGCACAAGATCGAAGCTCATGGAATTTTAAAATATGCTCGGTCTTTGACCTAAACAGGTTGTAATATAGACCATTTATATAAGTAAGTACTTAGTAGAAATTCCAAATTTCAATACTTTGAGAGTTCAGAAATATTGAAATGTCCAAAGTTTTGGAGCTCTGAATTAGTTTTGTTTTTGTGGTAAACAAAACATTTTAGTAGTCGTGTCTATTTTATCAGCGTTTTTGTTTAACAATATTGTCAATATCGGCCTTAATTACATAGTTTTCTCTTATAGCTACGACAAAGAAATACGATTTAAGAAAATGTGCAATAAATTTTGTAGCATACTTTAGGGAATAAACTGAAAAAATTAAACAGAATATTTAAGCAAATTTCAGGATGAAGATACCACTTAAATGAAAATTTTGTTTACATATTCAGATTCAGCATCGGAAATCAAATTATAGTGATGTGATACGATTTAGTGAAAATATAAGCATTTAACTTAAAAATCGTTGATCTTTCCTTTAATCGGCCTAAAATTGAAAACCATTTTGTGTTAGGAATATGTAATACATTTTGTAACATACCTTAGGAAGCATATTACAAAACAAAATTGAACTTAATTCCCAGATCTTTAAAGATACTGCTTGGATCAAGATTTTGGCTATATATTTGTACTCAGCATCGATTCAGCCAAGTGTTATTGTTTTTAGAGAAAATATCAGCATTTAATCTAAAAATTGTTTCTTTAATAGGCTACCAATTTTTTGTATATGATTCGTATTTTCACGACAAAATTAATTTATGAAATTTGTTACATTTTTTTTTTATGAAATTAGTTTTTGACGAATATCTCCTTAACTACTGACCATAAATAGTGTAAAGACACTATTGAGAATTTTTACGACTCACACTCAAAATCTCAAAATAGTGTTCAAATTTGACTAGAATGAAGCCTTTTTTCAGATATTAAATATTTACATATCCAATGATTCATATTTAAATGTGCCATAAACTTTGAAGCATACTTTAGGGATTAAGCAAAAAGATAAAAAAATGTGAAATCTGTCAAATTTTTGTATGAAATTGGTTTTTTGCGAATATCTCCTTAATTACTGGCCAAAATGAGCTGGAAAACCCTATTACGTATTTTTGTCACACGCTGAATCCAAAAATGATGACCAAATTTACCTAGGAGCCTTCCCAGAAATACGGTTGATTTTTTTGAACGTATGAGTAATATGCAGAAGAGATTTTTAATATCTAGGCGTATGAGTAATATTTCAGAAATCGAATGCTCTTTAATGATTCGTATTTTAAGATGTGATAAACTTTGTTGCATACTTTAGGGATCAAGTTAAATGATGCAACTGAACTAAAATTATGAAATCTGTAAAATTTTTGTATGAAATTATTAATTAGCGAATATCTCCTTAACTACTGGCCAAAATGGGCTGAAAAACACTATTGAGTATTTTTGTCACACTCTGAATCTAAAAATGGTGACCAAATTTAGCTAGGAGCCTTCCCAGAAATACGGATGATTTTTTTGAACGTATAAGTAATATTCAGAACAGATTTTTTTAAACCTAGTCGTATGAGTAATATTTCACAAATTGAAAGCTTTATTGACCCCTAAAGCTTTCAATTTGTGAAATATTACTCATCAAATGATAAAACTAAAATTCTGAAATTTGTTAAAAATTTTGTATGAAATTTGTTTTTAGCGAATATCTCATTAACCACTGGCCAAAATGAGCTGAAAAGTTATATTACGTATTTTTGTCCCACGCGGAATCCAAAAATGATGACAAAATTTAGCTAGGAGTCTTCCTAGAAATACGGATGATTTTTTTGAACGTATGAGTAATATTTCAAAACATGAACATATATTATGAAATTTGTTGAATTTCTTAATAAAATTATTTTTTAACGAATATCTCCTTAAGTACTGGCCAAAATGGGCTGCAACACTATAACGTATTTTTGTCACAAGCTTAATCCAAAAATTATGACCAAATTTAACTAGGATGAAGCCTTGAGTAATATTACGGAAATTTAATTAAACCAAATGATTCGTATTTGTGTGATACATTTTGTAGCATACTTTAGGGGTCAATGTTAGACTATTTTGAATAATGCTTAAAATTCAGTGTAAACTTGTTGCGAGCATTATTAGCAGAGATAATAGCAAGAAATGAGGTATGAGATAGTCTTTAACATAACCTTGAAAAGTTAGAAAGAAAGCCAACAGTGTAATTGTTTAAGCTGCATTTGTTTAGATCATTCTTTAAAGTTTAAATTGAATTGCTCTTTTCTTTTTAAAAAGTAAGCCTTACCCTATGGACAAAATTTGTGGAATTTACGGAGACGACAATCCTGCAACTTAAAATTTTAAACAGGGGCCAAACTACCACATTCGATATCGATCGAAAACTCAGACTTTTAAGGAAATATTGTGAAGTATACTTTAGGGATGTTCAAAGCTACTTCGATACAAAAAGTTAATTGACATTTGGTATCCATTTTGATTCATTTTTAAAAAAATATAGTTCAATTGAAATGTTTTTACTATTGGTCATCTTTTGGCAAATAACTACAAAAAAAAAAAAATAAAATAAAGTCAACTGAGCATATTTTAAATAATTTTGATTATCCTTCAAGTATGCTATGCAAATGTTTTGAAAATATCTAAGATTTCGATCGATATCGATCGATTTGGCCCCTAATAAATTAAACAAACAAATCAAATCTAGAAAAAAAATATTTTTAAATTAAGGAAAAAATAAGGAAAAGAAATAAAATTAAAAAAAAAAATACAAACCTTTTGAATAAAAACAAAATCTTTAAATAAAGAATTAAAAAACAAACAAAATTGAATTAAATTAAAAAAAATAATATTTTATTAAAGTTTTTTTTCCATATTATTTTCTTATTTTTTTTGAATAATCAACAAAATTTCATTATTTTTAATTAAAAATATATATATAAAATGTGTTTTTTTAAAGAAGATTATATTAATTTAATTAAAACTTATTTAAGATAATATTTTATATAATTTTTTGTTGTTGTTTGTTTTATTTAATAATGAATAAGATTTTATATATTTTTAATTAAATTGAATAAAGAATAAAATTAAGAATAATAAAAAAAATCAAACTAAAATATTTAACTAATTTATGATAAAAAAAATAAAAATATATATAAAGAAAATAAAATATACATATATATTTTTAAGAGTTGAAGAAAAAAATACACTGGGGGAGTCAAGGAAAATGAATTAAGGATAAGCTTTAAGGGTTTTGGGGGGATAAAAAAAATAAAAAAGGTACATCGAGATTATTACACATAAAATGAGAAAAATAAAGAAATTTTCAGGTTGAAAAAAAAGTATTTATAATAAAGATAAAAATTATTTTAGTTAAAGAAAAGAAAATATTTAAACTAATTTATTTTAAGGGGATGGTGAGGGGGTAGTATAAAATTCAAGTTTTGTTTTTTTGAAGAAACAAATTATTGCTTTAATTTATTTGTATAAAAAAAAGAATTCATTATTTTTTATTTTATTTATTTAAAAAAAAAATTAACTAGTTAAATAAATTGTGTTATTTTTTTGTTGTTGTTTTACTTAAATGGGGGAAAAATATATTGCTCTTGTTTTTTTTTTTAAGAAAAAATTGTCTAATTAAAGAAAAATTAAACTTTGGTTAATACCTGATTGGAAAAAAAAACAAACAAAATTATTTAAAAGAAAAAATTAAAGATTTATAATAATAATATAATAAAAAAAAAATATTATAAACAAAATTTAAAAAGATTTTGTTTAGCTTTTTGAAATAATTTGTACATTGTTTAACATCAGATGATCTGAAATTGTTTTTTGTTTAATAAAAATTCACAAAAAGCTTAAAAGATTTTGTTAAAAAATATTTATATAAAAAAATATAAAATTATTTTTAAATAGAGAAAAGAGAAAAAAACTAAAAATTAAGAGCAAAAATATTTTTCTAAAATTATTATTAAAAAATAAAATTACTTATTTAGTTGTAAAAGATAAAAAAAGATAATGAAACTAAATTCTTAAATGGGGGTTTTTTTGTTTGCAGTTCGATTCAGAAAAATAAACCCACTATATCAAGAAATCGGCTAAAGCAAAGCACAGGCCATTTCTGTAGAAAACTTTAAGTAGAGACTCCTACAAAAACGAACCCATTTACTACAGCCGATTTTTCTAATGAAGTCATTTTACTAATTCCTTTTGGGTGTTTTTATTTATAAGAATCGATCTTTATATTGAAGAGTCTGGGGGGAAACACTAAAGAAATTTATTATTTTTTATTGTTTTTTTTTTATAAAAAAAAAGATAAACTAACAAATATCTAAAACAAACATTTAATTAAAATTATAATTTATTTTATTTATATAAAAAAAAAAAACATTTAAAAAATTATTTATTATTTTAAAAAAATATGTTATTTTTTTTAATTAATTCTTCATTTTTTGCTAAGGAGGTAATATTTTTTTTGTTTTTATAAATTTTTCAAAATTAGTTTTTATTTAAATTTAAATAAAATTTATTTTTTTTTTAAATTAATTTAAATGATTTTTTTATTATTAATTTATTTTTTTAATAATTATTGCTTTTGTGTAGTTTTTGTTTTGTTATTAAAATTGAGGTTATGTTTAAATAATTAATTAAATAATAAACAAAATTAATTCAAAGCTCAAGGTGGGTATTTCAAAATTATGTTTATTATTTTAAAATTATATTTAATTTATTTTAAAATTAAAAAAAAAAGTTCTATTTATTCATTTATAATCACTGCCGTTAAAAAGAAAGAAAGTAAAATTATGGAGTCAAATCAAACATTTTTGGGAAAGAAAAAAGTACAAATGTTAGGCCTCATCCACGATATCCGATTTCGTTTAAATTCAAAAGTTCTTCAAAATTTCATAAATCGCTTGCTAAAAATTTTAAGGCGTTTCAAATTTTATCTTTTCCAGACTTTAAGCTTCTAAATACTAAAATTTTGTAAGCTTCTAAATTCAAAAAAAAAAAAATCATATTTGTAGTTAAGCCTTACCTTCACAAGATACGTGTATAACTAGCCCGTGTCGGGCTATAAGTTTAAGAGTTATAACATTTTAAGGTCTCGCTTTTTGCCTTAAAAAAAAACGTAGTTTTGAAGCCTGGAATTGGCTATACAAACATTATTCGGACTCAAAAATATATATACGGATATATTACTGTTAAAGCCAGAACTTAACTTGGTATACTTTATTCGGAACTAGGGAAATCAACTACTGAAAAGTGGAGAACCAGAAACGATGAACACAGTTGACTCTAAAGATGAACGCAGTGGACGATTCAAAGAATATATTGAACGATCGTAAAGCGATGGGCACTAACACATATGCAACTAGTGATAGCAAATAATTATTAGTCCGTGACTGCCTTAAAGTGAAATTTATCGAGATATTCTCGAAAGCAGCAATAAGCAGCACAAAATACAAATTGTATGTGTGAAAACAACAATTACTGTCCTTCGCTGCTCTAATGATATCAAAGAAACATTTCGAATATATAACGGATATTTGGGTATTCAAAAGCTTGTTTATAGTGGCTACAGCTCGTGCTCACAATAGACCCAGAACAGCAACGAATTGTAGAATCGGAGCAGTGTTTGTAGCTTCTATAGCTGTTCTTCTATCGTGGTATACCCAAATTTTTGGGTAGATATGTGATACCGGATGGCTTTTGTATTCTACACATGTATGCGGTGAATACAAACAGTGGAGTTTGCTGTCAATATCATGGCATTACAATATAATATTCACCGAATATACAAAGATAATTATATTGAGAAGATAAAAAAAAAAATATCAGATACGAGTATTACATAACGTTTTTGATGTGTTTGAAGGAGGAAACGAGTACAAAAACATCACCATTAAAAAAAAAAAAATGCTGGTCCATCAAGACAATGCACAGTTTAAAAAATCAATAAAAATAATGGCAAAATTGGCTCAATTGGTGTTCGAATTGCTTGGGCATTCAATGTATTCTCTAGATTCACTCTAAGTTTTTTGTAAAGGATGGTCAAATTTGGGGTTTGAAAGAAAATTGGCTTTCAGAAGATTAAATTTCAAGAATTGAGCTGTCATCTTTAAGCATTTAATATACCCTTAAGCGAACACCAGGGCCTGGCCAGACATTTTTGAAGATTTTTATGGTTTTTTTACTCAAATATCTTAGGCGGAGCGCCATAGCCTTTTATGAGTTTCTCAATGATCCATACAAAATATAAGAAGTCCCAGCCAGGCCCTGGGGTTCGCTTATGTAAATACATTTTATTGTTCGCTTAAGGGTTAAAGTGGAAAATTTTAGGTTAAGAAATAAAGATGGATTTTTCAAAAATTGAGCTGTCATCTTTGACATTTATTTACTAAACAGTTGGAAAAATTGTAAACTGTAAATGGAAAAAACAAACAAAATTGTCGTCTATGGGTCTCATAAAATCCACAAACATTTCTAAAAAAACTTATATCCAAAAAAGCGACCATATGGTGCGGTTTGTGGTCAGTTAGCATCATCGGCTCGTAAGTTTTCTCGAAAATAAGCAATGAAACGCCGTCACAACAGATTTTTTGTGATCACTATTGGCTTATGTTGATATAAGCGAGCTTTGGTTTCGGCAAAACGGCCTTACACTGCCGAAAAACCAAATCAGTTATTACACAATAGCCCAAACAATCCACTTATTATATGAGAAATTTTCCGGTCTCATAATTTCCCGTTTTGCAAAGTCAGTTAGCCGTCTAGTTCTTGTAATTTAACGCCGATGGATTTTTTCATTAGTGAACTTTGGTCTCGGCAAGACGCCGCAACAAGAAACACGGCCGTCCAAACAATTCAGTTATTACATGAGAAATTTTACGTTTGTTAAATTTCTTGATTTGGCGGTATCAATAAGCCGTCTTGTTCCAGCGATTTAAGGCCGCTTGATTCTTTTTCCTAGCACCGTTAGAAAGAACGGGTTTATGTGTACAAATGAAAAAAAAAACACCGCTTCGAAAGATTTAATTCGGCAATTTATTGACAAGATAAGCGAATATTTGTGGCAAATTTTGGTTCTTGTGATTTAACGCCGTTGGATTGTTTTTCTGGCGCCGTTTGAAAGAAGGGTTTTATGTGTACAAAAAAAAACACTGTCGAAAGATTTAATTCGACAATTTATTGACAAGATAAACGAATCTTTGCGGCTTATCTTTGGTTTAAAATTTATTTACAAATGCTTATGTCTGCGGATATGCTACAGGTGGACATTCGCCCGATGTATAACATCGCCAGATGTATATCATCCATTATTAATTCATATATTTCCCATTTCTACTTTACATTTTGGTGTTAGTGAAACTAAATTTGTCTAAAAAATAGTTTGTTTTTGAGGTTAATTTAAATTTACTTCCTAACCTCAAATTTTGCCCAAACTTTATATTTTTTTTGACACCATTAGAAATATCAGACTTTAAAAAATCAGTCCAATCATAAACATTCCCGTGAGCATATTTTTCACGATAAAGTAATTCACCCAACGGGGAGAATATTCTTATGTGGAAGGGAATTTCTTTTCCAATTTTTGAACATTGGAAGAAGGTAAAAGTGAAAAATTATCGCTTGAGATTTTATTTATAATAGGGAACCAGGAATTGTTATTCATAAAAGGTTTTGATTAAGTCAAGGTTCATATAAATCGGATAACAATATATATACAAGATATAGGCTTTAAAAGCGAACACTAAAATGTGATAAAATCTGAACAGCCAGGATACCTCGATTTCGGATTTAATTCAAGAGACTTTCCGCAAAAAGTGAACTTTGAATCTTAGTAAAATCTAGAGCAAATCGATTTTGAAATATTTGAAAAATCTAAAAAAAGGTTTCAAATACCAAATCATATCAAAACCGTAGATAAAGAGGTTCTTTACTTGTTAAACAAATTTTGATTTGACTCTCTATGTTAAAAATTTAAGAAACAAAAAAAAATTCCTATATTAAAAATAATTAAGGTTATGTTTAAGGGTTGGTTGGTTGGTTATATGAAATTTTCCTATGGTTTTAAACTTAATTGTTAAAAGAAAAGTTAAAAGTAGTATTATTAAAAATAAAAAGGGTTTCTAATTAGTTACACAAAAATTATTCAAAATGCTTCAATTTTAAAAGGATTTAGCTTTTAATAGAAAGCTTTAGCTTTTAATATAAAGCTTTAGCTTTACAGTGCTTACACAACTACTTCAAAGTAAGTAGTTGTGATGTGTAAGTTATCCCAATAAGATTAAAGTATTTTGAAAATTCTCTTTTTTTAGTAGATAATAATTTTTAGCCAATTTGTTTGTTAATTAATATTAAAAATCAAGAAAAAAATTATTATAATATTGATAATTTGTTATTAAATATAAAACTAATTTGTTGTGTTAAGTGTTTAAAAATTTTAATTTAATTTTAACTTAGAAATAATTTGTAGTTTGTTTAATAATTTTATTAAATAAATGCCAAAGTTTTTTGTTTAAAAAATGTCAATATTTTCAATAAATGGTTTTTTTAAAGAAAATTTTTTTGAAGTAAAAAAACTGCTATTAAACCATTTTTATTTAGAAAATATCTAAGTAATTTTTAAACATATAAAATTTTATTTTGGTTATAAAAAATGTATTTTTTTATTAAGTTTATATAAAAATTTTAATTATTTTTTTAATAAATTTTTATTACTTTTTTTTAATGAATTTTAATGATTTTTTATATGTAATTATCACGCAGTGTTTTCCCTATTAATATTATTTTCTTTTTTATTATTGTATATTTATTACTTGTTTTTTTTTTAGCTTAAGTTATTATAAAAAACCAATACTTATTATTATTATATTAATTTATCATTATTATTTTGTTTTTAATTATTTGGTATTTAAAATGGCTTAAACTTTTTTCAAAATTAAAAATTTTGTTAAAAAAAAGTTTTATGAACCATGAATAACTATGAAAGATTTTTTTTGATTCAGGAAAAATTAAGGTCTTTTTACAAATAATTTTAAAATGTTTAAAAAAAAGATTTTAAAATAAAAATTTTTAAAAAGAAATTTTCGAAAAAAATAAAGAAAGTTTCAAAACTTTCAATAAATCCCTAAAATTGTTTTTAAAATTTTTAATATCAGACCCTAAGGGAAAAATCTCAGCTGCAAATCAGATGAAAATATGTATAAATTGAAATAGCATACAAAAAGGTCAAAGTTCAAAGCACACAAAATGACCTTTCTATGATAAATACCATAAATCTAGACTATTTAAAAGACCTCGAAAAGATTATGAACAAATTGTATGAATGTAAATTGAAGTTTGTGTTTTCTATATACAATTCCGGGTTATGTCAGTTATCGGTCAAAATTCGGGATATTATAAATAGAAAATGACAAAAAAAAAATCAAATTATCATTAACTCAAAATGAATTTATACTTTTCGCTTTAAAATTGAAAATTACTTGAGAAATACTTGCCAAAGTACTTGTTTTCACATTTAATCTGGTTTAGAAAATTTTTAAATTTAAATTTTTTTTATTAAAATTTTGAATCTAAAATTTGAATTTTGATTTTGGAATTCATTAAATTTAAATTAATTAATTTGAAAGTTTTGTTAAAAAATTTGGATTTGTAATACTGAAATAACATAAACTTTTAAAGTTTTCAAAAAATTTACTTCTTTTCTAAAGAAGAATGTGCTGAAATCGCTTAGAGATTTTATTATTTAAAGGTCTGATATTATGTTCGTTGTACGAACTTGCTTTCACATTTTTTTGGGGGTTTTTGTTTTTTCAAATTTTTATCAATAATTTTGTCACATTTTTGCTGTTCTTTTTTTGTTTCAAAATCTAAAAGATTCGTTGAATTCTTAATTTTAGGGATATTCACATAAATGCTGTTCTTTAGAAAAAGAAACTGAAAAGTAACTGAAAAGAAAACTGATAATTAAGATAATCACAATGGGGCTGTTCTTAGGAAAAATCAAATAGAAAAACTGATAGTTAAAATTTCTGAAGAAAAAATCTAAATTACTATAACAAAAAAAATTTGAATTTTGAAAATTTTACTTAACAAAATAAAATTTTGAAACCCAAATTCGTTAACTGAACCATGTTAGCACTAACAGAGATATGTCTAAAACAGACCATGGACTTGTTTTTCCCAAGATTGGATTCAAAGTTAAAGTTCTAAGTCATACAAAAACTTAGCTAGTGTAAACATGGCTTCAAATACAAACTATAAGTCTAATTTTACACAAGTTTCAAGTCAAGTTAAAGTTTTAAGTTTTGACTTTTATAGAGAGGAGAGAGGAAGGAAATAGAACGGGGAACATACCCCGTTCTATTTCCTTTACCTTTCTCTCCTAAAAATTCAAGACTTTAAACTTGACTTGAAACTTGATGTGTGACAAAACTGAAGGTATCAACTTTAATAATAATTCACAATTTTTCTTCAATCACAATGGGGCTGTTCTAGATAAAACTGAAAATAAACTGATAATTAAAGGTGTCACATGAATGCTGTTCTTTTCTTTAATAATTACTAAAAAAATTAACAGAAAAAGTAAATTCAAATTTTAAAACGATTATGTACCTTAAATTTTCAAAATTAGAATAATTTCAAAAAATTTAAATACAAAATTTCTGACTAAAGATACGTTTACACCAACTGAATCATATCTTAACTGTGTAGAGTTTCTAATTCCAGGATTCATAACTTAAGACAGGATTCACAAAATTTCTTATAGTTTTTGTAAATTTTCAAGTCTATTTAAAACTCTGCTAGTGTGAACATAGCTTTGGTTGAAACTACAAAATCCTATAACAAAATAAAAGATTTCAAATTTACGAGAAGGAAAAAAATGAAAATTTGTTCAATCACAATGAGGCTGTTCTGTGTAAAACTGAAAATTAAGTGAAATAAAGTAAAAATTCAATCACAGTTAAGGAAGTCACACGAATGGGGTCGTTCAAAATTAAACTGAAATTTTACTGAAATGAATCGAAATTAGTTTAATCACAATGGAGCTGTTCTAGATAAAACTGAAAATTTGGGGAGTAACATTAATGATAGATTAAACTAAAAATTTCTTCAATCACAATGAGGCTGTTCTGGGTAAAACTGAAAATAAGTGAAATAAACTAAAAGTTGTTCAATCACAGTTAAAGAAGTCACATGAAATATTCAAAATAAAACTGAAAATTAACTGAAATGAATCAAAATTTGTTTAATCACATTGGGGCTGTTCTAAATTAAACTGAAAATTAACTGATATCAAAATTTGTTTAGTCACATTGGGGCTGTTCTAGATAAAACTGAAGAAGTCACATAAATGGGGAGTTCAAGATTAAACTGAAAATTTACTAAAATTAAATTTGTTCAATCACAATGGAGCTGTTCTAGCCAAACTGAAAATTACTTGAAATCAAAATTTTTCAATCACAATGAGCTGTTCTGGATAAAACTGAAACTAAGAACTTGTTTATTCACATAGGGGCTGTTCTAAATTAAACTGAAAAATAACTGAAATCAAAATTTGTTAAACCACAACAGAGCTGCTCTAGAAAAAACTGAAAATCAAGGAAATAACATAAATTGGACTGTTCTAGAATAAACAGAAATTAAGCTGAAATTAATTAGAATTTGTTCAATCACAATGTAGTTGTTCCAGAGAAAACAGAAAATTAATTGAAAACAAAATTTGTCCAATTCTAGTTCTAGATAAAACTGAAAATTAAGGGAGTGAGTAATATACTAGATTAAACTGAAATTAACTGAAATGAATCATAATTTGTTTAATCACAATGGAGCTGTTCTGGATAAAAATAAAAATTAACTGAAATCAAAATTTATTCAATCACAATGGGGCTGTCTTAAATAAAAAATTTAAGAAAATTTAGGGAATAACTGAATTTGGGGCTGTTTTAGACTAAACTGGGGCTGTTTTAGACCAAAATAACTGAAATTAATCAACACTGATTCAATCACAATGGGCTGTTCTGCTGGATAAAACTGAAAATTAACTGAAATCACAATGGGACTCTATAAAATAAAACTGAAATGAAAAACTTGTTTTATCACATTGGGGCTGTTCGAAAATAAACTGAAAACTAATTGAATTCAAAATTTGTTCAATCACAATGGGGCTGTTTTAGATAAAACGGAAAATTAAGGGAGTAATATGAATGGGACTGTTATAGATTTAACTGAAAAGAATCAAAATTTCTTAAATCACAATGGAGCTGTTCTAGACAAAACTGATAATAAACTGAAATGAATCAAAATTTGTTCAATCACAATTAGCTGTTCTGGATAAAACTGAAAATTAACTGAATTCAAAATTTGTTCAATCACAATGGGGCTGTCTAAGATAAAACTGAAAACTTAGGGAGTAACAACGAAAAGGTTAAACTGAAAATTAAATGAAACGAATCAAAATTGCTTAAATCACAATGAGCTGTTTTGGTTAAAACTAAAAATTAATTGAAACCAAAATTTGTTCAATCACAATGGGGCTGTTTTAGATAAAACTGAAAATTTAGGAAGTAAAATGAATTGGGCTGTTTTAGACCAAACTGAAAAAATAACTGAAATTAATCAAAACTGGTTCAATCACAATGGGCTGTTCTGGATAAAACTGAAAATTAACTGAAATCACAATGGGACTCTATAAGATGAAACTGAACTGATAACTAAGGGTCACATGAATGCTGTTCGTTTTTTTTTGATAAAATTAACAGAAATAAACTTTTTACAAAATAAAGAAAAAGATAACTCAAAAGTTAATTTTAAAATGACATCGAATTCATACTTAAAATTTTGTGAAATTTAAGCAATTTCAAAATTCGAAACTTTCTGTCTTGAAGCTCTATTTGCACTAACTGAAGTCTTAAGAAACCCAATTTAAAAACTCCTGGTTCTAATGATATTGAACTAAATCAAATGTATTCAGAAAAGTTTTCTACAATTTTAGAAAATCTGGTTTTTAATACATTTTAATTAACTCGGATGTAAAGAAGTTTCTTAATATGTATTAAAAATCATCTTAGTGTGAACATAGCTTTAGTTGAAACTTAAAATTCGTTTAATAAACTGAATATACCATAATAAACTAAAAATTGTAATTCAAAATTCAACAAAATTATTAAGAAATACAAAATTTCCTACACAAAATTTTCGTATAATCAAATTCTAAACGATTTGTTAGCAAAATAAGAAAAACTTTTAAAAGAAGCCGATTCGATTTTATCATACCTAATTTGAACTTTCTGTTACCTGAAGAATCGTTCTCAAGTATAATAACAAATTCATAAATTTATAAGATTTGATTTCATCCTTAAGGCTGGGGGATTACTGCGTACTTCAATTCGAAAGATATTATTTTCGAAACACAAGGCTTTAAGTCTTATTTTCGACCCGAGATACGCAGCAACACCCCTGTTATTTCAGTTTAAAAGTTTAAATTTGGTAATTATAGGTGCGCCCTCCAATCAAAAATTTGCTCTATTAAGCCAACTTGATAATAGTAGCCAAAACTCAAAACTTTTAACTTAATTACCAAATCTTTAAGAAATCGATTATGAATACGAAAAATTTTCTATAGGTTCTAAAAATTAAAATTGAAAAGAACTAAAAATATTATTCAAGGGTCCTTAAAAGCTACTTTAAATTTAGAATAGAGATCACATTTTTGAGTTGTTTTTTTTATTATAATTATATCTTACTTAACTTTTAACCTAATTTTTAAACCTAAACGAAATTTTTGTATTTTTGGAATTTTGAAAAAGAGCAAAAACCTAAATCTAAAGCCTAAATATATAGAGAGAGAAACTAGAATTATTATTTAATAACTACAAACTAGAGACTACAAGCTACAAATTATGAAATACTATACACCAAAGAGGGGATTGTTATGGATTGATCACGCTGCGCCAAAGTTATACTAATATCTAATTTTTTTTAAAGGAATCATTTTTCACTGGTTACGACTTAGGTCGAGCAATGAAAAGACTCCTGTCACAGAAGTTTTGGGGGTTTTAGGGATTTATTGAAAATTTTAAGATAAATAAGAAATGGAAAATTTAAGAATTTTTTCAGAAGTAAATAAAAAGAAATTCGAAATAAACAAAAGTTGAAATAAAAATTGAATGAAATAAAAAAAAAATTAAATTATACAAATATTCAACAAAAAATTTTGATTAAGAAAAACAAATGTAAGAAAGAAATTTAGAATATTATAAAGTGTGTCGCAACTAGAATTTTTAAATTTGGCGCGATTCGAAGTGTCATTGTTTGACATTTGAACAATTGTTATTGTTTGCTAGTAGTAGGTGAACAACGCTTTCTAATTGTGAAATTGTTTTACCAAAATGGTGAAAGTTTTGAGGATACAGATCGCAAATTGCGATCAATAATACTCCAAAAGAGTCAACTGTAAAGAGATTAATGGATAAATTTGCCGAAACTGGGTCTGTTAGTGATGTATAGGGCCCAAATTACCGCATTCGATATCGATCGAAATTTTAGATATTTTCAAAACATTTGTATGGCATACTTTAAGGATAATCAAAATTATTTAAAATATGCAAAAATTATTTAAAAGATGACCAATAGTAAAAGAGTTTTAATTGAACTATATGTTTTTAAAACCGAATGAAAATGAATACCAAATTTCAATAAACTTTTTGCATCGAAGTAACTTTGAACATCCCTAAAGTATACTTCACAATATTTGCTTAAAAGTCCGAGATTTCGATCGATATCGAATGCGGTAATTTGGACCCAGGTTGATCGACCGAAAATGTCGCAGCTGTACACGATGATGTCGCTAAAACTCCATCCACCTCAATTCGACACCGAGCTCAGCAAATTGGTATCTCCAAATCTACTATGCACCGAATTTTGACGAAAGATTTGCATCTTCATGCATACAAAGTTTAATTGACTCAGGAACTGAACCCAGATGACCATGGACAGCGAAGAGAGTTCGTTAATAGGGTCTTGAAGAGACAAAATGTTGAATAGATAAAATCATCTTCAGTGACGAGGCCCATTTCCATCTTGATGGCTTCGTCAATAGGCAGAATTGTCACATTTGGGGTGACAAAAACCTCGAGTGATTCACGAGAAGCAAATGCATCCTCAACGTGTCACTGTGTGGTGTGGTTTTTGAGCTGGAGGAATCATTGGACCTTTTTTTATGAAAATGAGGCAGGTCAAGCGCAAACAGTCAATGGTGTTAGGTATCGTGAATTGATAACTAGTTTTTTCTTGCCTATAATTGAAGAAATGAATGTGGAGGGCATGTGGTTTCAACAAAACGGCGCCACATGTCATACAACCAGAGAAACAATTAAATTGCTACATTTAAAATTTAAAAAATGCGTTCTAGTTGGGACACTCTAAAGACTAAATTTTTTTTGGATGTTTTCAAAATTGAACTAAAATTGTAAATATTACAAAGTTGAAAGAAACATTTGTAATACGAAATTTTTAAAATGCAAATCAATCATTAATAAAAATTACATAAACATAAAATAATTAATATAAAAAGACCTTATTTTCTTAGGTTTAAGAAAAAAATTAGTTTTCAATTGAAAAAAAAAAATCTGAGGCCTAAGCATTCGATATAGAACGAAAACTCAAACTATTAAGTAAATATTGTGTAGCATACCTTGGGGATTTTCAAAATAATTTCTTTTGCAAAAAGTTTAATAAAATTTGATATTTAAACATATCCGTTTGTTTGTCAAAACATTTAGTTTAAATAAAATTGTTTTACTATTGGAAACTTTTGACAAATAAGTTAAAATGTACTAAACTTTATATGTTTAATTTATCCTCAAAGTATGCTACACAAATCTTTTTAAATATCTTACATTTCGATCGTAAACGAATGCCGCGATTTGGCCCCTGAAGTTAAAATAATTTTGAATAAAAATTCGCATAACAAATTTTTTTGACATTCAAAACTTTTTTTTTCTAAAAAGTACTTTTTTTCCTGTTTTTTTTTTTCTAAAAGTTTTTTTTTTGTTAAATTCTTAAAAACTAAAATTCGTGATAAATTAAATTTTTAAAGAAAATTTTTAAGGGAAATTTAAATTTATATTAAAATTTATTTTCTTTTTGAAAAAATTCAATTTTAAAATTAATTTAATTTTAATTACCAATTCGACGGTAAAGATGTTTCAAGAATTTGAGACAAATAAACAATTGTTTATTTGTTTAAAATTCTTTAAGTTTAATTTTGTTTAAGGTTTTTATTATTATTTAAAATAAAAATTAATTTTTTATTAGTTTTTAAATTATTGTTAAGTTTTTTTATTATTATTATTGAAAAAACACAGCATTTTTCTTTATTTTTTTGTTTATAAAATAAAAAATTGTATGCTTTTTTTTGTAAATAAATTTTAGTTTTTGATTTTATTTATTTAAAAAAAAAAGTGATGTTTTTGTTTTTTTTTTTTTATAAATTTAAGTTTTTTTTTTTTTGGTAAACTAAACATTATTTAAAAAATTAAAATAAGTTGAATAAAACTCAAAATTTAAAAAATAATAAACTGAAAAATATAACAAAATTCAACAAAAATAATTAGGTTTTTTTTAATATATAAAAATCGATTTACTTAAATATAAGCACACAAAAAGTCGTATTGCCGTTCACAACTCAACTCAGTTTGGTTGTCTGCCAGTCGACCCAAGTTTCACTCAACCAAATTATTTTTTAATATAATATTATGGAATTTAACGTTTTTTTAGTTCCGCAATATCAAAAAATAATTTGTTTGAGTAAAAGTTGGGTTGACTGGCAGACAACCAAACTGAGTTGAGTTGAAAACGGCAATAGGGGCATTAGTAAAATTTCTATAACAAGAATTTTAAAAAGTTTTTTGTTGCTGAAATTCTGGATCGATCTATAAATATAGTTTATATAGACCAATTAATTCCAACTGATTTCTTTATATAGCCATTTTGTTAACTCGTTTTGCTGGGTTATATTTAAGTAAAACCGGTTTGTATAAATTTTTAATATAAAAAAAATTTATATATATTTTTTTTAAAGAAAATAGTTTTCAAATAAAAAAAGAAACTTTAGCTAAATTAGTTAAGAAGATTTAAAATTTATTTGTTTTTTTTTTCGGAATAACCAAAAAAATTAGTTATAAAAAAATTTAACAAAATTAATTTAAATTTAAATAATTCTTTTCATTATGTTTTTAAATATTACTTGGCTTTTTCTTTTTACTAAAATGTTTTTGTTTAAATGTTTGTATTAAAAAAAAAAAGATTTTTCTAAAAAAAGTTAAATTTTTCAGGATTTTATAAAAAAAAAATTTACATAAATAGGAATTCATCTGAAAATAATTGCATGCAAGCAGCGGCTCCCAAACCGCCTTGATTATTATTTTCATTTTGCATGGTTGCATTTTGGAGGTTGTTATTGATATTAGCAAACAATGGCCTGATATCCTTATTAAGGATATTGTTATTCTGGCTGTTATTAATAGCCTGAGCTAATTGAGGTGAACGCCAGATATCAGAGTCTGGTTGAGAAGAAGTATTCGAGCTTATATCCGAAATATTATCGGTTTGAAGATTAGACCAGATTTCTGGAAAAAGATCTTGTACATGCTGAGTAGAAGTGTTGGAGGAGGAGGAAGTTTGAGCTGTGGGTATTTCCCATATGTTATTCATTTTTGAAAAGCTCATATCATTATTACCCTCCATGATAAGATTGTTAGATGTACCTTGATTATTATTAGCAGAGAACCAGGATGTGGGTGATTGATTGTTAAGGGTTGTTAACTTTGAGCCAGTATAATAAGTATCCCTGAGTTGGCTGCTACAACCTGAGCTGCTGGTGGTAGATGGTGAAGTCTGTTGTGACCACAATGATTCTTTGCTATTGCTGCGATAGTTATGATTGACACTGGTCATGAGTGTGGGACTCAAGGAGGGCTGGGAACCCGAGCCCGAAGAGCAACCACTTGAACTAGACTCTGAGCCCCATAGAGAGGAGATCATGGCCTCGGTACAATGATTATTCAAGTTATCCATTTGGAAATTAGCCAATGCTGAAGCATTTGGATTAGTATTTTGGTATAGACCCAAAGAGTTTTGTGATTGATTGTTACTGTTGCCGCTGCTGCTGCTGTTTGACCAGACTTTAGTATTTAAATTATTGCTAGTTAAGGAGTTACTATTATTAATACTGTTGCTAATTGTTAAGGTATTGTTAACAATATTGTTGTTGTTGTTGTTATTATTGTTTAAAGTTTCATTGCTTTTGTTATTATTTTGTAATAAACCTAAATGTTGCTGTTGTTGTTGTTGTGTATTGGTGGTTAATGTTGTTGATGCACTATGGGCTGTTTTCATTGCATTAAATTCATTCATAGTAAAATTATTATTATTATTGTTGTTGTTGTTTGTATTAATATTATTAACATTATTTGCTAATTTACTTATATTACATTGTTCACTTAATTTTAATTGTAAATTATTTATTGTGGTCGTTGAAGCTGTACTGTAGGGAGCTGAATTTGACCGAGACGCAGTTTGTCTTACCTGTGTTGCCGATGATCCAGCTGCTGATGCAGGCTGCTGCTGCTGTTGTTGCTTTTGATATTGTTGTGCTTGAGGATGTGAACCGATCAGTTCGGCATTGATTTCCTGCTGCAAAGGTGCCGAATAGTCCACATTGGGATTGTATAAAACCACTTTTTTCGCTGCAGCTGCTGCGGCTGATGATGTGGCTTTAGCACCCGTCGAGAGGAGGAGGCTCGTTGAAGCTACCCCAACAGTTGATGCTTGCTGATGAGCATTAACTGCTGCTGTTGCGGGCAACTCCAACGAGGCCTCATGTTATGCGATCGCTGATAGGCGGCCGGAAAAGCTTTTGGTGTAGCAGTAGGTCAAGGGTTTGACAAAGTGTGTATCCTGAGTGGCACAGTAGGGGCAAGTGACACAGTGCGAGTAGTCACTGTAAAAGTTGAGACGTTGTTGGGGGTGTAACAACAATTTGAAACAGTTATTGCACTGAAAGTAGACAAGAAGTAGTTTCTTAGGATTTTTTGTTAAATAGACATGATTGGAGTTATGAGCACAATTAATCCTCATATGTTTCATGATTATAGACAAACCATACTATGATTAAAAAATTCAAAGATTACATATATTGAATCTGTGAAATTTATTATGATAATAATATGATTAACCATGATTGTAATTATGACTACAGACAAACCATACGATGATAAAAAAGTTTCAATATAAGTGTTATTTACTATCTCTTATGATCATAATATGATAAACCATGATTATAATTATGATTATAGACAAACCATGTGATGAATAAAAAGTTTAAATATAAGGCAAATTTACTATCTCGTGTGATCAAAACATGATAAACCATGATTGTAATTATGATTATAGACAAACCATAAGATGATTAAAAAGTTTCAATATAATTTTGTATCTCGTGTGATCATAATATCATAAACCATTATTGTATATATGATTATAGACAAACCATACACTGATTAAAAAGTTTCAATGTAAATTGAACTTACTATCTCGTGTGATCATAATATGAGGAACCATGAATGTAATTATGATTATAGACAAACCATACTACTACTAAAGACTTTCAATATAAGTGAAATTTACTACCTATATCTTATGAACATAATATGATGAATTATGATTATAGACAAATCATACCTATGATTCAATAGACGTAAAATTTATTATCTTTCTCTTATGATAATAATATGATGAACCATGATTGCAATTATGATTTCCCAAAACCATGATTAGATTCAAGAAAAATAATTCAAAAAGTTGTCAAAACATGTTTCATTATAAGTTTATTTGACTCTCTATCATGATCATAATATGATAAACAAATTATATCAGTTTAATATCATCTAATCGCAGTTTTATTCCAGGTTATACAAAATTAGAAAAATTGAATCATTGTAAGGCATTAAGAAATCAAAGTTTGATCTCATACAATCATATATATGATAATTAGACAAATCGAATCATAGTGAAGCTTTAATAAATCATACATCAATATGAATAAATACACAGGTCAACAAGATTTTGCGGCACGAGATTTGATGACCAATTATTGTCTGCTTAATCTGAAAATGATGTTGGTTTTTCCGAATTGGCTTTAGTTTTCGAGATATATATATTTTTTCGAAAAACATGTTTTTTGCAAATAGTGTAAATATAACTCCAAAACGGCTGATTATATTGTGTTAATAAGCAAAACCAAAATTCGACAACAATTTTGTCTTCAATACGTCTTCTCACATTTCTTAATCCGCTAAGTCGTTTTAGAGATATATAGGTTTTACACCGAAAAATGATTATTTAAGGCTGAAAATGACATTGGTTATTCGGAGTTAACTTTAGTTTTCGAGATATATATATATATTAAATAGACCAAGCCGTTTTTTAGTTATATTAATCTTAGTAGCCCAAAACATATTTTTCGAAAAAAAAAAAAAAATATATATATATCTCGAAAACTAGAGCCAACTAAAAAAAAACTAAAATCATTTTCGAATTAAACAGACAAAATTTATCTAAGAATTATTCGTAAAGTTCGTGCCGCAGTAAAAAGCTCACTTTTTGTTAAAATGTCATATAATTGTTTAGCTTGAAAGCCTTGAAAGTTTAATTGTTGGGAGTTGTATTTACCTTGAGACGTTCTGCACAGCAGGGCATTGCGGCAAAAATATCATATGCATACATGGTGCCTAAGACTAGATTTGAACCATCCCATTTATCGGTACAGAATCTGAAAAAGTTTTAAGAAAAAGGTTAAACAAAACCGTAGAGAGATGTAAAGCAAAAGAAAAACATTATTTAAAGTTAAAATAAAATACATACCTGCAGCAGATATTACGATTGGTAGAAGTACCATCCAAGCAGCGCATGCAAACGGAAGTTAAATATAAAGAACGTCCTTCGTATTTAACCTGGAAAAAGAACAAAAAGAAAAATTAAGCACAAAAAAATAAACTTTAAGAGAAAACTTTAAAAATTTAAAACTCTGACTTAAACTTATATGAAAACAATTCCAAAATCAAGTTCAAATATTTTGACACAAACAGGACGAAAGTCATTAAGTTTTGGTAAATTAAGCTTTTAACTTAAGTTTTTGAAGAAAAAAACTTTTTGACATGCAAAATATGCATTACTTTAATTTCTAAAGCCAGAAAGAGGAAGTTTTTTTTAAGGAATTTTAGTAAAAAAAAAAATATGGCACATTTGCCAACAAATAAACGCCTAAATGACAGCAACAAGACAAATAATGAAAAATTATGTCTAAAGGGATCGTGTGTATGTATTAATATAAAAACTAAAACTTTCTATATAACATATTTTGAAAGAAAACATTTCCTGAATAACGACAACGGCCCACATACTTTGTAAGAAGAAAAATTAAGACTTTTTACGCAAAATTTATAAGAAAAGTACTAAGAAAGTTGAGAAATATGAAAGTAGGGGTATTCAGGAAAGGAGGATAGTTATAAATATGTATAAATTACTATGGAAGCAAAATTTAGTGGAATGTTAAAAAAAATCTGGCCTCATTAATTTTTATAAAAAAAAAACTGTCCAAATCAGTTTTAGAACTTCGATTAAAGAATAATGCAAGTTTTGTCATTGGGCAAAATTGCAAATTTTGCAATTTTTTTAATATTACAATTACGATTTTCTATTTGAAGTTATACCAGAACAAGTAAGAAAGTACTATAGTCGGTCAAGCCCGACCATATAATTCCCTTTACCATTAGGGTCAAAGGTCTATTCTTTTTCGTGTATGAAGACAAATATTTACTTAATTTTGTCATTGTACAAAGATTTTCTCAAGACATACATATATTTCAGCCATTTCCGTCATTTGGACTTATATGGGAGCTAGGGTCAAATGTGGACCGATTATCTCGAAATTTAGCAAATTGATTAAATTTTTTACAAAAATTATGAATGCGAATTAAGTCAAAATTGTCATTATCTTCAGACTTAAGAGGATTTTAGTGAATTTTTATGGGAGCTATGGTCAAACATGGACAGATTTGAACGAAATTTAGTACATTAATTTTAGTTTAAAAATTATTTTTTTTAATTCGTTGAAAAAAAATATTGATATTAAAAATATTAATTCCGAGAAGTGATACCTATGGGAGGTACCATAAATAATGAACCGAATTTCAATAGCCATGGTCCAACTACCTAGAAACTTTAAATTATTTTAAGAATTGCGACCTGAACTTTGATTATAACATTGGGCATCCAGCCAGCCGTCCAGATGGACGGATTGACATAGTTAAATCGACTCAGGATGTGATTTTAAGTCTATAAGTATACCAAAAGGTGGCTCTAAGACCAATATTTCTATGCGTTTCAAACAACAGCACAAACTTATAATACCCTTTGCAACAAAGGTGGTTGAAGGGTATAATAACTAAATTCTATATGATTCAAATGTAGTTCCAAATAAAACAGAATAGGCCAGTTTACAATCCGTGGCAAATGTCTGCAAATCTGCAAATCGGTAAAGCAAAAAAATACAAAAACATCAATATCAGCAAATTCTAATATACTAGACTATTTTAACGGTTTGTGTATGCAAATAATGCATTTTTGCAAAATTACCCTACTTGCACTTTTGCAACTTTATGCTAAATTTTACATGATATAGATTTAGAATCAGTTTAAATATAATTTGAAAAAGATTAAAATAACTCAAAATAGTTTTTGTAAACAAAATTTTTCTACAAAAACTTTTTGCCTAAAATCTTGAATACCCCTCATAAATTTCTATAGAAAACTCATGTATAACTTTTATAAATATGTAAGGAGAAAATAATGAAAAGAACTGACACATAACTTCAACTCAATGCGACATATGAAAGGAAAGTTTGTTTAAAATGTGTTTTTTTTTGTTGAGTTGCATGTAAAACTATCAAACGCCTACGCAGCAGGCAGGCAGGCAACAACAACATCATTATCATTATATTGTAGACGTCAAAATACTTATACTTGCAACATGCACTCTATGTTGCACTAATGCAAGCAAGCATTCTGCCACAGCAATCAAACATTAAGAAAATGTATAAATTTTTGTTTTTAGCAGAAATTTAGGGTTTATTTCATTTCTTCGTCTTCATATTTTTTGGAACCGAGTGCAGTGGTTCTGCATGTGTATTTTAAATAAATATGTATAACAAATCTAGACACTAAAGTGCAGACACAATCATTTAAGTTCAAAACTAAGTAAAAATTATGATTAAATAGAAATGAAAGAAGGAAAATGTAAATAATATGAAATGTTATGGCAATGACAGTTACCAAACAAAAAGTCAGGCCAACTAACTAATATTAACCCTTAAACAACCTTACAAAAATTTAAAGATAACTAAGGAAACGTTTCAATATAACTACTTAAGGGACTACAATAATATGTTTAATAAAGTGCATACATATTTTGAATTTCAATTTTGCTTTTAAAAATTAATGGCCCCTTGCTCTTTAATGGGTTAACTCCATTATCCAAACATTGTTTGCAGCTTTAGTGATTTGAGTCATTTGCCTTAAAGTACTATATATGGGGGAGGACATTAGAAGTTAAGTCAAATAGAAATTTCGAAAAGAGAGAGTCGTTTATTAGCGTTGGCTTTGTCATAATTATGTTGACTTTTCAAATGTTGCATAAATTTGCAAATATGCTACAAGACTTTTGCATTCACTGCACATACAAATAGCCACAACACCCCCCCTCCCGAACTGTCATGGTAATGAAATTACAGTTTAGTTTACGATTTTAAGTTGTTGCTGTTTTTTTTCCTACAAGAAGATTTACGACTTCTGACAACGAAAGGTGTGGACGCTCCTTTTCCTGCTGCTTTTGAGGTTTAAATTTATAAATGAATGATGAAGTTTTCTAGAAGATGGTTGTGTATAGTTAATGGGTTAAAAGGGGAAAATTTAAAGAACTTTAAGTTAACCTAAAGGCTTTAAATAATTTCTTTAATTCTCAAGAAAATTGTAGGAATTTGTTAAAAAAGGTTTTATTTGAAAAGTAGATTAGGCGGTACTTCTCCAGATTTAAATACAATATTGTTGGAAGCCTATTATACAAAGAATTTAGTTGAACTAAGAACGAATTACGTATTTCGATAAAAATAAAAATCTAAGAAATTAAAAAAAAATCGTGTGGCATACTTTCAGGAGGCTTCGAAAAATAATTCTTAGTTTAATTTTATATGTATTTGTAAAATAAGGCTTAATTAGAAGCTCAACAACAAAGTTATTGTAATTCAATTCCACCAGCAATTAAGAAGAATTAATAACGAATAAAATTAAAAAAATCCTGCTGCATACTTTTAGGAGACTTCGCAAAAGTTTAATTTTATATGTACAAAAACTCTTGGGTTAAATTGTTTTGCATGATAAATTCGATTCAAAAAGTAGTAATTTCTTAAAGCTTGTAGATTATTACCTAAAAGTATACACTACAATATTCAATGCATGTGAAGTTTGATGCGAAAGTAACATAATTGTTTTTAGAATCCGAGATAATCAAATTATTTTAGAAAATTTTAAAGCATTTTGGAAAGAAATCATAATTAAAAAAGTAAGCCTCTGGTTTAAGCTGAAGACTTTATTATAATTTAAAGTTTCAAGAAGTGTTCGCAAAGTAGAGCAGAAGAATTAAAAACGAATTACGGATTTAGATACAAATCAAAATCTAAGGGATGTTACAAAAATCGAGCTGCATACTTTCAGGAGGCTTCGACAAATTTTTCTTAGTTAAATTTCTGTGGCTTGGAGCTAAAAAAGTAGTTTTGAGAAAATTTGATTTAAAGGTTTTATATTCCATATAAATTCATAGTAACATTGCCAAGAAAAACCCTTATAAATATGTTCTGAGTTAAGTTATAGATAAGCTGTTGGAGCCAAATAGAAGAGGGTAAAGAAGGGAATCGAGAGCATCGACTAACTCAAAATATCCGACATTGGGCCTTTTAGCATAAAGCCACAGATTAAATGTATAAAAAAACTCTTGGTACAATTGTTTCGCATGTGAAATTCGAAAAAGTAGTAATTCCTAGAAATTTTAATATGTGTGAAGTTTGATGAGCTATTAAAATGTCTTTCAAACCCATTATTTTTGAAACTTTTTAAGAATTTTATAAAGAAATCGTCATTATGAAAATGTAAACCTCAGGTATAAAAAGCGGATATCTTTAGAAGAACTTTAATCTACTAACATCGAAACAAAAAATATTTAAACAACGTCCACACACAATGAACAGTTATCACTGAGAAAGACACACAAGCAAATTAGCTTAAATCTGTGGTTTGAAATTTGTATTTGCCTCTCTTTTTCTCGGTGACGTCTAAGTGAAAGAGCGCATTTCTATGGTCTCATTTGACCTATAAATCGTAAAGTGCGTCTCATATTTATATTTTGATCATACTCACCTCAATACAATCAGTTGAATGTTGTTTGGGACTCAAAAAGAATGAGCCATCCACCAAGGGATAACGATCAAAGACCAACATAGGTTCCTCGCATAAAATACAGGCAACACGACTCTTTTGCGATTGAGCCAAAGAAGATAAAATGAAAAGTCTGGTCTCATCATTGCCATGATTACCCTCGTCTTCGATCTGTAAAGAGAAAGGAAAATATGAAAATGTTAATAAAAGAGGAAAAAAAAAAATTAAATTTTATAAACTAAGAGCCATAATTTCTGTGGCAATAAATGATAATGACTTAAGTGCTTTTTCATTTTGTTACATATTCTTATTGTCTAAATCAAGATCTATCACTCAGCTAAATATCAAGTATAAAATGTAATTATAAATAAAATTATACGCATTTATATATTAACTTTTTTATATAAAACCCTTATATCTTTTAGACAAAACACTTACCCCCTAATTCACAAACAAATTTTAAAATTCTTATAATTTGAAGTTTGTATGGAAAATTTGAATTTTAAGCTTGCTATATTTTTATTTTTTGATTTTGAATTAAAATTTCTACTTAATCCATTATTATTTATTGCCGCAGATTTAAAAGAAACTTTAAAACTTAATAACAATTTCTCCGAATATGCTATTTTATTTCTGGGGCCTAACCGCCGTTTTCGAAATCAATTACTCAAATACTGTGTAACATACCTTGGGGATTTCGAAATAATTTATTTTGCAAAAAGTAAAAATAAATTTGATATATAAATATATTCTTTAGTTTGTAAAAACATTTAGTTTAAATTCAATTATTTAACTATCAATACACTTTTGAGAAATATGTTATAATGTAGTAAACCTTATATGTTTTATATTATTTAGATTATCCTAAAAGTATGCTACACAAATGTTTCTGAAATATCTTACATTTCGATCGGTATCGAATGCGGCCCTTGATTTTTGTTGATTACATTTTTATTGTTAAAATATAATTCTGTTTAAAATAATGCAATAAGCCAATTTTCAAACGATATATTTCCATATTTATTAGCATTATTATTCTTATTTTCTTAAATTGAAATTTTCTTGAGACAAAAACAAATAAATAATTTTATATCAAGTCAAAATGCTGCGGCACCAGCAAATGAAGCATAAAATCCAAAACGTGCCAACTAGGAGAATACCCTCAAACCTTCAAGCATTTTCCACACTTACAATTCAACATCAACAAAATGCAAAAGGATTTCTAAAAGGATTCACTAACATGCAACCTATTACTTATAAATATATGACGGCTACGAGGCGTTAAAACAAATACCCGTTGAATGAAACTGAAACCAGCCAATGAAGCGTTTTGTGATTCTACTCTAAGCTAAAGTTAAATTGAATTCATATATTTCTCGAAACAGACAGACACTCATCCAAAAACGATGGTATCTTTAACTCTTCTCTGCTTGTGTCAGGTAACAAGGGAATTGGTATTACGATATGCAGGAGAGCAAACAGAAGGATAAACATGGAAAAGGATTGTTTCCAAGTTCATTCCTTTGTTTTATTTTATTTTGTTTTAGATTCAGTTACGAGTTTTGTTGAATATTAATGGTTTTTTGTAAACAGTGCATGCACAAACTTAAGTAAGATATAAATATTTTTGGTCCCAAATCGATAATCAATAACTTTTTAGTTTAGACTAAACAAAAACCATAAAGTTAGAAGTATCTCTCGAAGATTTAAGTTTGATTATAAGAAAAGTCTAGAAAAAGAAAATTTAGACAAAATAAAAATTATAATAGTTATAAAAAGGGCAATCAAAAAATTTAGTTGATAGCTCTAAAGGATTTTTTACTAATTTTAATATGAAAACTTAAAAAATTAATTTTAGATAAATTTTTTACTACACCATTTTTAATCTCAAAATATTTTTAATGTTTAGATCTGAGGCCATATCGCCGCATTAGAAATCGATGCAAGACATTTCAGTAACATTTGTGTAGCATACTTTTAGGATAATCTAAATAATAGTAAAAGAATTTCATTGAAACTAAATAGTTTCACCAACAAACGGATATGTTTAGATATAACATTTTTTAAACTTTTTTCAAATTAAATTATTTTGTAAAGCCCTAAGGTATGTTACAGAATCGGGTATGTTCTGCAAATCGTTCAAAAAATTCAAAAAGGCTGTAATTTATCAATAAGTTACTAGGCCTTCTTCATCTTAAATGCACTGAATTATAAAATTGTCAAATAGTTTGTGAATAATGAATAATTCGACTTAGAAAATGGATGTGATTCCAAAATTTCGTAAAACTGATTTGCAGAACATACCTGAATATTTGCTTGAAAGTATGATTTTTCGGTCGATATCGAAAGCGGCGACTTTAGCCCCTGGTTGATTGTGTAAATTTTTACTAATTTCATTTCATTCTATTTTGTATCAATAGATTTTACTGATTCTAAAATTATCTAAAAAATTTAGTTCATCAACATAAAGAAAATAACAATTTCTTATTAAAATTTTTATTACAATCAATAAATTTCTTTACTCTACACTTTAATAGAAAAAATTTCATTTTACCTAAAAATATATAGAAAATTCGCTTAAATTTCTATTGTCTTTCAAAAAAAGTCGAAAGAATATTTGAAAGTATTGGAAAAAATCACCTAGACATACCTGAAACTTGAATTATTTAAGTCAATTGCATAAATGTTAGGAAAATTGAAAATATAGACAATAAAAAGACACGAAATGCTTAAAGAAATATGTAGCGAGAGTTGAAAAGTAAAAGTGAATTTGGTTCAAAAATATCTTTGAGAAAAATTAAGCAAAATAATTTATTGAAATTACAAAAGAAAACAAGTTAGCTGGGGCCAAAGTGATGCATTCGATGTCGATCGAAAACTCAGATTTTAAAAAATATTGTAACATACTTTGGGGGTTTCTAAAATATTTTATTTGCAAAAAGTTTAATAAAATTTTATAGCTAAACATATTCGTTTGTGGGTCAAAATATTAAGTTTAAATTAAACTTTTAGTATCAGGGAAATTTTGACAAATAAGTTACAATGTAGTGAACCTTATGTGTTATATATTATTAAGATCCTAAAAGTATGCTACACAAATGTTTCTAAAATATCTTACATTTCGATCGATTTGGCATCAGTTCTAGAAGTTTTTTATAAAGAGTAAAGGCTTGGCATAACTTTTAGGGGCATTTGATTTGAATTTAATGCAAATCTCTTACTGCATACTTTTAGGCTACTTAAGAAAAATGTAATATAAATACATTATTACAATATTGATTCTTGTTCTTTCCATCGAAGTTTCGTACCCAGTATTAAAAACCGTGTAAAGTTTTTCTCAAATTCGATTCAAATTGCCCAAAATCGTTATTAAAGAAATTGAATCCCCTGCTTTAAAAGCGGAAATTTTTATTATAACTTTAATATTTAGACAACATTCGCCCACAATAAATACTCACGTCTGAGGGCACACAAGCAAGTGAGCTTAAATCTGTGATGTGCAATGTTTGTTTGGTTCTCTCTTTCCCAATGGCGTTGAAGTGAAAGAGCGCATTTCTTTGGGCTCATTTGAGCCATGAAATGGTTGGATAAATTGTACGTATTAAAATATATATAACACCAACAACTATGTAAAGTTATTTTCTTGTAAATCGGTAATATTTCGATTCAAATTTAATACTAAAATTAGGCTACCGTGTTGATATCGAAGAATACTTATTATGATTTTTTTGATGAAAAAAATTCTTTAGTAAATTTTTGATGAAAAAAATTCTTTAGAAAATTTTTGATGAAAAAATTTCTTCAGTAAATTTTTGAAGAAAAAATTTCTTCAGTAAATTTTTGATGAAAAAATTTCTTCAGTAAATTTTTGATGAAAAAATTTCTTCAGTAAATTTTTGATGAAAAAATTTCTTCAGTAAATTTTTGATGAAAAAATTTCTTCAGTAAATTTTTGATGAAAAAATTTCTTCAGTAAATTTTTGATGAAAAAATTTCTTTAGTAAATTTTTGATGAAAAAATTTCTTCAGTATATTTTTGATGAAAAAATTTCTTTAGTAATTTTTTGATGAACGAATTTCTTTGGTAAATTTTTGATGAAAATATTTCTTTGGTAAATTTGTGATGAAAAATTCTTTTTAGCAAATTTTTCAAGAAAAAATTTGTTTAGTAAATTTTTCAAGAAAAAATTTCTTTAGTAAATTTTTTAAGAAAAAATTTCATTAGTAAATTTTTTAAGAAAAAATTTCATTAGTAAATTTTTTAAGAAAAAATTTCTTTAGTAAATTTTTTAAGCAAAAATTTCTTTAGTAAATTTTTTAAGAAAAAATTTCTTTAGTAAATTTTTTAAGAAAAAATTTCTTTAGTAAATTTTTTAAGAAAAAATTTCTTTAGTAAATTTTTTAAGAAAAACTTTCTTTAGTAAATTTTTTAACAAAAAATTTCTTTAGTAAATTTTTTAAGAAAAAATTTCTTTAGTAAATTTTTTAAGAAAAAATTTCTTTAGTAAATTTTTTAAGAAAAAATTTCTTTAGTAAATTTTTGAAGAAAAAATTTCTTTAGTAAATTTTTTAACAAAAAATTTCTTTAGTAAATTTTTTAAGAAAAAATTTCTTTAGTAAATTTTTTAAGAAAAAATTTCTTTAGTAAATTTTTTAAGAAAAAATTTCTTTAGAAAATTTTTTAAGAAAAATTTTGCATACTTTTAGGAGATACGCTATAAAATCATCAATCTAAAACCACAAAAATATGCAAGACACTATCTTAAGCTTTTCAAAGGATAACAAAAAAGCACTATTACAAAATTACTCTGGCTCCGAGGAAGGAAAGCAGGATTTTTTAATTGAATGTGAAATTAAGGCATTTGTTACTCATCGTGTTACATACTTTTAGGAAAGTCTTTTGTACCTTTATTTAAGCAGCTTGAGAATGAATTGCATTCCTTAAAAGTATTATTTAAAACTATTATTAAAAGTTCAAATAACGTATATACTAATAAATTTAATTTGTAAACCCCTTGAAATATGGGACAAGATTCTCTCACAAATATTTAAAGGTCTAATAAAAAATTGGTATATTTGGTTAGATAATTTAAAATGTCTGATCCTTCAAGTTTCAGTGAACCATATTTTCAGGCACTCTTATGTATTTGGAGTAAAAATAACAGGTAAGTCAGGGTGCAAATGAAATAAGAACATTTTGTAGTTTAATCAATTGCTCCATTGCGACCAAACATGTCGTCAATACTCGTATTTAATTCAAGATAAAAGAAAAAACGGGGAAAAAATACTTAAACATAAATATTTCTATAGTCATTTGTATAGGTAAAATACATAAGCTCTAACATATACACATGCAGTAAAAAAGTATTACACAAAACCTTCCAAAGTCCTTAGACCCTAACTCAAGATATGAAGACAGACATACTATCAAACGGAAGGACAGACATATATAAATTTATTCTTACACATGTTTCGTTTCATAGCAAGTTTAATGTACTTTTAATAATACATACTTAAATAATTGTATTTAGCTCAGAAATACCTTTACGACTACTACCTTTTACAAAAGAAGAAATTCTTAAAGAAAAAAAAAATTATTGCACTAGAGAAAAAAAAGTAACAAAAAGGTCATAAAAATACTTAATAATAAAGTTTAGCAAATAAAGGTGATGACAGCGACTATTGACTTAAATCTTTAACAGAAAGATGTTTTTGTTATAAAAGATTTGTTTTTGGTTAAAGTAAATATTTAATTAAGTTTATTATGTTTACTCAAGTTAAATGCTGGGAGACAAACAGAACATATTTGCAAAACAATAGAAAGAAGCGTAAGCCTAAAAGTAGGCTTTAATTATTTTTGTTACAAACTTATAGACACAAGCAAATAAGAGAGCAAACAAAGAGTTTTGTAGGACTCGTTAAGTTTGTTTTTGAGTGTTTGTTTAATTTTCTAGTTATTATAACTGGCCAAAAATGCTGAAATAGCAGAAATGTTAAACAATTAAGAAGAATATTAACAGTGAAGGACGAAATAAAGTGATTTTAACCCCTTTTTACCATTTTGTAGATTCTAAGATCGAATTTTGTGCCGATTTTCATATACATATAAGAATCTTTTGGATTTCGAGTTATAATGAATACTGTAGTACTTATAATACTTATAAAAAAAGGTGTTGCATACTTTTAGGAGATTCAAGAAACATTAAAATTTATTGTGTTAAAAGCTTATGTTTTCGAACCAGGCAAATAATATTAAATGATTTTTTAAATTTATGATTTTTAAATTAGATTATTAATTAGTAGGAATACTGTATTGATTCTAATTTCCTTAGGTTAAGTGGTACAAAATGGGTTAATAAGATTGCAAAAAACGTCTTCTCTTATAAATTAATTTTCCTTTTATTTGTTTAAATACGTTTAGCTATTGTTAACCAATGTAATTCTATATTCTATTTTCCAAACCACTCCCTTTTTTCCTTAAACTAGACAAAACAAGACATTTGGAAATTAATAAAAATTTCTAGAAGAATGAGACAACAGAGCTCAGATTAGATTTCAAGAAGATAACATTTGTTAAGGAATATAATAAAAATAAATCCTCTAAAATAAATATTAGCAATTTTATTCATTAAAGGATACTATTTTTATTGAGTGTTTTTTCTTTAGTATTTAAACAAGAAAGCAAATGAGGCATTAAGCTAAAGTCTATAGTTTTCCGGGGATATCATTAGAAAAACTACAAAAGATAGGTGGGTTTTGTTTTTGTTTTAGCAAAAATAAACGCCTTTTTTTGGTTTTGTTACAATGAAAAGAATTAAAAGATTTTAGCAAATTAAAAAATGTAAGAAAATTTGCCATAAATTAAAATGTACTAAAAATTGATAATACAAGACACTAGTTATTTTTAGGTTAACATAAACAACCACTTCAACTTGAACTTTATTAAATAAAACTATAAATAAAACATTAAATTTCTTTAACTCTCCTTAAAGTAGGCAGTGCACATTTTTTTAATTAAATTATTCGGCTTATATGGTTAAAATAAATCTTTAATTTAATCCTAAAAGTCTTTAATAGTCCCTCCCATATTTCGGGAATTGTAAATTTCTTTAAATTGCCTAAAAATATGCAGCTTTGTTTTAACTATTTCATTACCTAAAGGTATGCTTTAAAACGGAGTTATATATCCAAAACTTTATCAAATCATTGCATACTTTTTGATGAACAAATTTCTATAGTCAATTTTTTAAGAAAAATTTCTGTAGTAAATTTTTTAAGAAAAATTTCTGTAGTAAATTTTTTAAGAAAAAATTTCTTTAGTAAATTTTTTAAGAAAAAATTTCTTTAGTAAATTTTTTAAGAAAAAAATTCTTTAGTAAATTGTTGATGAAAAAATTTCTTTAGTAAATTTTTGATGAAAAAATTTCTTTTGTAAATTTTTGATAAAAATATTTCTTTAGTAAATTTTTTAAGAAAAAATTTCTTAAGTAAATTTTTTAAGAAAAAATTTCTTTAGTAAATTTTTTAAGAAAAAATTTCTTTAGTAAATTTTTTAAGAAAAAATTTCTTTAGTAAGTTTTTTAAGAAAAAATTTCTTTAGTAAATTTTTTAAGAAAAAATTTCTTTAGTAAATTTTTTAAGAAAAATTTTTTTTAGTAAATTTTTTAAGTGAAAATTTCTTTCGAAAATTTTTGATGAAAAAATTTCTTTAGTAAATTTTTGATGAAAAAATATCTTTAGTCAATTTTTGATGGAAAAATTTCTTTAGTAAATTTTTGGTGAAAAAATTTCTTCAGTAAATTTTTGATGAAAAAAATTCTTTAGTAAATTTTTGATGAAAAAATTTCTTTAGTAAATTTTTTCATCAAAAATTTCTTTAGTAAATTTTTGATGAAAAAAATTCTTTAGTAAATTTTTAATGGAAAAAATTTCTTTAGTAAATTTTTGATCAACGAATTTCTTTAGTAAATTTTTGATGAAAAAATTTCTTGAGTAAATTTTTCATAAAAAAAAAATTCTTTAATAAATTTTTAAAGAAAAAATTTCTTCAGTAAATTTTTAAAGAAAAATTTCTTCAGTAAATTTTTGAAGAAAAAATTTCTTTAGTAAATTTTTTAAGAAAAAATTTCTTTAGTAAATTTAAAAAAAAAAAAAAATTTCTTTAGTAAATTTTTTAAGACAAAATTTCTTTAGTAAATTTTTGATGAAGAAATTTCTTTAGTAAATTTTTGATGAAAAAATTTCTTTAATAATTTGTCGTTACTTCATAATTTACATTTTTACTTTTTCGATTTGTCTTGCATACTTTTTGGCTCTCATATTTTATTAAAATTATAGCATACGTTTAGGAGTTTTCTTTTGTATTATTTAAATTTTGCTATACATCTCTTTAAAACTTTTATTTAACTAAAAAGCTAAAAAGATTTTGAACTGCAATACTTATTTCCAAAACATATTTAATAAAATTTAAATATTTAAAATCTCCCTAAAATATGCAGCACATGTTTGCATCTTTAAACTCCTGAAAGTATGCTTTAAATTGTTATTGTTTCTCATGTTGTTTTATTGTTAAACTTATGGCACTTAAAAAGTTCTTTGCTCTTTTACCACCAAATTCAAATTCATTGTTTTTTCGAGAAAAAAAAAAATAAAAAGAAAACGAATTGCAGAAAAACATGCAAAAATCCCCAAATGTTTTTTGATAATAAGTTTTGTGTTTATGAAAACGAGCGCTTAAAAACACATTTGTGGTTTTTTTCATCACATACTCGTACATGTGAAAATTCATGGAAATTTTGGAAAATTTTAACTCTTCTCAAACGAGACGATTAAAAAATATTAACACCAAACGAAAAACAAAGATGTAGAACAGACTGAAAATATATGTATGAGAAAACCCATAAGAAAAGGATAATATCAAGGATAACAAAGTAATTTACAATTTAAACATGTTATTAAGACAAAAAATAGAAAAGAAAAATATTATAATAATTTTTATTATTGTTTGCTTATGCAAATGAAAATAAAATTGGTATTTTAGAGCTTTTCTCAAAAATTATAAATATACAGAAAATATTTTTCAAAATTCTTTGTTGGATACCCATATCAAAATTTCTTTCAATTTCTTTAAAGCCATTGTCCTGCGTTTACCTTTTTTTTGTTAACATATTAGGTCTAGACAACAACAACATAATTTTAAAACAAAACAAATTTAATTTGTCATAAATTTCCCACAAATCCTTTAATTTTAAAATTTGTTAAATATTTTATCCTTTCAAAAAATTTAATTTTAAACTCCCTTCTTTCATAACAGAAATTTGATATAAAATGATTTTACTTGTCATCACGTACTAAATTTTAGCTCGAAAAATACAATTTCAGTTTAATGAAATCATACAATAAAAAATACCTGTTCATCTAAAAGCTATAGATTTTTACGAAAAGGACTAACAAATTTCGTAAAAAAAACTAAATAAAAGAAAATGCAATAATATAAAAGAAAGTTCCTAAAGGCATACTATAATTTTAATAAAATATGAGAGTCAAGAAGTATGCAAGATAAATCGAAAAATTAAATAAAAGATTTCATAAATAATGAAGCATTGACAATTTACTAAAGAAATTTGTTCATCAAAAATTAACTAAAGAAATTTTTTCATCAAAATTTTACTAAAGAAATTTTTTCATCAAAATTTTACTAAAGAACATTTTTCATCAAAAATTTACTAAAGAAATTTGTTCATCAAAAATTTACTAAAGAAATTTTTTCATCAAAAATTTACTAAAGAAATTTTTTCATCAAAAATTTACTAAAGAAATTTTTTCATCAAAAATTTACTAAAGAAATTTTTTCATCAAAGATTTACTAAAGAAATTTTTTCATCAAAGATTTACTAAAGAAATTTTTTCATCAAAAATTTACTAAAGAAATTTTTTCATAAAAATTTACTAAAGAAATTTTTTCATCAAAAATTTACTAAAGAAATTTTTTCATCAAAAATTTACTAAAGAAATTTTTTCATCAAAAATTTACTAAAGAAATTTTTTCATCAAAAATTTATCTTTCTTTTGAAAAAGTAAAAAAAATAACATTTAAAACAAATCAAATTTATTAAAAGAAGCAAATAATTTCTAATTAATTTCCGCTCTCAAACTTTTATTTTGAATAACATTTTGTAAAAGTCTCATATCATCGAGACAAAATAAACCCCTTTGAAGTATGCAACATAAAAGGGTTTTCTTAGAATCCCTTAAATATGCAACAAAAAACGTTTTGTTTTAAATCCTTCAATTAAGCATTGCTTTGTTTTTTTATTAACAAATTTTAACTTTCTATTATATTAATGAAAAACCAGCAGCTTACGACACTCGTTTACAACCTTAAGCCACTTAAAAATTTTGTGTTAAATACTCTTTTCACTGTGAATCCAGATACTAAATTTACAATTTATTCTTAACGAGATGATCAAGAATTTTGCCATAGCAAATGCTAGAAAATAATAGCAAAATAGAAACAACACGAAATCTAGATACTGTGAAACAATTGTGACACGCATTTAAATTAAGTGCAAATGACAAGGGATTTTTGTTTCGAGGGGAAGTTGGAAAAAAATAGTGAAATCTTCATGATATTTTCATTTCTATAAAATGAAGAAAAATAATACTAAAACATTATATTTTTTTTATAGATTTTTTTTTATTTGTTTACCTCTTTTTTCAAAACTTTTAAAGTAGCAGCAGACTTTTAGGAGTTCAAACGAATCAATTTATGCGGCATAGTTCTGGGCTTGTGTATACATATTTGTTCTTAAATTTCGATAAATATTAAAAAAATGCTTGCAAGAAACTATTTATTCAGAAACATGACTAAAAATCAGTAAAGTTAAAAAAATTGCATACTTTTAGGAGTTTAGAAAATAATGTATCTGGGATCTTAAGCTCCAACAAGATTTTATTGAATCTATTTGAGATATTTAAAAAAAAAATCGTGATGACCACGGTTCATGGTATTCGAAACTTTTCCCGATGGTTGGAAATCGGAGAAATTTTAATAAATATTTGTTTGCATAGATTATATCTGTGGCTTGGTGCTAAAAGGGTTAACGTCAAAAAAAAATAGTTTTAAAAAAATAAATGAACAGATTTTATATTGTCATATCAAAACCAATAAAGATATCCTACTAAATTTCTTAAAAACGTGAATTTTTTTTTATAAATTTTAAAATTTTGATAAAAACGGTTGCCTACTTTTAGGACTACTTCATTTTAAATATACGATCTAATGTGAAAATTCAAAAAATTAAGAATATCATTATTATTTCTGTGCTACTGATTGTTAAAATGTATAAAATTGATTTTTGAGTTTTTGTTGCCTACTTTTAGGGGGAAAACATTAGTAAAGTTTGTTAATAAACTAAATTACTACTTTTGATAATAAATATAAAAATTGTATATAGTATTCAAAGCTATTTCAATAGAAGATTGATACAGATCTTCAAAGTAAAATATTTTTTCCTTAGAACTGCATAGCATACTTTTCGGCTAACTATTACTTTAAGCTTTATTTTGACAATAATAACTAAAATACCCAAAAAAAAAACCATGACAACAATACAATAATCCTTTGACAATATAACAGCTGAGCAACAAACAACATAATGTTGCCAACATTTACTGGAAATTCATTGTCATTGTCTAAACATTTGCTAAAGGGGCTGGCTTTTACTATTCATCTTAATGCAGAGGAAAAGTGCAAGTTGAATAAAAGCAAAAATCTTTTGTAAAATACCAAACATTTCTTAAAAAAACAACGTATTTTCTTTTCAAAAGGATGTTTCGTCCTAGAATGGTACCTAACATGCCAAAAGCAACATGCATTCCCTGGCATTGACAAGCAGACAAAAAGCAACAGCCAGACAGACACAGATGGCAAAATTTTAGGAAAAAGAGACAAAAAAAATAAATGTTGGCAATTGCAAGATTGTTTGTCATATTTCTGTTTTTAACAAAATAAATGGCAAGTTTTCATTGTTCAAATAATGAGGAAAATTTGTTGTCTTTCAAAGAAAGTAGTTAAGACAAAGTAGGGCTGAGACAAAGTCCAATATAGCTGACTTTCTTTTAGATATTTCCTTTAAAATATTAAATTTTTAAGCCCTAAAACTTAATAATCCCCAAATTAACTTTAATTTTCATCAAACAAATCATTCAACCATTTTTGATGACAAAAATTATTTATATCTCATAAATTGTAATTAATTGAAAAAGACATAAAATAACTCATATCCAATTTCATGACACTTTCTTTGTGTTAGTGAAAAAATTTATTACATTTTCCTATTCATAAAAGCGTTTTAAAGTTATTCATATGTCATTAGCAATTTTCTTTTTTTGTACGTCAAACTTAACACACCTTTCTTTTTTTATTTGGGCTCTCTAATAAGTAGTTTTCTTTTTTTTTCTCCTATTTTCTATAAATTTTCTTTAATTTAGTTTATAACATGCGAGTGCTGTTTGCTGAGTTTACGTACAAAACACCCACATTTTTTTGGTTTTGTTAAGAAAAAGTAATAAACTTAATTTCTTCCTTTAAAAGTCATATTGAATTTACAGTTTAAGTTATTAGGCGTTAGGCAGAGCTTAAAAAGCTGTGTACTAATAGGTTTAAAATACACAGAGCAAAAAGATTCAATTATTTTTACTGAATTTGCAGACATTTAATGGATTTTATGAATCTACTTTTATAAAAATACCCTAAAAGTATGCAACAGATTAAAATTATATTAAATTCCTTTAAATGTTGTTAATATACAATCAGTCTTATTTTAGAGGTTCCAAATTTGTTTCCAATACATTCTAAAGATTTTATGCATCAATTAAGCTACTTTTACAATAATATCCTCAAAGTATGCAACAGTTTTTTATTATATTAACCCCTAGAAATATTGTTAATATTAAATTAACAATATTTTTACAGGTTGCAAAATTTTTTTCGAATTTACCAAAATTCGACTGACGTATTGAAAATTCGTATATTGAGAAAATTTTATAGAATACTTTTAGGGGGTTTTAAAATGTGTTAATTTTATAAGGCTCATCAAAATTTACATTGAAAAAATATTTGAAAAAAATGTATTGTAGTTTTAGGGGGTTTGAAAACATGTAAATTTTATTTGGCTTATCAAAAATGTCATTAGGAAAATTGTGTAGAAAATTTTAGCGGGTTTGAAAACATGTTGATTTTGTAAGGTTCATCACAATTTTCACTGATCGGTCATTTATATTGAAAAAAAAAAATTATTGCATAGTTTTAGGAGTTTAAAAACATGTTATTTCATTACCTCGACACAATTTTCAATAGAAAAATTGTTGAGAAAATTTTATTGCATACTTTTAGTGTGCTTGAAAACATGTTAATTTTGTATGGCTCATCCAAATTTTCACTGAACTATCGGTAATAAGTGGTAAAGAGGAAAGACCTAAAATTCTTTTGAATTTGTTTATTATAGGCATGCTCCCCTTTTTTCTTCCTGTGTAATGTGTGTGTTCATATGTAGGTTTTTTTGTTTAGTGATAATTTGAATTTTCTTTATTTTTTCTCTAAATCTAACTATTGTCTTGCTTTCTAAAAAATGCCTTAAACGCCTACAGTTTAATGATTTTTCTTTGTCATAAAATGTAAATTGAAACAAATTACGGTACACATGAGTAATTTCTCTGTTAAAGAGGAAAAATAAATTTTATTAAGATCAAGAAAAACTAGAGAAAGACATACATATATGTGTATGTATAAAGAAAACTAATAAAAAATGTTGCTTAGTGGAAATATTTTCATTAAAACAAAATTTTCTCAATTAAATCAAAAACAAAAAAGTAAAAGCCAAAATGTAGGCAATGGTAATATAAGCCAAGATGTAGGCAACACTAGGTTATCTAAATTAATCAATGGAAAAATTTTATTAAAAATAGTAGAAGTAATCTATTGCCTATCTTTTTTAAACAAAAAGTAAACCCTCAAAATAGGCAGTCAAAATGTAAGCCAGGAAATATGTAATGCAAATTGAAGCTTAAACGTACACAATCGCATATTCTGTTAAAATCTAGGTTATCTAATAAATTAATGAAAAAATGTAATTTGAAAAGTATTACTATTGTAAAAGAAAAGTATTGCCTATCTTCTAGGATAACATTTTTCCCAAAACTTAAATTTGTTTTCATTTAAAATAAATTTATACCCAATTTTTATATAGTAAAAGTAATGTACTGGGCACCCTTTATAAAAAATAATGCTACAATGTAGGCAATAAAAATTAAAGCCAAGAATTATGCAATACTAATTTAAGATTAAACCTAAACAAACGTATGTGTGAAAGTCTAGGTTATCTAAATTAATTAATGCAAAATGTAATAAAAAAAAGTATTATTGTTGTAAAAATAAAGTATTGCCTACCATACAAGAAAAAATTTTTAAAAAATCTTGTTTTTATTTTAATGTTAATTAAATTTATAGCCAATTTTCTCTAAAACTAACACAATAATCATTTCCATTACCATTACACCACTTCCATTAATCCAGTATTATATGTAAGCCCAGAAGCAGACAATACAAATTTAAGCTTAAACGTAAAATGGTATATTTTGAAAAATTAATGTAAAAATAAAGTATTGCCTATCTTCTTAATTTTATTTTCATTTTAATTAAATTTATAGCCAATTTTCCCTAAAATGTACACCATAACTAAATCCATTACTACTTGCCATTTTACCACTCCCATTCCTCCAATTCAACTGACCTTATTTAGCCAAAGTTGTACTAGAAATAAATCTTAAAATCGTCATTTCCTTAAGACATAAATAAGCTATTTTGAATAGTTTACAACATGGGCTAAGTACAAAAAACCCAAATCCAATAACTTAAAACATGAAATCACACCGAAATTACATTACAACCCACTAAATATGAATGTTGTTGCCCCGACTAACCATAAATGTTAACAATTATTTGCTACTCAGTCAGAGCTATAGAGTAAAAGTTTTACATCATGGGTTTTTCTTTTTTTTTTTGGAAAGAAACTAATAAGGAAAAAAGCTTCAACACACACCCTTTTTGACTTTAAGTAAGTTTTTAAATTGAAAATGTACAAAATTTCTTTTAGTTTTTTGTTTTATGACTTTATTTATTGAATATTTTCCTATTCATGTTAGAAGACAATCGTCATAAACACATTAAATTAAATTGCTTTTCAATTTGCTGTTGCTGCTGTTTCTGGGTGCTGCGGCGGCTGCTGTCTGTTTCCTTAGCGAAAACTTTGCTGATTTTGGTCGTGTTTGAAGCCTCCTCTTCTCCATCCAGCCAACTGCCACCACTTTTAACACATCATTGTTTATGTGTCGAAATCGAAATTTATTATTTTCTTATTTATTTGAGAGCTTAGTCTGAGACTATTATTGTTTTGAATTTTCGCTATTGTTTTACTATAATTTCCATTTGCTGCTGCTGATACATTTTTAATGTGCAATAATTTTCTGCTATTATTTACATTTCTATGATTTGTGTAAGATTTTTTTTTTTTTGGAAACTTAAGGAGGGCAGATTATAGTGAAAAGTGTCTGGAAGAAGGTTTAAAATTGCTATAAATTATTTATAAACTAATTCTGTAAAATAGAGAGCAAAATCGTATTATAGGAATAGGGAAATAATTTAGTGTTGAAAATGTTGTAGCATACATTTAGGAGAATTAAAAAATGAATTAAAATTTCCAAAAAAATTTTTATAGTAAAAAATTTGTCTGATTCCTGAGACTTAATGGCAGCCTGACCAGGTCTGAAATTCACTATCCAGAAGCCCTCGTATATAAAAATGTATATCCAAAATTTTCTATATAAAAATTATATTGAAAATTTTCTCCATAAAAAAATTATATCTAAAACTTTCTATATATCAATTTAAAAAATGTATATCAACAATTTTCTATGTAAAAAATTTATATAGAACATTTTCTGTATAAAAAATTTGTGTCGAAAATTTTCCGTATAAAAAATTTATATAAAAGATTTTCTATACCAAAAATGTACATCTAAAATTTTTTGTATAAAAAAATGATATCGACAATTTTCTACATAAAAAATTTATATCGAAAATTTTCTATATAAAAAATTTTTATCGAAAATTTTCTATCAAAAAAATTTTTATCGAAAATTTTCTATATAAAAATTTTCGATATAAAAATTTATATTGAAAATTTTGTATATAAAAATTTTCTATATAAAAAATGTATATCAATAATTTTCTATATAAAAAATTTATATCGAAAGATTTCTATATAAAAAATTTATATACAAAAATTATAACGAGAATTTTTTATACAAAAAATTTCTATCGAAAATTTTCTATATTAAAAACTGATATCGAAAATTTCCTATATAAAAAATTTGTATCGAAAATTTTCTATATACAAAATTTTTATCGAAAATTTTCTTTATAAAAAATTTTTATCGAAAATTTTCTTTGTAAGAAATTTAAATCGAAAATTTTCTTTATAAAAAATTTTTATTGAAAATTTTCTATCTAAAGAATTTTTATTGAAAATTTTCTATCTAAAGAATTTTCAATATAAACAATTTATATCGAAAATTTTCTTTATAAAAAATTTAAATCGAAAATTTTCTTTATAAAAAATTTTTATCGAAAATTTTCTATATAAAAAACTTTTGTCAAAAACTTTCTATCTAAAAAATTTTTATCGAAAATTTTCTATCTAAAAAATTTATTTCTTTATAAAAAATTGTTATCGAAAATTTTTTCTATAAAAAATTTAAATTGAAAATTTTCTTTATAAAAAATTTTTATCGAAAATTTTCTATATAAAAAATTTTTGTCGAAAATTTTTATCGAAAATTTTCTATCTGAAAAATTTTTATCGAAAATTTTCTTTATAAAAAATTTTTATCGAAAATTTTTATATAAAAAATATTTTTGTCGAAAATTTTCTATCTAAAAAATTTTTATCGAAAATTTTCTATCTCAAAAATTTATATCAATAATTTTATATATAAAAAAATTTATATGGAATGATTTCTATATAAAAAATTTATATCAAAAATTTTCTATATAAAAAATTTATATCGAAAGTTTTCTATATAAAAAATTTATATCAAAAATTTTTTATATAAAAAATTTATATCGAAAATTTTTTTATATACAAAATTTATATCGAAAATTTTCTGTATAAAAAAATTTATATCAAAAATTTTCTATACAAAAAGTTTATATCTAAAATTTTCTATATAAAAAATTTTTATTGAAAATTTTCTATATAAAAATTTAATCGACAAATTTCTATATAAAAAATTTATAATGAAAATTTTCTATATAAAAATTGTGTATTGAAAATTTTCTGTAGAAAAAATTTATATCGAAAGTTTTCTATATAAAAATTAATATCGACAATTTTTCATTAAGAAATTTATATCAAAAATTTTCTATATAAAAAATTTAAATCGAAAATTTTCTTATAAAAAAATTTATATCGAAAAAAATTTTTTTTCTATTTAAAATATTTATATCAGAAATTTTTTTTATTAAAAATTTATATCGAAAAAAATTGTATGGAAAATTTTCTGTATAAAAAATTTATATCGAAAATTTTCTATATAAAAAATTTGTAACAAAATTTATTTCGAAAAACTCTGTTGTTATAATTTATATTTTACTGATCTCTAAAACCCTAAAAGTATACAAAGAAATTGTCCTAAATAGCTATTTTTGATTCGAATTAAAGGTGGGACTTGGCCTGAGGTAATATTTGTCTTGTTATTAGTTAAATTGATTATTTTATATATATAATTATTCTCTATAATGTCAACAGCCTTTAATTGAAAGCTTAAATTAACTTGTCATTTAATTGATAATAATGTAATCTTAGCAAATTGGGTCGCAGCCATAAATTTATGAACATTTATAAGTATTTAATTAAAGTCTTAAAAATCGATATCATATTTTTTTTTATTACAAAAAATTACTATTTTTATGGTAAATTTCCATCAAATGTTTTATAAAATTGTATTTGACTGCATATGAACCTAAACTTAAGTTATTCGTAAAATAAACAAAAATATAACTCTTAAACCATTTGAGGATTATTTTAAGTGGAAGAAATTACCCCTAGTGTAGTTACAGACAATTACTTGTAACCAAAGTAACAAGACTTACTTATTTACTTGCACTTTTTTTGCGACAATTTTTGCACAGAATTGGTTTTTATGTAGCATGATTTGAAATGTTTTATATAGAAAAATATATTTTTTCTGGGGTTTTAGTAATGTCTCGGGGATTAAAATCAAATCAAAATGGATAAACTAAGCAAACAATCTTAGGAGGGACAGACAGACAGACGACAGAAGTTTGTGGTTTTGCAATGTAATCTAATGTAAAATGTTTCAAAAGAAAGTATCTAATAATAGTTATACTTTTATTAAGTTAAAGGATTTGTTTTGGAGTTAGTTTAAAGCATAAACAAAGATTTATTTACATTTTTATTGTAGCATATTTGTTTAAAGAATATATTTCATATTTTCTAGATAATTGCATACTTTTAGGAGGTTCCAAATCATTTAAAATTTGGTAAAAAAAAAGAATTACATTTAAATCATCTTAGAAATTGTCGGTTTTATTGACATTTAACAGGTAACACAACCAACTTCATTTTATTAAATTTTTCTATAAACTCCTTAAAATATGCAACATAATTTTTAAAAATCTTCTAGAGCCCATAAATCCTGAAAATTTCGATTATTATTATTATTTATTATTTATTAATAGATATTATAAACATTTTGTAAAAAATCAGGGTTATTACAAATTCAGCTACGTATCTATATATGGCACTAACATTAGTGTTGTGTGCCAGATTAGCATTTTGCTATAATTCTTAATATAAGTTTTTATAATAGTTTACAAATTATGAATCAAATTCATTTAACAGAAGTTTTCTATATTTTAAACTAATTTCAATAAATTTACATAAATTGTTAAAATTTGAGCCATTTAGTAAGTGTATAACTTCATTTTTATCAAGATATCTTTTTCCGAAATATTGAATTCTAAATGAATTATATATTGGACATGTACCAATAAAGTGAGCAGTATTTTCCGACTCATCTAAATAACATATTGAACAAATCCCAATTGTATTGTTATGAAATGATCTTGCATTTATATCCAGCAATCCGCCTCTAGCTTTAATTATCAAACTAGTATTTCGCGATGAAAGATTATTTGACAAAATTGGAGTCACATTAAAGTCTAATTGAGAATAAAGGTCGTGAAACTGCGAACTAACAGCAGTAGATTTATATTCCTCCCTTTCCTTCGTTCCCAAAAGATTTAATATCATTTCCCTATCATGACTCGATTATAAACGACCACTTTTATCAAGCACAATATTACGATTCAAAACAAAAACAAAATCAACTTAATTTTTTAAAATTTTTCTAGAAACTCCTAAAAATATGCAACATATTTTTTTTAAATCTTCTAGAGCCCATAAATCTTAATAATCTACCACAATATTACGATTCATTTTAAGAAATATTTATTAAAGCTTTAAATACTTTTTAAGAATTTCTAAAAAAAAAATGTATAGCATACATTAAGGGGTTTGATATTTGTTTGCCAATTTAATATATTTTTTCCCACTTTAGTTTATTTCTCTTAACTTAATCTTATAACTTGTTTTTGTTCATTTTACAATTGATAATTCTAAAATGCCTTTTGAGTTTATTGCCTTTTATTTTGGAGAGAAAATCTAAACCTTGAAAAAATATATTATCCACTTGTTTTTGCTTAACATTTAAAGTGGTTTAATTAACATTAAGATTTCATAAAAAAAGGATTTTTTCAGTTTTCTAACTGCTTAACAGATTTTTAATATAAATAATGAAGGTAGTTGTAGATTTGCCTGAAAGAAGACAGCTTTTTTCAGCCAAGTGGCGTTTTATTTTTCATTAACAAACAGACAAGACAGACAAATGATGGGAAGGACAGACACATACAAAAAAAAAAAGTCTGGAGAGAGTCTAGAATTAAAGAAACCTCTTAAAATTAATGAAATTTAGGAAAAAACTGTAAGAACCCTAAGATTTATTAAGATCATAAAAATACAACATTAAGCCTAAAAGTAGACAAGGTTTTTAGTATTTTTCAAAAAAGTGTTGCATACTTTTAGGATCATATTATATATCAACAAGATATCTGTTTTAGTTCTACCATTTGAGTCGTACTTAAAGCAAGGTCCAAACTTCAATTAACATTTTGCTATTATCTTAAAAAAAAGTAAAAGAAATTGATTAAATACTTTTAGGATTCTTAAAATAAATTATATTGAAATCAATTTCATTGCCTTGAAGGTTAAAAGATAAGTTTTAAGGTTGATTTTTTGCTGATTAGAAAACAAGATTTCAATGAACTTTCAAACAAATTTTTCACACAATTTGTTATGCATACTTTGAGGAGCAGGCAAAATTGAAATTATTTTTTAAATCGCCTAAAAGCATACAACACAATTTTAAAATATTTGTTTTACTTTGATTTCAATAATCTAAATTCAAAACAATTGAATTGTGTTTAAAAAAATCAAATCTAAAGTTCATTGCTCCTTTTCTTTTATACACAACCTCAAAAATGTTATTATCTTTTTTCTAAAAGGAACGTATTTATTTTCTTGATATAGATAATGACTTTTTAATACCAACAACTAAATCATATTTGTTTTAAAATGTTTTTTTTACAAAATACCAAAAATATGCTTTAGATTTTTTATCCATTTAAAAATGCTTTAAGTACTCACAACCTAAAAGTATGCTTCAAAACACAAATATTTTTTTTTTATTTTAGAAAATCTTTTCTTTCTTATTTTTATTTAATTTTAAACGATTTATTTTTTCGTATTTTAAAAGGTCATGTCAACAAAATGTTTTTTTCTTTTTTTGGAAATGCAAAAAAAATCTAAAATAAATGATTTTGAGCAAATATTAGATAAATGTTAAAAAGAAGAAAATCACAACCATTAAGTCTAGTTGAAAAAGCAATTTGTATATTCACTAAATTTGGACAAAAAAAAAAGAAAAATATTTGAATAAAAAATTTCTTTTAATGCATTTTCTATCATTCAACCAAAATTTGTTTGAGATTTAAATGTTGAAATGTTGTTTTGGTACCAAAAGAAACGGACATTTGCCAGACAACGTCATTTATAGTATTTTTCTTTTTGTAAAAAAGTTCCCTTTTCAGCAAATGTCATTACAAATCGTATATAAATATTATTGGATTTTTTTCTGGTGATTTTGCATGCATTAATAATAAAGATTTTCTTTTTTAAATAATTCTTAGTTTGATTGTGTAGTTAAGTATTTATTTTGTTACTAAATTTCCTTTTGAATAAAAGCTTTAAGTCATTTGATTTGTGTAACTCAAAGTTCATATACTTAAGCTTTATATTAATGTCTGTCATATGTCTCAAAGTTTATTGAACTTCTAAAGAATTCTGAGCTCCCCATACCTTGAAATAACGATACAAAGTTTTGTGTGTTAGAATAGATATTTGAGGTATTTTTATTTAATTCTATAAAAAAAAAAAATAAATTAAACAAAAAAAGAAAAAATAGTTTTGAAACAAAAAATTTAGCCCAAAAGTATGCAACAAAAATGGATTATTACTAAAGCCTCAAGATATACTTCATAAATTTAAATAATATAATTTTATGGTATATTTTGAGGCGTGAGAAATCTTTTTTTGCAGCAAAATTTAAATTTTAATATATTAAGCAAAATTCAGATTTTATCAAGAAAGTTTTCAACAATTTCCACAATTCTTTTTTGGAATAAATATTTGGTATTTTTATTTTATTCTATATAAAATGAAAAAAGACTAAATTAAAATAGAAGAAATAGTTTTGAAAAAAAAAATATATATAAAAAATCAAGCCCAAAAGTATGCAACAAAAAATGATTTTACAAAAGGCTAAACATATGCTTCATATTTTTAAATAATACATTTTTATGGTTTACTTTGTGGCTTAAGAAATCTTTTTCTACAGCAAAATGTAATTTTTTAATATATTAAACAAAATTCCGATTTTATCAAGAAAATTTTCAACAATTTCCACAATTCTCATAACCCAAACACCTTCTAAAATTTTAGTCAGGAACTAAAACTTCGGCAGTAAATTTTGTGATAATTACCCTACACACCTTTTTGTACCTTATTTTAACTTTCTTTCCAAAAACTCAGAAATTTTGCTTTTATAACAAAACTCGAAGACTTCGTTTTCATTTTATGTTCCCAAAACTCATATGTAAAACTGTCATTAAAAGGTTTCCTTCCACCTGCTGTTTTCGAATTTTTGCACATACTTTAAGCAGCTATTTGAGGTTTCGCTGAATGAATAAAGCGTTTATATATGAAGCTAGACGAGACACATTTTAAGTGTAATAGAGTTGATCATATATTAGCAAAGATTATTAGCTGAAACTACTTAAATAAGTTTTAAATACTTATATACCTTAAGTCGTTAGAATTACACTGTGCTAGTTGAAAAAACCAAGAAAATTGAGACCTAGTGGCAAAAGATAACTCGAATAAGCTGAATTCAATGAAGCTAACCGTTTTTTATCTTAGCTCTTGTTTTCGAGATATAGCGTTATTTTAAAAATGGAGGAAGTTGAGCAATATATATACGCGTAACTCAAAAACTAATTATTTTATGGAACTAAGTAAAAAATTCGAAATTTGCCAACATAATTATCTTTCAGAAACACCAATTATTTTAAAAATCCAAGCAGTCGAAATACATTTTTTTTACTTAAAAAAAAAAAAATATTTTTGAAAATGGATTTTTCAAAAAAGAAAAAAAATTTTAACAAAAAAATTTATTTCCATAACGACTGCCCGAATTAAATTATTATTATTGTTTCTAAAAGATCATTTTGTTGCCGAATTTTAGTTTTTTACTTAGTTCAAGAATATACACAGTTTTCGAGTTATGCAAAAATTTATTGCGCAACCTCCTCCATTTCTTTTTATTACACTATATCACAAAAACTAGAGATAACCTCAAAAAAAAAAAAAAAAAAAAAACGGTTAGCACCACTAGGTCCCCCTTTTGTCGGTAAGAAAAGTTGTCAAAATCGAGCACAGTGTTATTATAATTATTTTTGAAGCAACTGAGAAAAAAGTGGGTGTTTATTTGCATTTAAAGAAGAAAATTCTTAGAAATTTTTTAATATGTCTGAAATGTTTATAAAAAAAGTTTTTGTTGGTTAAAACTATTTCCAAGAGGCGTTAATAAAAGGTATTTCTGTTTAGTTTTTATTATAATATTTTAGAAATTTTTATACATTTTAATTTGGTGTTTATTTCTGACATTTTCATTATGTCTCGTCATAATAACTTATCTAGATGTTAAGATCTTAATTTGCTCTTTTGAATGTCTGAAGTAGTAAAATGTAAGAACACAGGTTTTACATTTAAATTATGGCAACAAAAAAAAGAAGAAACAAGTTTCAAATAAGGATAATGAAATACAAATTTAAGTTTTTTTAGTACCTTAAAGTATGCAATAAAAAAATAATAGAATTTATAAAGACAATTTACAGAGCTTATAGCAGACTTAAGTAAAAGATACAAGTTAAGATAGCATATTTCTAGAAATAAGAATATTTTTTGACCTCCTAAAAGTATGCAACACGATTTTATTTGCTTTAATTACTTTATTATTTAGAAATTTATTGTTATTTCTCGACTAGTCAAAGTGCTACTAACAGGCCTAAGATATAAGTTAAGAGAGCATACATATTTCTAGAAGTAAGAATATTTTTGAAACTCCTCAAAGTATGCTACATGATATTTTTTATTTATTATTATAGCGTTTCTTTAAAAGTCATTGCTTTCATCATTTGTATACAAATCATTAACCTTTTTTGAACAGAAAAAACTTTCCTTTGTTTCATTTCAACCTTTTTTTGCAAACATTATCCTGTGGCAAAATTTTAATTATTAAAAAAAATGTTCACATGAGAACCACACAATGGCGGTGGTTTTTAAACAAATTTCGCAACACTTTGCGTCTAAAACTGTCTGTCTGGCTGGCTTTGAAAGTTGTGAAATAAATGTTAATGTAAAACACGAGTATCACGTTTCACGCATTTTATTTTTCACTAATTTTTATTTTTATGCAGCCATTTTTAGCTGCAGCTCTTACTCATCATCATTATATTAATGATTATTATTTCTGTTAATATTTCTATACACATAATGGATTGTCATTAAACTACCCACTACATACCCCAGCTGCCTTTCGAGCCAATTTAACAATGAAGACTAGAGGGAGCGATTGCTAGAACAAAGCTATAGAGGGGACTTTATGACAGACAGTTACAAGGACATTTTGGCCACAGCATATGGTCTTGTTTTTTATTGTTGTGGGGAGTAATATGATTATCGCCATAATTACACTAGGTTGTCGTAGCAATGGTCCCAGAGATGTTGTAGTTGTGAAGCGTATTTACAACAAAATAATTATTAAAAATGAATTTTATTTAATTATAATTAATTGTCATTGTTGAGTTGCATGTTAAAATAGGTTTTTATGATGTTTAAATAATTTTTGAAAATAGCCTATTTTAGGGCTTAACTTTTTAAAAATTTAAAGCATAATAATAATGGGCTTAAAAGTTGATGAATAGCTAAATTTACAATATCATAATGAAAAGTTTATTAAAATAGTATTTTTATGCTGTTTAAACGATTTTTGAAAAATAGTAGCATATTTTAGGCCTTACATTTTTAATAAATTTGAAGCATACTTTTGAGCTCAAAAATCTGAAACTGATGAATAGCTGAACTTACATTATCATAATGAAAAGTTTAATAAACTAGTATAATTATCAAATATTGTATAGTCATTGTTTAAGTAGATTTTATTTAAAACTTTGTAAAACTTTATTTTTAAAGGTTATGGCACATTTTTAGGTTGTAAAGCATACTTTTAGGGTTCATAAATTTTTCTCAAAAATTATGTGTTTTGCTCAATTTATATATTTTAGTTGAAAATCCGATCAAGGTCTAGAGTTCAAGTCGGACTTAGGTCCATGTCATAAATTATTTTTTTTATGATTTTTAAATTAAATGAATTACACGATGTCAACACAGATATGCCACTCGAAAGCGCAATCTGTTTTCAGGTATTTGCTGTTAAAAAAAATATATAATCGGATACAAACTGGCTGAGAAACAGTTTTTCTATAGAAAAAGTGTCCGTATAACAGTTATTCTATAGAAAAAGTGTCTGTATAACAGTTTTTCTATAGAAAAGTGTCTGTATAACAGTTTTTCTATAGAAAAAGTGTCTGTATAACAGTTTTTCTATAGAAAAAGTGTCTGTGTAACAGTTTACTATAGAAAAAGTGTCTGTATAGCAGTTTTCTATAGAAAAAGTGTATGTATAACAGTTTTTCTATAGAAAAAGTTTCTGTATAATAGTTCTTCTATAGAAAAAGTGTCTGCATAACAGTTTTTCTATAGAAAAAGAGTCTGTATGACAGTTTTTAAATAGAAAAAGTGTCTGTATAACAGTTTTTCTATATAAAAAGTGTCTGTATAACAGTTTTTCTATAGAAAAATTGTCCGTATAACAGTTTTTCTTTAGAAAAAGTGTCTGTATAATAGTTTTTCTAGAGAAAAAGTGTCTGTATAATAGTTTTTCTATAGAAAAAGTTTCAGTAAAAAAGGTTTTCTATAGAAAAAGTGTCTGTATAACAGTTTTTCTATAGAAAAAGTGTCTGTATAACAGTTTTTCTATAGAAAAAGTGTCTGTATAACAGTTTTTCTATAAAAAAAGTGTCTGTTTAACAGTTTTTCTATAAAAAGTGTATGTATGTATAACACATTTTCTATAGAAAAAGTGTCTGTATAACAGTTTTTCAAGGATCCACTTAACCATACATATATTAAATTGTCTTTTCTTCGGTCTTAAAATAATTTTGTTTAAATTCCTGTAGCATACTTCAAGGATTTATTTTATTAAGTTCTCTCCCTTTTAATAAAAAATGCAGCTTCAAATTCCGTTGCATACTATAAGAAACTCCTTAACAAAATGTCCTCTTTAAAACATAATGTTTTAACTGTCTTTACAAATTTCATCACTTAATTGTGTTGTAAGTTTAACTCACCATGCCCGTTTTTTGTTGCTCTTAAAACGACCATTTAACTAAAACAACAGCTTAACTCATCAACTAATTCGCAATTTGCTGCTCGAGCAAACTAATTTTTAAAATGTAAAATATCTATCAGCTCTACATAAAGAAAAAACTCCAACTCCTTGAACTTAGAAAATACAACAACCTCTAAAATTAATCATTAACAAAAACAGAAGACATTAAAATTTATATAAAAACAAAATACTTAAGAGGATTCCAACACACGCACTTGTATTAAATGATGAAGTGAATGGTGGATCTCTAAGGGATTTCTATTTGATATACCTAAGAATGCATATAGTCTTTCAAAAGCAAGTTATCTAGCTGTCTGTCCTTCCTTTCATCTGTCTGTCTCTGGCTCTTCCTTTCTGGTGGCGATGACTGCTGGCTGTTACTCTTAAAATGAGGTGTGATAAGTTTGTAAGCATGTAAACGCTTCTTTTTTGCTAACTGTGTCTGTCTATCTGTTTCACTAAGTGTGAGTTAAGCTTATACTATTTAACTAAGGCACGCATACATTTCAACACTCTGTAAGGACTTGCCGGGATTCAGAAGCAACAACAACTACATTTTGAAATAATAATAATGTGTAAATGTAAAGCTGTTGAAGTAAATCTGTGAAAGGACATTGCATTTTACACACTTTGAAATAAGTAATTTCGTCGTGCTTATATTTTCTATTTCACTTGCTCCCCTCAAGTATGCAGTAGTTTTTTTTTGGAAAAAGACAGCTTCACACCAATACCAGCCATGACTATTTAAAGCTTCAAACTTAATGGCAATGACCATAAATTTATTGTTGTTTTTGTTGTTTCTTTTTGCTGTAAATGTTAAATGTGTACCCAAACATTAGAGAGAGCATTAAAACGTGTGTTTTTTGCCTTGAAATGTTATAGTTAAGGTCCTTGTTATCCTTGGAAATGGTGAGGGAGAAAATAGGTTCCTTTATGGAAGTAAGTTTGTGTGGGTTTGTGTTGTCTTTTTTTCGTGAAATTATTCAAAAAAGAAAGTAAAAGTTTTTGTTTAAAATTTTTTCCAGTTCAAGTCCTTTTTTGGCAAATGTTTGGGGAATCTTTAACATTTTTGTGGTTATTACTCTTTTTTAAACATGATATTTTTAATTTTTCTTTTAATTTATTTGTTTTATTCAGGGCATTTAAATTTCCTAAGAAAAACTTAAGTTTTTTTTTGTACTATTAAGGGATTTTAAAGTTTTTAAAAATTTTGCATAAATCTTAAGATGGTTTTTAATATCAACAAATCAAAAGAAAATATGTTAACTATTGTCAAGCAAATCCTTTTTATGCTTTGCTTAAAAGTATTTAGTAAACTAATTTATTAGAATTGTAAAGGATATTTTAAAGATTAAAACTTTATGGTTGCTAAATTATTTTATATTCCGAACATCCTAAAAGTATGCTAAAAAATTGAAAACTTGTTTATTTATGTTAAAATCAAAGTAGGAAAAATGGGTCTATTATTCAAAAGGTCTAATTGTGAATGAAAGTAATGCTAGAGAAATGAATATTAGTTCATAAATCTGACAACCGATTATATTTAAATTTAAGAAGAAATTCTTATACTTCAATAATCAGAAAAGTAGGCAACACGATTTTGTAAAATTTAGTAGGGGATACAAAGAAACGGTTCTGATTGGTTTTAATTTGGTAAGCTTGGACTTATCTCTTCGTAGTATCATCCGGGTAACCACGCTAACACCCTTTAATGTAGTTAGTTAACATGTGCCGCGAGTTCTTCCATAATAACGATAAAAATACGGGTTAGGACGTCGGACTAATAACCCACTCTTGAAAAAAATAAAACAATTACTATGAAAAGTCTAAATTTAGAATAAAAACGGTACCCTAAATATTAAAGGAGGACGTCCGAAACTTCGGTGGAAATATCAAGTAGAGGAAAATCTTTCAAAGCTTGGCCTACGCAATTAGAGAATATGCGCACAAGATCGAAGCGCATGGATTTCTAAAATATGCTCGGCCTTTGACCTTAACAGCCTGTAAATATAGGCCATTTAAGTAAGTAATAAAGTTTTATATTTGTATTATATAATATTTTTATAAATAGAATTCGTTGCTAATTTAAACATTTTAAAGCCGAAATTAATCCATTTAAGAACATTTTTCATTTATATTATCATTTAACTTTCATTAATCATTAGCTGCTTGTACCCGGCGTTGCCCGGGTCGCCAGTCAATCATGAAACAATTATCGAACAATCATTAAAAATCATTGCACAATAGTCAATCAGCAAACAACCATCAAACAATTGTCAAAAAGTCATCAAACTACCGTCAAAAAAATCGCCAGTTAATCGTGAATCAATTATCAAACAATCATTAAAAATTCAAACAGCCATCAGTCAATCAATCATCAAGCAACTATCAAACAATCGTCAAAGAACCATCAAATAATCATGATTAATCTTCAAACAATTGTCAAACAATCGCCAGTCTAACTATTAACAAACAATAATTACATATTACCAATATCCGTGCAGCCGTTTTCTAATTTTAGATAAATCAAAAAAAAGGAGGTCATAAAGGTAGGCATGGCCAATTTCTCTTTATGAAGAAATCATGGACTAAGGCAACCATTAAAAAAAAAAACAAACTGTTTTCATCAGTTCAGCCGTTCTCAAGTCATACAATTTTAAAGATAAAGGGAATTTCATTCCCATTTTTCGATTCTCAGGTCCTTCTTGGTCCATTTTCAAAAAATTCAAAAAGCGTAAAACTATCCTGTAGTAAGAAAATATTCACATTTAAAGCTTTAATTAATTCGGTTTCGTCAGTTTGATCTTCCTTATTAGTCATTTTTAGTATTTGACTTATATCGGAAGGGTCACGACCACTTGAGATTTCAAAAACAACCAAGCCTATTTTACCTACCGGTCACCTTAATATACTGTCAAAATTTCAGAAAAATCGGTCAGCTCGGTCATTAATATTTGTCATTTTTAAAATTTGACTTATATGGGCCCACATGAGATTTAAAAAAAAACCAAGCCTTTTTTACCAACCGGTCATTAATATTTGTCATTTTTAAAATTTGACTCATATGGGAAGGGTCACGCCCACTTGAGTTTTCAAAAGCAAACCCCAGACATTTATAACCGCCGTTAACACCTTGACAGTTAAAGTTTCAGAAAAATCGGTCATCTATATTTGTCACTATTGATATCTTACTTATATGGGAGGGACCATGCCCACTTGAGATTTAAAAAACCCCAGCCTATTTTAACCACCGATCACAACATAACATACTGTTAAAGTTTCAGAAAATTCGGTCTGCTCGGTCATCCATATTTGTCATTTTTAATATTTGACTTATATGGGGTCACGCCCAAATGAGATTTCCAAAAAAAAAAAAAACTAGCCTATTTTAACCACAGGCACAACATAACATATTGTCAAAATTTCAGAAAAATCAAAAAAAAAAAAAACATAAAAACGAAACAGGTGTAAACATTTTTTTATAGATATATTTAGAAGAAGATGCCTAAAAACATTCAAACATTCTCTAAAATTCCATATCGATGTCCCCAAATTTTGGAATTCAAGTTCAGGGATACTTTGACAATTATGTGCCTACATTTAGGAAACTTAATACTAAATTTGTGGTTCAATACATACTTTTTTTCGTCGCATTTAAAAAATGAATTCATTTAAGAACATTTTTCATTTAAATTATCATTAAACTTGTAAAAGAACTACATTCAATGCTATAAAAACTTTATCTGAAATCTCCTTAGAGTATGCAACACAATTTTGTATAAATCCTACATTTAGGAAACTTAATACTAAATTTGTGGTTCAATACATACTTTTTTTCGTCGCATTTAAAAAATGAATTCATTTAAGAACATTTTTCATTTAAATTATCATTAAACTTGTAAAAGAACTACATTCAATGCTATAAAAACTTTATCTGAAATCTCCTTAGAGTATGCAACACAATTTTGTATAAATCCTTTAAATTCATTTAAAAACTAATCATTTTAAATCTCTTTAAAAACAACCTGTTCTTGATTAATAGACCTTCAGACAAATTTAAGTGCAAAATTAATTTAATTATATCTAACGAAAGCTGCAGCAGCCTTAAAGTATGCAATACCAAATAAAACATTGTTTGATGATAGCAAATTTAATGTAATTTATGCTATAGCCAAAATCCTTTTAATGCGATTTTATTGAATTTATTTTCATTAAAACAACATTCTTTTTATATGTTTTTTCTACTTTTTTCGCAAAATTTCTATTGTTGTAACAAAACACAGATTTAATCTTTTATCTATCATGTTGTACTTGTAAATGTCAGCTCAACGTTGAATGGCTGCAGTGCAGCAATGAAAAGGAAAAAATACTGACAAAGCAGAAAATTTATATAGAAAAAAAATAAAATAAAAATAAACTCAATAAAAAATCATTTTAAAATAAACCTTTACAAATACACTCTCGAACAAAAAAAAAACACACAAACTCTGGCTGATTTGAATGACTATAAGTTTTACTAATACTTAAGAGGAACAGGCTGCCAGAAGTTAAGGCTGTGAAGAATCTGCATTAGGAGCACTAGCGTCAGCTTCAGCAAACACAGATACTCGTAGACAGAGTTAGTAAAAAAATGATAAACTTTCGCTTGTTTTTATCATGACAATGACATTATAGACTAGCACAAATATTAAGACAGACGTACAGACATAATGGCAGTAGAGACAGACAGACAGACAGTCACAAGGACTGACAGCTAGACAAAAACTCTTGTATAAATCATCAGGAAAGGGTCTTTTGAACAGCTTCCCTACTTATATTTTTTAACATGGCTGGCTGTCAAGTATTCTTTAGAGGTTTTCTTTCCCCCAACTGGTATATGAATACCTTTTTAAACATTGATTTAATGACATTGACATTATTGGCGAGCTGCACTACAACTCTCGCTGTTTTCGCTTCAATACAATTGTCCCTACAAAGAGTACAAGGGCACAAAAGATCCAAAATGAAAATGCTTTTAAATTCAATAAAGAAGAAACATTTTGTCCACAAAAAAAATCTTTGCTAAATCTAGTTCCTTAATTTTTATTTTACTTTAGTCTAAATAAGTTTTTAGCCCTTTTGGCCTTTAAAGGGTTAAAAAAGTACTTGCTTGTCTTTAGACGTCTGTCTGACTAGCTCAAAAAGGAATAATTTTCTTCTTGTTTTAACTATTTTTTATTAAAGTTATATGCATTTCTATTATAAAATTTCCTTAAATTTATTTCAATATTTTTTCATGTGTCAGGAAAAATGTTTTAGCTATCTTTTTTTTTGAAAGATTTTGATATTATGTTCCTTATGTACTTTTAATTTTATTATTTCTATAAATTTCTTTTTCCATAATTTTTTGCTATAAGAATATTTTACTCGGTTTGAATTATTGATTTAGAATTTTTATTAAGAGCAAACTTCTCCTTCTAAATGTTATCAAAGAATATTTTTTAGAAAATTAAAATACTTAAAGACAGAAAGCGATGAAAGAAAAATATTAGTAAAATTTTTTTTATGAGAAAATTTACTGAAAATTATTCTTATAGTAAAATGTTTGTAGAATTTAGAGAAAATTGATTTTATATAAAATTTTTCTAATGTAAAAGTTTTTCTTGTATAAAAATTTAGGTAAATTTTTCTTCTAAAAATTTTTCAGTAAAAATTGTTCTAGAAAAATTTCGTTGAAAATTTTTATTAAAAAAAATTTCAGTGAAAATTATTCCTATGAAGAAATTTCGGTGAAATTTCTTATTTAGAAAAATTTCGGTAAAATTTTTTTTGTAGACAGAAAGCGATGGAAAAATTTCAGTTTAAATTTTTTTTGTAGAAAAAATTTTGGTAAAAAATTTTCTTCCAAAAAAATTTCGGTAAACATTTTCCTTATAGAAAAATTTTTCTTAAAATTGTTCTTATTGAAAAATTTCGGTGAAATTTTTTCTTATAGAAAAATTTGTATGAAAACTTTTCTTATGGTAAGATTTCGATGAAAATTTTTCTCATAGAAAAATGTTGATAAACATTTTTTTTATATAAAAATTACGGTCAAATTTTTTCATATAGAAAAATTTCTGTTCAAATTTTTCTTATAGAAAAATTTCAGTGAAAGTTTTTATATAGAAAAATTTCGGTGAAAATTTTTCTTATAGATAAATTTTGGTAAGAACCCTATAGAAAAATTTCGGTAAATTTGTCAAGAGAAATTTCGGTAAGTTTTATGTACAAAAATTTCGGTGAAAATTTTTCTTATTGAAAAATGTTGGTAAAAATTCTTATAGAATAATTTCGGTGAAATTTTTTATATTGAAAAATTTCGGTGAAGTTTTTTTTATAGAAAAACTTCGGCGAAAATTTTTATATTGAAAAATTTCGGTGAAAATTTTTGTTCTAGAAAAATTTTGGTAAAAATTATTATTATAGAAAAATTTCGTTAAAATTTTGTATATAAAAAAATTTCGGTGAAATTTTCTAACAAAATATGTCAGTGAAATTTTTTATATAGAAAAATTTCGGTGAAAATTTTTCTTGTAGAAAAATTTTAGTCAAAAATTTTCTTATAGAAAAATTTCGTAAAAATTATTCTTATAGAAAAATTTTGGTGATTTTTTTTTATATAGAAAAATTTTTGTGGAAATGTTTCTCATAAAAAAAATTTCAGCTAAACCTTTTCTTACAGAAAAATATTAATAAAAAATTTTCTTAGAAAAATTTCGGTAAAAATTTTCCTTATAGAAAAACTTCGGTGAAAATGTTTCTTATAGAAAAATTTCGGTAAAATTTTTTTATAGAAAAATTTTGGTAAAAATTTTTCTTATAGAAAAATTTCGGTAAAAATTTTTCTTATAGAAAAATTTCGGTAAAAATTTTTCTTATAAAAAAATTTTGATAAAAAATTTTCTTAGAAAAAATTTCGGTAAAAATTTTTCTTATAGAAAAATTTCGGTAAAAATTGTTCTGATAGAAAAATTTCGGTAAAAATTATTCTTATAGAAAAATTTCGGTAAAAATTTTTCTTATGGAAAAATTTCTGTAAAAATTTTTCTTACTGAAAAATTTCGGTAAATATTTTTCTTATAGAAAAATTTCGGTAAAAATTTTTCTTTTAGAAAAATTTCGGTAAAAATTTTTCTTATAGAAAAATTTCGGTAAAAATTTTTCTTATAGAAAAATTTCGGTAAAAATTTTTCTTATAGAAAAATTTCGGTAAAAATTTTTCTTATAGAAAAATGTCGGGAAAAATTTTTTCTTATAGAAAAATTTCGGTAAAAATTTTTCTTATAGAAAAATTTCGGTAAAAATTTTTCTTATAGAAAAATGTCGGGAAAAATTTTTTCTTATAGAAAAATTTCGGTGAAATTTTTGATATAGAAAAATTTTGGTTAAAAATTTTTTATACACAAAATTTCGGTTAAAAATTTTTCTTATAGAAAAATTTCGGTAAAAATTTTTCTTATAGAAAAAATTTCAGTAAATTTTTTTTGTAAAAATTTTACTGCAAAAGTTTTGAGCTGAAATTGTAAACTTTTAAGCAAATGTAAACCAACTCTCGTTTACAATCTTTAAATCTTCCAAATTCTATTCATTTTTACTTTCTTTATCTTTTTCTAAAAGTTTCTCAGTTTTTCAAGCATTTTTCATTTATTTTTTCTTTTAATGAAATTTATGCTTTTGCCATCCATCGATCTTTTGCTTTATCTTCAATAATTTTTTGCCCAAATCTTTTGGAAAAGAAATTCTTTATAAATTTTCTTGAAGAGTTTTTTTTTTGCTATTTTTTAATGTCTGTGCTTTATAAATATAATTTCCCTTTTTTTGTGGCTACATTTTTTGCTAAAATATAAATGCTCATTAATATTAAATGGAAGGAAAAAAAATTGAAAACACATACCAAAGACATGGGTCATTGCCATTAGAAACTAACAAACAACTTAAAAAAAGGAAAAATCAAAATTTATTACAATTTATTCGATGTTTTTGATTATTATTAGTGATTAAATAAAATAATGTTTATTTATGGCTAAGAAATTATATGTCTGAAGTTCGGAAAGACTTAAAGAGAATAACAAATGGTTTTTTATTAATTAAGAACAGAAAAAAAACTAATTAATTTTGAAGCATACTTTAAGGAGCTTTGAAAAAAATTTTGATTTAATGAAAATTTTGTATTCCAAATTTTGACTTTGATAATTTGTGATGGCTAAACGATTTAAGATAATAAAACAAAATTTGTGTTACTTGTTGGGTAAAATGTTAAGTCTTTAAGAATAATTTTAGAAAAATATTTTCTCTGCCAGTAACAAAATTATAAGCAAAAAGACAAATTAAGACCAAAAGCAGAAAATTTCAAAAATCCTACAATTTTTAAAATAATAATAATAATAATAATATCGATTTACATATATTTAAAGCATTTAAAAAAAGCCTTTCTTAAATCTTTTTTCTTTATCTTCTAAATTCTGTCTTCAAATTTAAACCCAACAATTTCCAATTAATATCCATATTCCATAACCATTTAGCATCATTTTTTATGTTGATCTTAACATATTGAAAACCAAACAAAAATCTCATTTCATTTACTAAAGTCAATATTAAGATTCTTTTTAAAAATCTCCCAAAACATAAGAACATAGTTTCATTTTTTCCCAGAAAAAAAAAAAGAATATGTTTTCAAATATTTGCTTTTTTTCAAAAAACACCAAAAAAAAAAACATGTTTATTTCGCAGTAATATTAACATTTATTTTTAGAAATCTGTAAATAATGTTGTCGTTTTCTGTTTCTGGCTGAAATTCTGCTTCAATGTTGATAGAGTGTTTTTCGAGATGAAAGCCAACAAAAAAAAAGTAAAATTGGATACAAAAAAACCACAAAGTGGCAGACAAAAGGCTTAAACATAAGTATTTTACACAGCAGCAGCAAGAAAAGGCTGCAACAAAAAACCTAAAACCCAATAATAAATGATTGTGAGAACTTTAAGGTTTTTTTCGGTGGTAAAAATAAAGAAAACCTAAAAAATAGGGTCAATAACCTGTGACAACATAAACTTAAGAAAATAAATGACAATTTTTTTCATTCAAAAGGATTTTTAGGGAATTTTGAAAGTTTTTTTTTTCAAAAATAAAAAAACTCATTTAAATTTTAGAGCAGGTAGTATTGAAAATAATCTTAAAACGATACGTTTTATTTTATTAGGGTTTCAAAATAAAGTCAATGAACTCTTAAAACTTTTTAAAATTATTTATAAAATTTTAAAAACTTTGTTTAATAATTTTTTTTAAGGGGCAAGAGAAAACTCAAAAATTCAAAAATTCAAAATATAAAAATTATGACTTTCATAATTGTTTGTATCTAAACGATTAAAGATTTTCACACAAATCTTTTTGTAATACATTTTTTCAAATGATTGGAGTTTTAGATTTCTTTTCGAAAACCATTTTCAAATTATTACAAAAGTTATAAGCAAAAAACGAAATTATAGCAAATAAAAAAAAAACAAAAAAAACACAATTTTTAATTCTAAAAAAAATATTGATTCCGTCCGATGTCTTTATAATTGTTAAGGAAAATGTAAGTAATAATTAGAAGAAACAAATAAAAAATTTCAAAATTTTTACATTTGTAAATTTTGTAGAAAAGAATTAAGAATTTCAAAATTTTGGTTTTGGAAATAAAAGGAATGAAACAAAGTTAAAATTTTTGACTTTCTATAATTTTAATGGCTAAACAGATTATGTGAATGACACAAAACTTTCTGTAGTTATTATGAAAAAGGTTGTGTATTATAGGATATTTTATGAAAAATATTTTTTGAACTTTTAACAAAGTTATGAACAAAAGCCCAAATTTAAAATTGTCAGAATCACATTAACAAATTTTGATATATTTTTTTTTTCGCTAGTTTTCCAAATAAATTCAGATAATGATATCAAAAGCACAGTATTTCGGATAGTTTCAGTTAACTAAAATTGTTTTGTGGAAAAAAATCAAAAATTTTGAAAATTTGGCTTTGGAAATTTAGAGAATAAAATTAAATATAAATTTAAAATATTTGACTTTGTATAATTGTAGTGGCTAAACGAATTAAGTTAATGACACAAAACTTTGCCTAGTTTATTATGTTAAATGTTAAGTACTACAAGATATTTTTAGAATAATATTTTTTGAACTTTCATTAAAGTTATGAACCAAAACCTAAATTCAAAATTTTAAGAGTCACATTAACACACTTTGATATTTTTCTTCTTTTCGCAAGTTCTTCAAATAAATTCAGGTAATGATCACAAAGCAATGTGTTTCGAATAGTTTTCGGTTTTCTGAAATTGTTTTGCAGAAAAAATCAAAAATTTTTAAATTTTTGATTTTCGAAATTTAGAGAATAAAATTAAATAAAAATTTCAAATATTCGATTTCGTATAATTTTAGTGGCTAAACGAACTAAGTGAATGACATAAAACTTTTTGTAGTTATTATGCTAAATATTGTCTATTACAAGATATTTTTAGAAGAATATTTTTTAAACTTTTATCAAAGTTATAAACAAAACCTTAATTCAAAATTGTCAGAATCACATTAACAAATTTTGCTACTTTTCATTGGGGTACTTCTAAGAACTTAAATTCAAAACCCCTTATAAACGAAAAATATAGTTATGCCAGGCTTATAAATCAGGGGCCAAATTACCGCATTCGATATCGATCGAAATCTTAGCTATTTTCAAAATATTTGTATAGCATACTTCAAGGATAATCAAAATTATTTAAAAGATGCACAGTTTACTATATTTTTTAGAAGTTATTTGCCAAAAGGTGAACAATAGTAAAAGAGTTTTAATTAAACTATATATTTTTAAAAAGGAATCAAAATGAATACCAAATTCCAATAAATTTTTTGCATAGAAGTAACTTTGGACATCCCTAAAGTATACTTCACAATATTCGCTTAAAAGTTTGAGTTTTCGATCGATATCGAATGCGGTAATTTGGCCCCAGGGGCCAAATCGCAGCATACAATATCGATTAAAAACTCAGACTTTTAAGCAAATATAGTATAGTATACTTTAGGGATTTTCAAAATAATTTATTTTGCAAACAGTTTAATAAAATTTAATATCTAAACATATCCGTTTGTTTGTATAAACATTTAGATTAAATAAAAATCGTTTACTATCAGAAAACTTTTGACAAATAAGTAACAATATAGTTACCACCAGACACCAGATTTTCCACACAAAATTCCTTTATTAACATTTAAATAATTTTATAAATCGTTTATAAATAAGAGGCTTAAACTCTAGCCACTTGTCTATATTTTCTCAAAAATTTTAAGTTCTTTAACCCTATGAATTTTTTATAATTCTTTAATTAAAGCAATTAAACCATTTAGAGACGAATTATTAAGACAATTGAAAATTCTTGAAGAAAAATAACAATAAGACCATTTCCAGAGAATTTCTTAAAAAGCCAAAAACAACTACAACAACAAGAAAAAATATTTATAGCTTAAAGCTTAATTGAATTTAATTTCCAAACAATTGATTACGAAAATAAAAAATAAAATAAGAACCTAAAATAAGTAAAATATTGCAAGTCAAGTAATGGGTACAACAAAATAAACGTGAAGGTAGTTGCCTCAGCAAAAAATATATAAAATACAAAAACAACAAAAAAAAAACCTAAGAAACACACAAACTTAAGTTTTGTTTGCAACCTAAAGAAATAAAATAAATATTGTGTGAATTCTAAGCACAAAAAACGTGCTACTTGCCACTTAAACATACGAGTAAGCAGCCAACAGAAGGACGGACAGATGGACAGACTTACGTATAGACGGACTTAGGGACAAATATATTTTTACACCCAAACATGCCCACTAACATTTTACAACATATTGTTGTCATACGTCAAAATGAAATTAGAAAAAAATAACAACACAAAACACAAATAGCAAAAGTTGAATGAACTGAACTTGCCACAAACATTTGTTGGCAAAAAATACAAAAAAAAAAAAACAAAAAAATACAAATTTGTTTAAGTATAGAAGTACAATATTTATGTATGTTGCAAGTGTTGGCTACTAGTAGTAAAGTAAAATATATGGTCTATTAGTAGTCTCTCAGTACTACAACAGGGTCTTCGTACAATGAATTTATGATGGTTTTAATGAATTATCAGCAAATTGTATGCTGATTACACAAACACACAAACATATACAAATATTTATTGCTAAAGACTTGCTTTTAGACTTTGCTAGACTTTTTGCTAGAGTAGCAGCAGCAGTAGCAGCAGCTGAATACTATAGCAAATTGAGTGCCTGCCTGGCTTTTTGTTCAGGCTTATCTTGAATCTATATTTAACTTGTTAATACATACTATTTTATTTTATTGTATTGTAGTATCTAGTGTTATTTTAATTTTTAATATTTTTGCATTAATAATAATTTGAAATAATGTTTATAATTTATAATCAAAGACTTATATTTCCTCAGGCTTTAAGCAATCTTAAGAAATTTATAGTAATAACAATAAAACTATAAATGATTTGTTAATATTTCAAGCCATATGAGGAAATTTTAATTTGCATGTAAATTACTCATATATGAGTGCAAATTATAGATAGTAATTTATGAAATTTTGAAACAAAAGTTTTTAAAGAAGTCAGAAAGTGATAACTTTTCTTAAAAAATTCTGGCATGAAATTTTTATAATTTCAAAATTTTGACTTTGATAATTTTTTGTGACTAATCGATTTGAGTTTTTTAAACAAAACTTTTTGTTAGTTATTCTGTAAAATATTAGGAATCGTGGGATAATTTTAGAAAAATATTGCTTAAACTATTAAGAAAGATATGAGTAAAAATTCCAATTAAGTCAAGGACAACATCAAATAATAAGCAAACCACAATAAACTATTACAAATGCATTTCAAATAGTCGAATTCGATATCGATCGAAATGTAAGACATTTTATAAATATTTGTGTAGCATATTTTTAGGATAATCTAAATACAGTGGAATCGCAATAGAGTGAACTAATTCGTGCAAGGCCTGTTCACTCTATTGAAAAAGTTCACTCTAAAGAGTCTATAAAAAACTCTTTTATATACAAAAAACATCTATATTTATTAAATATTATTATATAATTACAAAGGAGTAAAGTAATTTTCAAGAGTTTTTTGCTTTGTACAAGCATTTTTTGCTGTTAGCACCGCTAAATCGCGGAATTTATGCAAAACTAAAATATTTTCGTAATTGGTTGTGTTATTTTCTGCCCAGTAAATAGCTTTTTCAAAAATCTGCACGGCCTGCGCTGCTGTAATGTCTGGTTTGGCTACTGCTACTTCCTCGATGTCAGTGTCAGTTTTAGAAATGGCATCGGAAACGCCTTCAGCAGAAATTGGAAATTTTGCATAACAAAAGTTCACTCTATTGAGTTGGTATTGTTCATTCTATAGAGTAACTAATAAAATAAACAAAAAGAGAAGAAAAGTAAAACAAAAATGTTTTCAAATTCAAGCGATATCCTAACTGTTTCATAAAAAAGTATGTAAAAAAACTATAAGAGGTTCGTCTTTGTCAATTATGTATAAGAAAAACAAAAGTTCACTCTATTGAGTTGGGTACTTTTCACTCTATAAAGTAACTAATGGAAAAAATGGGGAGTTCGTAGTATCAAGTAGTTCATATTACCAAGTGTTCACTCTATTGCGATTGCACTGTAATATATAACATATAAGGTTCACTTTATTATAACTTATTTTCCAAAAGTTAACTAATAAAAGAAGAATTCCATTTAAACTAAATGTTTTGACAAACAAACGGATATGTTTAGTAAAAAAATTGTATTAAACTTCTTGAAAACTAAATAATTTTAAAAATCCCTACGATATGTTGCATGTTGAATGCGGCGTTTTGGCCCCTGGTCTATCAATCATTGAAAAACTCGATAAAATCGGACAAGAGTGAATAATTTATTGCACCAAAAAAGATGAAAATATAAACATTTCTAAGCCGAATGATTACGATGAGCCTCTAGGACTCTTTTAAACGATGGAATTTCATCTCTGATGTCAATATCTAATAATGGGTTTAAAAAAAGTGGATATACATCGCACAAATGATATGAAAGAGCTTTGTTTTGATGCATCCACCATAAAGCTCGGAACTTGATTCTTTAGATTATTATTTACTTTGATCTCTGTAAAATTATGTCAATGGGAAGTCATAGGTCTTTCCGGGATTGAGATTGCTCAAACCCACAAAATTCAGTATATGAGAGAAATTTATTATAAATATTCCTTATATAAATAGAAATAACAAAAGAGGTGTTCCAAATGCCATTAAACGGTATAAGGAAGACCTAACGGGGAAAAAATCTGGATCAAGAAGTAGAAAAGTTCCAAGAAATATTGGTAAGGCAATAGAAGTTAAGCGATACTTTCGAAGACTGTCTAACACTTCGATCACAAAAGAAGCTCGTATGGTAAAATGCTCTAATAGTTTTGCCCACAGAGCCAATGCTGAAGACATACAAAGTTCAGAAAGTTCAAGATCGCAATTCGGTAATGAACTAAGAAAAAAAGAAAACGAGCAAAAAAGTTTGCAGATTTTATATAAACAAGATGCACTGACATCCCTAAATCGACTGAGGAAGTGATTCTAATTCTATTGGTATACTTAAAGGTGGGTCTTAGAACAATATTTCTTTGCGTTACATACATTAGCACAAACTTAATTTTCCTTTCCACCTATAAACGTGGCAATGTTCAGGAAGAGTTTCGGTCAAAAAACAAACAAAATACCCAAAGATATTTCTCGTGTGGAAAGCTGGCATCAGGCATGATAAACACAGAAATTTATATAACGGAGTGACTACAAAAACGGCTTTGACCTTTTTTGAGACATCACCGAATGAATACATTTTTGGGCCGAATTGACATCTTGCCACTATGGAAAAAATGTACTTGAGTGGCATTTAAATAATTATGTAATGTTTGTACCACGGCACAGTAGGAAATTCCGGCCAAAACCCCCATAAATGTTTTTAATTTTTTTTAGGAAATTTTAGTCTCAGATAAGAGCTGACACTTTAAAACATGTAATCCAAAATTTTTACCATACTGCATTGCCTACTAAGGCTATAATAATTAATCAAAGTTTGAATATTTGTTTTTTATGTTTTTAATAAAATTATTTGTATATTTGAACCCATATATAAAATTCGCTTAATTTTGGAATATGTATAAAATTTTAACTTCTTCTTTTTTGGATTAAAAAGTAGATACCTTTTACTAATCAACCGCGCCAATTTCCATATTTTTTGACCTATGCTTCATTTAGAATTCGAGCAGTTAAAACAACCATAAAAAAAATTTAAGAAAAAATTTTAAATACAAAGTTTGATAGACCGCGAATTTTTTTTAGAGATTTTTAGAGGTTGAAGCACAACACTCTCTAATAGCTGAATTGAATCATTAATAAGCTCTATGAATTTCATATCCATTTGCATCCCATTTTAAGAATTATAGCGTTTTTAGTAACACCCCTTTTTCACAATTTTTTGCAATTTATAGCGAAAAAATCACTACTTGAAGTGAAATATAGGCGGGACGCAATATTTTTATGCCACTTTCTTTAGTTTCCTTTCTAATTCTATGCAAAATTTATATATATAGATAAAAAAGCAACAAAAATTTAAATTTTGAGTCACCTTTGCATAATTTATTTAAGTATATAGGTAGTGGCCACATAATTGTGGACGCAATAAAAATTGTAGAAGCTGCAAATTTTATATTATTCATGAACTCGTAATCTTTTTTATAAAAATATTCAATGTTTAGAGTTTTTCTGTAGGTTTGTTAGAAGCATACAAAATCTGGTTTTAAGCTCATAGTATGAGCCCAATCTGAAAGGACATGTCCGATTTTGTCAAGTCATATATCGTAGGATAGCTATTCTTTTCATATATTATCCTATTTAAGTAAATAATTTTTATAATCACCAGCAAAGATTTTTTCAGTGTGTTTAGTAGTCCATTTTTATGTGACCACAGACTTTATATTTTCTTAAAAAACTATTTCTGTTTAACTAAAGATATATTATTTATGTACACTAAAAATTTCAAGAGCAAAAGTCAAAAAATGACCAAGTTATTGAGTTTTGGCCGTATTCTCCCACTGTGCACGGGAGGCAAATCCACCTAAAACCCGTCCAAAAATTCGGCCTGTGGAAAGGTACTTGCTCTTGTAAAAAAGGAATTGAAAAATACAGAAATGGTCAATTTAAAGCGTAGGTGGACCACCTTCTCCAAAAAGGTGACAGAAGAAACTGTAAAAAATGTTAATGAGGGGACTTCAGAAAATGTCGATAATTTTATAAATACCGAATAATAAACCAACATTTTAGTGTTAAATGAATTTGTACAATATGCCAATAAATTTGAGTAGTTGAGTTTTATTTAACTTAAGGCAACTATAAATACGTTCGAAACACTCCTTATCAAACCTTATGTATTTAAAATTAAAACTTCAATAAAGTCTTTGACCATAAGGCCCCTCCATTAAAATTCCTTAATGTTTAAGAAATTCTTGCGAAATTACAATTTCCTTAAACAAACTATGGCAAATATTTACCTAGAGCCTTAAAAGCCAACTTTAACTACAACTTAGTATATGTATGTATGTTAAAGTAGATAAATTAACAAATGCTGTTAACGATCAATATTTGATCGATGTAACGCGTTGAAAATGTTAACAGCTTAACATAAATATTTTACAAACAAGAAAAAAAAAAGAAAACTTTAAGAAAAACATTTCCAAGATAGTTTAAGTTAAAAGCCTTAAGTTTCAAAGTTTTAAATCTTTAAACCGTTAGATTCAATCAATTTTTGTTTAACAACATGTTGCATCAAACACCCCCACACAAAATGTGAACTCGATGATTGGTGGTTTATTGTTTAAATGAAAAATTGTAGTTAGATTGATTTATGAAGAAATTTTTGATTAGAAATTTTCAGGCGTTTATAAGAAACTTTTTTTAAGTTAAACATTTTTTCCGGGGAGGGAAGAGGTTAACTATTAATTTCTTGAGGTTGTAAACATTAAAAAATTTTATGTTATCTTTGAACAAAAATGTATTTAAATTATTTGTAATACTTTCTTGTTTAAATGTAACAAATATTTGTAATTCTTATCTTTTAAATAAATATATTTATTTTTAAAAAAATATATTAAGTTTAATTGTTTCTTATTATCAGCATAGAAAATTACAATTATTTGCGGTTTGAAATTTTTTTTTTTGCAAAGGCAAACATAGTATTTTACAAATACAGTAAAGCTAAGATAAATGCACTAAAGAAAATATTACTTATTATTTAAAGAAATTCATAGGAAAAAGTATTTTAAAAATACCTGATATCTAGAAAATAAAATCTTTTATGAAAGCTTATATATCGAGGTTTTACTGTCTTGCTTTTTCAACACCCCATAATATGCATATTTTTTAAATTTTTTCAAAATTTTTTTATAATGAATATGTGATCGCTTTACAGAGTCTAACCACAAGAATAACTTAATTTTCATTACAATAATGCCATGGCAAATTAAAGCATATTTTTCCATTCTTTTGTGAATATATTTTTCTATAAATTTCAGCTACTGGCTTGCAACTTTTCTTTATCAGTTAAATGTAATCAACTACTAGCAAAAGCTGACTTTAAAACTAATAAAATGAAGGCAAAAATAACACAATAATAAGTGAATAAATAACAAAATGCCATAAACTTAAACTTTATTAAAAAAGAAAAAATTACAAAAATAAAATAAAATGCAACTGCATAAAATTTACTAAAAAAAGAATTCCATATTATTAAATGCTTTGGAAATATTTGCAAGTGTTGCATACTCACAGGAATTTAAAGATTGCAAATCAAAATATTTTAACATTTCTGGAAGAAAACAAAAAAGTATTTTGCAAACAGTGAAAAAAAGAATTGTTAATGACCACTTTACTGTTTACAAAATGGACAAATTGTAATGCAAAGTAAAAATAATTTTGCATTATAACTCGAAAACGAATATTTTGTTATAAGTACAAAAATTTGAAGTTTGTTTTTCTTGATTTCCAAACAAAACTATGCAAAAGTACCTCAAACTTTTTGTAATGTCCACGTAATAGATTACAAATTTTATATTCTTAATAATAATATAAACATTTAATTTACAGAAAATTTGTTAAAGATTGAACAAAATATAAAAGTTAAGAACAAAATATAAAAGTTAAGCACAAACAGTGAAAACAATTTTCCTTCTTGACCAATTTACTGTTTACAAAATGGACAAATCGTAATGCAAAGTAGAAACAATTTTGCAATAGAACTCGAAAACGAATGTTTTGTCATATGTCCGAAAACTACAAGTGTGTTTTTCTTAATGTCTAACAAAAATTATTAAGAGCAGTCAACAAAATTATCTTTAAGATGTGCTTACAATGGTTTAAATCTGCCCAGTAGTTTCTGAGATATCGTTAAAGTTTCAACAAAAAAAAAAAAAAAAAGTTAAGCAAAAATAAAATTTTTTGACATTGATTCCAAATCTCTACTAAGTTTTTTTATATTGGCTCTAGTTTTCGAGATATCGATTTTTTTTTAATTTTCAGCACTTTCTTCCTCTACATGTATTGGAATAACTTAAAACCCGTTCACCCTAAATCTTTAGAAAACAATTTAAAATTCTTCCACAAAATTATCTTTAATGTGAACTTTAAATGGTTTTAACCTGCCCAGTAGTTTCTGAGATATCGTTAAAGTTTCTAGTTTTCGAGATATCGATTTTTTTTTAATTTTCAGCACTTTCTTCCTCTACATGTATTGGAATAACTTAAAACCCGTTCACCCTAAATCTTAAGAAAGAAATTTAAAATTCTTCCACAAAATTATCTTTAATGTGAACTTTAAATGGTTTTAACCTGCCCAGTAGTTTCTGAGATATCGTTAAAGTTTCAACAAAAAAGTAGGCAAAAAATAAATTTTTGTTTTTTAAGTACAAAATTTTTACTCCAACAACCATTACTCAGCAATTTTCAAAGATTTTATATTTTTCAAAGTCTATAATCACATTTTAAAAAAATAAAATTATGTTTATCGCTTCAGAAAAACAAAAGTTATGATATTTTAAACTTTTAAGGTTTGTTAAAAAATTAAAAAATCGACTGGTACCTACATCTAAACTAGAGCCAATCGAAAAAAATGGAGATCAAGTTTGAAATCGGCTGTATAAGTAAATCAGCAAAAAATTTAATGTTAACCCTCGAATTGTTTCAAATGCCCTTAAATGGTATAAGGAAGACCTGAACATTAAAAGAAGACATGGATCAGGAAGTAAAAAAGGTCCAAGTTATGTTAGTAAGGCAAAAGAAGTCGAGCAACTCGTCCGAAGTCGAGCAACTCGTTTTGCCCAAAGCTTATGCTGGGCTGAAGACATACTAAGTTCAGAAAGTTCCAGATCGCAATTCGGTAAAGAACTTAGAAGCAATAAAACGTGCGAAAAAATTGAAGACAGATTTTATAAAAAAAATTCACTTGTTGTGTCATGGATGACGAAGCAGACTTTTCTCAACTTCCCGGCCAAGATTTTGAGGTAGCTGATGAACGAGGCAATGTTCAAGAAGAATTCCTGCATAGACTCTTTAATATAAATTTGTTGCACTTCCATACATTAATTTGCAGTAGGGTCGTTTTGAAAACTCCATAAAAAAGAGAGTATACCGCTTTTACTATAACTCGGAAACGATTATCCAATGAAAGAAAGCTAAGGCTCACATACGTGTTAATGAAATGTATGTTTGTGCGTTAATGTATTTTTCAAAGTTCTTTGTCTACTTAATTTCACATTTGACAGAAAAAATTAAGTTCATACATTTTTTTTCTGTCACAAACAAACATACTTTCCATGAGCACGTATGTGTGCCTTAGCTTTCTCTTATTGGATATCTCCATTAATTGTTTCCGAATAAGAGTTAAATAGGTAGATATCTTTTTTATGGAGTTTTCAAAACGACCATACGACAAATCATTGTGTGGAAGTGCAACATCTTTATATTATAGAGTCTTTGCTTTTTTATATTAAAGTTAAAGAAATTCGATACAAATATTTTATGCAGATTCTGTAAATAAAGCCCAGAGCATTTTTAACAGTCTTTGCTCATATATCAAACGCCTACATCCTGGGCTCATTTGCCTGTCAAAGACACACACACACACACACATTCATATGTCTTGGAAAACACCAATTTTTTCTACATTCACAAAAATTTATATTCGTTGTAAAGTCTTAAAATTTGCAAGAAATGACACCTATTGTTTAAGTTTTCAAAAAAAAAAGAAAAAATTCTAGCTAAAAAAAATATTTATCTTTAAAAAATAGAAAACCAAGCCAAATTATAATAAAAAACTGTAATTGTCTTAAGCAAAACCAAAGGGTATTAACCATAAAAATGATAAACAATTTCAAAAAAAAAAAAAAAAAAATGCCAAATAAAATTTAAGCAAAAACTTTAACAATTTGTCCATAAAAATTTGTCTTTATTTAAAAATTTCTATAAATTTAACATAAATTTTCAAAAATGAGACAAAAGACCAACACAAAAAAACAAAAAAAAAACTGTAAGAAACCTACTGCTTTATTAGATGTTTAACGTTTTAAATTAGGACCTCCTTGTTAACCTACTGCCATACACCAAAACGTATAATTTCAAATAATTTTAACGCCAACGACCAACCGCAAAGTCTAAAGAAATCATTAGATACCAGAAAAAAAATTGTTCAACAAAAACTACAATATGTTGCCAATAAATAAAACCTTTATAGACAAATTTTTTTTAAAGCTTTGACTATAAAGAAAAATTTATAAAAAAAACAAGCGATAACTATGCCAAAAAGTCAATAAACGTCGTAAGCGTTTAGGCAGCAAATAATAGAAGAAAAAAAGCTAAAGACATTTGTTTGAAAAACTATAAAATGTGAATAATAGTTAACAAAACTTTTATTAATAATAGAGAAAAAAGATAAAATTTATTTTAAACAGTTAACAAACATGAATAGCAAAAAATGTAAATTAAAAAAAATCATTGCCTATCTTAAGGCTGGGTTAAAGGGGCAATAAATTGCTTAATCTTTTATATAAAAGTAATTAACAATTAATTTTTATCTGATTATTTTTTAGGTTAACATAAAAATTGCTTAACTAATTAACTAACAAAATTATCTTAATCGTTAAATTTAATTTAAAAAACATTTTTGTAAATTTTGCATTACAATTTAACCACTTTGTAAATACAAAGTAAACAAAATATTGGAAAAAAGTAGCTACTTTGAAGTTAAAAGTAGTAGTTTTAACAAGTTATTTGAAAAAAGAGAACAATTTTGGTTTTAACGCCAAATCTGACCTTTAGACTCTTTAACACCAATATTGAAAAGCCTAAGGTTACATTTGGTCCACTTTGTAATTAGTCATGTAAACAAGGAAGAAAATTGTAGAATAGTCATTTTCGAAAATCAAAAAACTTTTTTCGTTATAATCTTCATTAAAAAACTAAACAGGGTCTAAATCGCCGCATTCGATATTGAACGAAAGCTCAGACTTTTAAGCAAATATTGTGTAACATAACTTAAGGATATTCAAAATAATTAATTTTTGCAAAAAGTTTAATAAAATTTGATATCTAAGTATAACCTTTTGTTTGTCAAAACATTTAGCTTAAGTTAAATTTTTTTATTACCAGGGAACTTTTGGCAAATAAGTTATAATAAAGTAAAACTTATATGTTATTTATTATTTATATAATTCTAAAAGTATGCTACACAAAAGTTTCTGAAATATCTTACATTTCGATCGTTATCCAAAAATGTTTATAATAAAAAAACTTAATCTTAGTGTTATAATAACTTTTATGCGTTTTTTTTATCATAATTCACTGCAAAAATTGACAAAAAAAATTTTGAGTCATTCAAGGGTTAAAGTCATATTAAGGGTTAAATTATTTCTTTTTTAAATAAAAAAAAAACTTAATCTTAGCGTAAAATAGGAAAGTAAAGAAAAGATAAAACTAAAAAATGTTGTGTGTTTCTGTTCAGATGATAGTCATCGCTTTATGTTGATATTTGTTGGACAAAATAATTCGTATTTATTTTGTCTCTCAAACGAGATATAATGTATGGTTTTTGCTCTGGCTAGAATTAGGGATAATCCTCCTGAAGAAGATGGCCGAACCAACCATCGAAACGCGTCGAGAAAAGGTTACCCTACTAACATTTTTTTGGTTTTATCAAAAAACTATTTATAGTAAGAAATTGGGATCTTAGTGCAATACACTACAGTAAAAGTCCCGTTTCACACGAATCAGGTTTACTTGATCAGTTTTTCTTTAAATTTCTTTTGAACCTGCATTCTCGTTCATATACGAACATTTTCTTCATCAGCTTTCATTTTATTTTTCTTAAATTTCATGCAAATTTTCAAAATTTTCGTAAACTTCATAGTACGGTCAGGTTTGCTCAATTTTAATTATGTCAGTTTTTTCTCATACAAATTCAAGACTTGATAAGTCAAACCTGACTAATGTAAAAGTAGACAAACTTTTTAAGTAAAATAATTACTTTTAGGCATAATTATCAAAATAATATTATACTTCAAAAATAAAAAAATACAAAAAATGTTATTTTTGAACTTTGACCCTGGCGAATAAAAAGGTGTACCCAATTTTTAAAAAGAAAATCTTTTCATATTTTCCATAGTATGTATAATTTTCTTTCATATAAACTTTATTAAAATTAAACACTAGTAAGATCTATAAAGCTTTTACTCAAATTATAAGCAGAAAATTACTTTTTAGCGAAATTCGACGAATTCGAAAACAAGCTACGGCGAAACGGTTTAAGATATCGACCTCAATTTTTTTTTAGCTTTTATTCCCCTATTTGTCTACTTTAACACACGGATGAAAGAAATTGAAATTTGTAATATTTGTTTGACACAATTTTCAAAAACTTAAAAAATGAGTTTTAAAAGCGATCTGAGAAATATTACCCATTTTCAAATATGAGAAAAGCTAAGTAAATATTTTCATATTTTAACAAAATTAAACTATAAGGTACTTACAAGTCTTGAAATGATACTTTAGTTTGCAAATTTTGACCAATATAGTTTTGTTTTGGCAGTGTATCCTAAGCCTCGTCGTCAATGGCACAAATTTTGGGCGAAAAATCGCTATAAGTACAAAACTGTTTTATGGATTTTGAACTTTTATGACTTCAAGAAAAGCTGAATTAATTCACTTTAAGATTCTATTATCTTTTCATTTGAAAATAAATTTCGAATTTAATAAATGTAGCAAAAACTGCAAATACTCTAATTTTGCCGAATATAAATGGGCTCAAAAACTGAGAGACCATTGCACGGGCTCGTATTCTAAAAATAAATAAAAAATCAACCTTATTACGATTGTCGAATATACAACTTGGACAACGGCAGTTAGTACTAGATTAAAGAAAACATTAAAATTAATCTAGTATTAACTGTCGTAGCCGAAGTCGTATATTCGACCGTAATAAGTCAAAATATTTTGCACACTTCCGATTGACAAAATTTGACTATATGTGACAGCGCATAGATAAAGGCACCTACTACACACAACAAGAACTACACAAAACAAGAGGTAGGGACGACCTACGCGCGTTTTCAAGGTTGACCAACACGTTCCTGACGTCATGAGATGTGTCGATTTCAAATGAGACTAATGCCAACACGCTCAGTGATGGTACACCAAAGATGAACGTATTTAAATCATTAAAATGGGTTCCTTGAACAAAATCCTTAGTTCCTTTTCTATTTTGCGTGTCACATATAATTTCCCTATTAGAAGTCGATCAGAGACAAAAGGGAAACAACGACCCACCCTATTCTGCAAAAAACGATCTCAGTTTTATTAAAAACTAGTAGTGTTATCCATTTGAACTTTTTGTATTGCACTTTGACTACTTTGTAAACAGCAATGAAGACACGGAAGAACATCTTTGTCAAATAACTGTAATAACTGTCAGATATCGATCAAGATCCACTTTGAAAAATAAATAATCCTTAATATGTAAAAAAAGCTCTTACAGTCCTCGGTTTGAGTTGTACAAATAAAAATTTCGCACTACATTTTGACTAGATTGTAAACCAAAAGGTAGACATAAAGGAAATTAAGGTCAATGTTGATGACGTAATGTCAGAGATTAGACAAGATTGACTTTTAAGAAAAAATCTCTCTTATATTTAAAAAAGGGATAAAAAGCTCATCATCCTCTGTTCGAGTTCTACTAAACTTTTTGAACATTTCTCCAGGAAACAGTGTAATAATTGCTTTATATTTTTTTTAAGTTGATTAAATGACATTATTTGTTGATTATTTTTCTATTTCATTTGCTATTATTTTTCTATTTTTCTATTGGTACGACGACGTCGACGAGTGTTTTGCGTTTTTGTTTTTATTTTTCACAAATTATTGTCATAGGTTAGTGAACTACAATGAGCACGAGTTGTGTGTTGTGGTAGTTGGTGGTGGGACTGGCTGGTAGTCTATCCGTCCGTCCGTCCCTCCGTCTATCTATCAGCTACAATAAACCACCATAAGTAGCTGCAGCAAAAGCTAAAACGCCAACAAATACCACCAGTACACCGCAATAAAAGCTACCAACGAAGCAATGACTATTTTTTTTTTGCTATAAAAAAAGAAGAAAAACAAAAAAACATCACCGCAATTTTAACTTTATCTACTAATGAAAGCAAAAGTATATAATTTCGAAGCAATTCTGTTGATTTTTTTTTGTATAAAAATTTATTTGTTGTTATTGTTATTAGTTAAATTAAAATTGTCAGAACTATTAACAAGAGGCAAACAGACAGACAGACAACTACATAGTTATAGTTAGGTTAAAAATAAGGTAAATAAAAGAATGAATTCTTTAATTATTTTCAAATAAATTTTTGCCCCTATTGCCGTTTTCAACTCAACTATTGCTGTTCTCAACTCAACTCTGTTTGGTCGACTTTGACTCAACCAAATTATTTTTTGATATTGCGGAACTCAACGTTTTTTAGTTCGGCAATATCAAAAAATAATTCGTTTAAGTCAAAGTTGGGTCGACTGACAGATGACCAAACTGAGTTGAGTTGAGTACAGCAATAGGAGCATTTGTATAGTTCTTCATTGCCTTCTTTTAAAGTTCTTTAATTTTTTTTTTCAATTGTTTATTGACTGTTGCTATCTGTCACCACTTCTCTATATGGCCACTTGAGGTAATAGTATTTATTTAATTTTGTTACTTTTTTTCTGTTTCAGGTTCTTCTATATTTGTTAAGTGTACAAATGCAATTGTCACCATAATGATTACTTTAAAAAATATTGACTCTAGAGCCGCCACCAATAGACACAGATGATAGCCGTGCAACAGCAGCAATCAGTCAAGTCAGTCAGTCAGTCTTGCCATTTGTTTAAATAATCTAAAATATAAATAATGTTGCCGATTGTCTTCTTCTCTTACATATTCATTCATTTACAAATGTTTGAGTAGGAAAAACAACAAATGTTTGTTGAAATTACTGAAATACAAGACAAAGTATTGATAATTGCAATTAACTTGAACAAATATTAGAAAAAAACTGGCAAAATTTTAAAGTTTATAAAACAAAAATTTGGTTTGTAATGATAACATTTTTACATGTTTTTCTTATTAAAAACTAAATTTTAACAATATCTGGGGCCAAATCGAGGATTCGATATAGATCAAAAACTCACGACTTTAAAAGCAAAAATTGTGTAACATACCTTAGGGATTTTTGAAATAATTTATTTTGCCAAAAGTTTAATAAAATTTGATATCAAAACATATCCGTTGGTTTTTCAAAACATTTGACAAAAACACAGAACTTTTGACCAAAAACATTACAATGTAGCGAACCTTATATATTATATATTATTTAGACTATCCTAAAAGTATGCTACACAAATGTTTCTGAAATATCTTACATTTTGTTCGAAATCGATTTGGCCCCAGAATTTTGGCTTAAACTTTTAATATTAACATTTCAATAAATTTGCACATGTTTTGAAATAAACTTTTAAATAATGACAAGAATTTTGTTTCATGTTCAAATTTCTGATTACAAAGTGGACAAAATGTAGTGCAGAATGTAAAAATGTTTGAGTAAACAAATACTGGAGTCTTTAACTAATAGAGATTTTTTTCAATATCTAATAATAGTTTTTTAATAAGAATAACAAATTCTCACCATGTCCTCTTTTCTGATTACAAGGTGGCCAAAATGTAGTGCGAAATATAAAAATGTTTTAGAATATTAGTTTATATAAAAACTGGAAAGGATTTTTGTGTAAAAATTTAAAAAACTTATAATAAAAACTCCTCAAAAATGTAAAAGGTAGGTTTCCCCAACATCCACATATCTATTTACAAAGTGGACAAATTATAATGCAAAATCAGTGTTTACGAAAAAAAATTGTTTAAAACTTCATAATGTCTTCAAAATTATAATAAAGTTTGTGGTCCTCTTTTGCCCTTAACATAGGCCACTGTTTTCAAATATTTTTGCTAAAAATTGGAAGTTTTATAAAAAATCATGACAAAAAAAAAAAAATTGTGGGTCATTTTTGTACCATGTCTCTTAAGGGTTAAAATATTTTTTTTTGTTTTAAATAACTAAATCTTTGTTTAAAATAATTACTTTTATGCATTTAAAATAAAAATATACTAAAAATTCATAATATTACGTTTTTAAAAATACAAAACAAAAATCAAAATTTTGACCTTCGAACCCGGGGAAAAAGGGTTAAGCCAATTTTGAAAAGAAAAACTATTTAAATTTTCTATAGTATGGATAATTTTATTCCATATAAACATTGTTAAAATTAATACAAGTAAGATCTATCAAGCATTTATTCAAAATTTGAGCAAAAAATAAAATTTTTGCGAAACTCGACATAATTGTAACGGTGAAACGGCGAAACGGTTCAAGATATCGATCTTATTTTTTTGAGTTTTATTCTCTTATTTGTCTACTTTAATACTCCGATGAGATATATTGAAATTTGTAATATTTGTTTAACAAAATTTTCAAAAAATCAAAAAAATGATTTTTGAAACCGACCTCAGAAAAATTACCCATTTTCGAATATGAAAAAAAACTAAGTAAATATTTTTGTATTTTAATAAAATGAAACTAATAAGTACTCACAAGTCTTGGAATGATAAATCAAGTCTTACTTTGCTAGTTTTTATTTAAAGTAGTTTTTTTTTTGGACAGTGTATCTTTAGGCTTGACGTCAAGGACACAAATTTTCGGGTAGAAATCGCAATAACTCCAAAACTGTTTTATGGATTTTTAATTTTTATCACTTCAAGGAAAACTGCATTAGTTCACTTTTAAATTCCATTATCTTTTCTTTTAAAAATAAATTTCGAATGAACGAAATGCAGCAAAAACAAATACTCTAATTTTCCCCCATACAAATGGGCAAAACAATTTTGCACCCCTTGAGCGGACTCGTATTCCAAAAATAAATCAATAATATTCTGCACACTTCCAAATGACATCATTCAGTCAAATTCGATTTCAGATATATTTTTGAGATAGTTTTTTTCATTTTTACAAAAAATTAAACCAAATTTAAGATAAGATATCAGTCAAAATGATTAAAGCCCAAATTTTCATTTTTTTTTTGAGGCAAATAACCAGAAATTATCTAAAAAATATATTATAAATTGATCAATTTGAAAACGATCGATTTTCATCACATACCGAATACTTTCACTATTAGAAGTCGATTAGAGACAAAAGTGAAAAAGACGATCCACCCTAATATACATATATTATAGTTATAGAATATAGGCTAGTCATCAGAAATCGGTTAGGATTTATATCTAAAAATCAATCGAACATTTTGTGCTAAAATATTGGAAAACGGTTTATTTGGATCTATGAGCATTTTTTTCTAGTACAACAAAGTGAACAAATTGAAATGTTAAGTAACAAAAAAAAAGATTTATATAGAGTAATTGAATCATTTTGGAGTTATCAGCTTAATTCACGTTTTGTCGAATACGACATTTAGGGTAGGGAAAAGTCACGCTTGGCTCTAGGCCTAATATCCTCTTTTCCTTGATGTACACTTAAGTGATTACGAAGTAGATAACTTGTAACGCAAAGTTAAAAGAGACAATATAGTTAAGGAGTTATCAACAAAAATTCACAATTTGTTGAATAAGAGTATTAGATGAGGTAAAACTAACTCGAAGCTTTGGGATCTAAAAAATCATTTTCTAAAAATTTTCCATTATCCAAAATCTCAACATGTGTCATATATCCGTTGCGTGTTTCACACCAAAAAAAAAATCAATTTTTTTTATGACAAATTCTTGGCAAAATAAATTTCCATGATTCAAAAAATTCTCGTTATTTATATAGCCAAAACCGCAAAAACTATATAAAAAATTATTCATACATTTGAGTTTTTCCCCATATTTTTTTTTTTTTTCAAAAAACTCTAATATGAAAAAATCAAAAACCATATAGAGAAGATAGCAGGAAAGTAGCTAAAATAATATAAAAAAGTACTTACGAGATACTTACGTACTCTCTTGACTTTATAGTTTTCATGATTATTTTTATTTCAGTTTTTTCATTTTTTTTTGTACTAATAATAAAAAAATAAATAGCGATATAAGTAATAAAAATAATAAATTTATATGTGTATGATGAAAATTGAAGAAACGTACATTTATATGTATGTAAATATGAGATTATACAAATATCTTAAGTCCGTCCGTTCGTCTGTCTGTCTGTCTGTCGTCATCTCTTCATCATATAAATAAATATATAATAATATTTGTTTATTTTTTCTATTTTATTTCACTCGTTTAGGGTTAGCGACCGCAAAACTATCTGACATTAGATTGCGATGGCGGCCAAACGACAACAGCCGATGCAACTGCACTGCAAACTTTATGTGCAACAAGACGCACATATTCAGCTCACAAAGCGCAGAGTATACGTAAGTGCAACCGAAAAACTGCAGCAGCTAAAATAAATTTACTCAGAAATCTAACAACTAAGGCAATGCTAAAAAATTTAAAATACAAAATTTATAAAAAGAGTCATTGGCGACAATATTTAAACAATGACGTTAGTTTTGTTTTTTTTTTTTATAGTATATTTTGCCTTTAGCCACCACAAAACGTTGACGAAGTCAGCCACGTTTGACGAGTGTCTCTCTGGTTGCATTTAATAGATATCGCTCTATACCGAGAGCTTTTTTCCAAAACGCCACATGCAACACAACAAATTACCATACACTGCAGTCATTCAGTCAGTCATTCACAACTGCATTTTATTTATTTGTGCAAAAACAAACAAAAAAAGAAGAAAAACTTTAAAAATATAATTTTTATACTTTGTTACAACAACTAAGAGAGATATGGTTATGAGCTTGTATTTTATTTTAATATATTTTTTTTTTTTTTGCAAAATTTTATATTTTTCTATATTTGTATGAGATGTTGGTGTAGGTTCCAAAGACACCATTTCCAAAAGAAATTAGGAAAATAAATGTTTTATACAATTAAGTTTTTAATACCAAAAACTTTAAAAACTTTCGATTAGGTTGAACTCTAAATACTTATAAATTAACAGTCCCAACTCTGCAAAAGTTTTATTTGTAATAGAAAGTACTTGTGAATGGTCCTTCGAGCCGGATTCTTATAGAGTTTAATGAATGCATTTCATGAATTTTGAGGAAGTGATTCAAGATGCGGAATATAAATTCAAAAAAGCCAATTTTGCTATGATTGATTCAATAACAATTTGAAGTTATTTGTATGTAGTCCTTTGGGCCGTATTGTGATGACCTAATATAGGCCAATTCCAAGTCCATACTGCAGAATCTCACAAATGCCATCGGTAAGCGCCTGCAAACGTTTGCAAACAAATGCTTAATAAGGATTTTTTATGCCGAACCTCATAAGAAATAAAGATTTACTTAACGCGACCAATTAAATCCTTGCTTCTATAAAGGTATGTCAACGGAAAATGGCGATAGATAGGCCACATACTTTGCAGCCCAAATACCAACACTGATCGACAAGCGCTTTGTTGGCATCCACAGGGGAGAGGTCGTCGAGTTGGTGCACATGCTAGAACGTAAAGAAGGTCAATTATTGCGGAGCTGGAAGCAGAAATCTATTCTATAGAGTCCAATATAAAAGGATGGTTGAGGCCCTATGCTCCATTGGGAGTCAAGAATAACAGAAGAAGAACAGTATAGGCCAATATAGGCAGAAGGAGGGAAACTCAGCTAGAAACTTTCTTTAGCTTTTGCTTTGGTTAAACTTTCTTAAGTTAACAATCTCTGACCTGTAGAAGCTTTAATTGAATAAAATTTAAATGTGTTTTGACACTTATTCCTAAAGTCGTACTTGGGAATAAATTTGATTTTAATCTACGAAAAAAAGGTTTTTGTGATCTAATCAAAAAAATAAAAAATTTGTTTAACAATGTTCAAATGGGAGAAGAATTAAATTTTCGTTTGAAATCGTTCATGGTCCTTCGAGTCCAATCAAAAATATTATCATATACAATCATAGAAAAGTACAAACGACCCTTTATTGTGTAAATGACCTAATCCGTTGCAACATACTTTTTATATTCCTGTAGTCCAAGTTGTTTATTGTCCTTAGAGACGGATTATAAAAATCAGCTGTCCAATACAGAAAACAGAATTTTAAACTTATAACCCATCAGGTCAAGTGTAGAGCAGTTTATGAATATTCGAGTTGGATTAATTAAATTGAAACCTACTATCTTAGCCAACACTTAAGCTTCTCAAAATTGCCTTAATAATATCATACCAAAATGTTGATGGTCGTTCGAGCCGGATAAATAAATTTGTAAGTCGAATTAATATGTCCCTATGAATATTATATCATCAGCCGGGAGTTTATGTGCTCTATACGCCAAAAATGCATTTTGAGAAAATCGATCTTGAAATTTTTACTTAATTTTGAGATTTTACACCATATTTTTGGCGTATGTAGCAAAACAGCACAAAAAAATCAGTTTTGAAGAATATAGAACAAAACAGAAACTAGACGAGATAGCCGAAGACGGATTGCAGAATTGAAGAATTTAGGATCGAGAAACTAAAGTGGAATCATTAACTCAAAATGTGTAAAATGGCGGATAGAGCATATAAACTCCCGCACGACGATATGTCGTCAATAAAAAAGTTTGTATTGTTTATGTTCCCTTGAACCGGATTCAAATTGTCAAATGACTTTGAAAACATGACATTATTATTCGTGTTGGATTCTTTAGACGGTGACCGACTAACGATTTTGATTGTCATTCGTTCCGGATTTAAAAAATCAACTCATATTGTAAACAAGAGAATGTATTTGCTGGTCGATTTAAGTTGATATTTTCGAGCTGTAGCTTATGATGATCACACTTTGTCTATAAGGTCTTTAATGTGGTCCTTCGAACCGGATTCTAATTGTTAAATGATTTCGTAACCTAAATAAAACATTCGCTAAATGATATTTATGGTCTATTTATGATAAAGATTCTAATCACTGAGACTCGATGCTGGAAATAAGAATGAATCCATACATTTATGGTCCTTCGTGCTGGATTCTTTTTTTCAAATAAATATATGATTTCTAACTTAAAATTTTGATAGTCGTTCGTGTTGGATTCAAATAATCAACTCATATTTTAAATAAGAGTATACATTTGCTAGTCGATATAATTTCATATTTCGAGTTGGATGTTATGTCGCTTGTAAAGATCATATGTCGCCTATGAAGAAGTTTGCCTTCTTGACGGTCGCTCGAACCGGATTTTAATTGTCAAATGACTTTGCTAACAATAGAATGGATTCGCTAAAGAAAAAAATAGTATTTTTGGTCTAATAATGTACGATACCGAATTCGATGCTGGAAATAAAAACATATTTCGCTGATGAAATCACATTTTTATGGTCCTTCGCACTAGATTCTCCTTTTCAAATAAAATCATTTGCATGACTGAAATCACAACAAATATTCAATTTTCAACTAAAGATTTTGGTCGTTCTAGCCGAATTCAAATTCAACAATCTTCGTCAACAATTTTTTATGTTGACGAAGTTTGCCTCCTCTTTGGTCCCTCGAACCGGATTTTAATAGTCTTTCTTAACAATATAATGCATTCGCTTAAGAAAATATGATATTTCTGGTCTAAATATGTATGATACCGATTCTAATTACTGACACCAGAAGCGGTGCTGAATATTAGAGCATATTTCGCTAATAACCCCATATTTTTATGGTCATTTGTGCTCTATTCTTTTCTTCAAATAAAACCTTTTGCGTGAATAAAATCACACGAAATATTCGATTTTTAACCAAAGATTTTGATGGTCGTTCGAGCAGGTTTCAAATTATCAATTCATGTTGCAAACAAGAAAAAACATTTGCCTGTCAGTTTAAGTCGATAATATGTCGCATATAAAGATCATATGTCGCCTATGTATAAGTTTGTCTTCTTTATGGTCCCTCGAACCGGTTCCTAATTGGTTAATGACTTTGTAAACAAGATAAAGCATCCGCTAAAGAAAAAAATGAAATTTGTGGTCTATATATAATAACGATTCTAAACACTGAGACTACATTTCGCTGATAAACGTATAGTTTTATGGTCCTTCGAGCTGGATTCTAACTATTTAGGTTTACAGCGATTAAAACAGAATAATAATAAATCTTTGCTTCAAATTAAATTCTAAGCAATTTAAGATTATGGATCGGAATTGCTTATGGGGTCTGGAGAAGTACTTCTTAAATGACAAAATAATAAAGATGCACTACTTCGAGACGGATTCGATTCAGCAAACCGGTCCTTCGAACAGGATTGAAGCTTAAATATTAACTATGATTAATTGCTATAGATTTTTATTTAGTTTTCGATTGAAATGATTTGAAATTTTTGAGATTATTCGTGCCGTATTCTAATGGAAATCGGTATGACAACTAGTTATCATTGCGGAAACAGTGTTAAAAAATTTTCGTTGATGACCAAATGACCGACCACAATTTGTTTAATATTGTGATTACTTACTTAGTTGGCAGCTAACTCGTTATTTTGAATTATAAAAGACTTTTTTACTTCTAGCAAAAAAACTAACAAAAGGAAACAAAACGCTTCTTGAACAAAAAACTAAAAATTTCGCAAACTTTAAAAAACCACAAATAATGCCAAAAATATAAAACGCCAACATTATAGATACAAAGTAATGGAAACAACAAAAGCGATTTTTGGTGCCAAAAATCTAAAAGATTTTTCATAAATTACCTTAAGGCTTGTTTAGTTTTGAATGACAGGTTAACAAACAGAGGAAAAATTTAATATTTTAAAAAATTTCAAAAATAAAAAAAAGAATTAAAGGCGGATTTTTATTTGATTGGGTTTATAACTACTGGTTAAAATTTTTGCAAATTTATTTAAAAGTTATAACTAAATTTTTAAGAAAAAAAGAAGAAATAAATAAAAAGTGTTTAACATTAAAATAATCCATGATAAATTTGGCGTCATACAAGACTTTTTTGGGAAAACATTTGTTTCAAGATTTCCCCAAAAAAACCCCTTTGGCATATTCACACACATTTTTCTTCAAAAGCTTTTTTAACATTTTTTAAAAGCGCTATTTTTTACTACTGTTGCTACACACGCCCAAATTTTGAATATTTTTTTTTCTTTAATTGTTAGATACTTTTTTTTCTATCTTTTTTGGCAAAATTGACTGGCCATATATTTATTTTTTGGTTTGAAATTTGTTTGATCAGTTTCGTCTGTGTAGTCTTTGGTCGGTCTTGGCGGTTTTTCTTAAAAGTAGTTAAAAGCTTTATAAATGCATTACAAAATGTGCAATCATGTGTGCAACAAGTTGAAAAATTATAAATGATTTTGTGGGTCAAATTTGGTAAATGAATGATTAATCAGTAGTTTTTGTGGTACATAGTTTTTTTCTATTTTAAATTTGCTAATTTTGAAAATTATTGATATTTTTGAATGATAGAAAATATTTGGGTGACATTTTTTTTAATGACGCTCAATGTGACAATTTTAAATGCCAATCGAATTAGTTTTTGGTCCTTCAAACCGGATTGAGGCCATCGTTAAGTTTTAGGTATTTACAATGTTTTAAATTTAAATATAAATTGGATAGGATTTTAGTTTTGGCTATTTTTATCAAATGGGTCATATGAAATTTGAGGATCTTTTAGAGCTAAAATACAGATTTTTTATTTTTATTAGCTTAAAGCTCTAATTTGTGTTTGGTCCCCTGAGCCGGATTGTAAAAGCTTTCAAGTCATATTTTTATCAAATGAGTCACATGAAATTTGAAGAAGTTCTACACCATTTTTAATTGTAATTGAGAAATTTTCAAATTGAATTGATAAATTTTCAATTGAAATTGAATATTTTCAATTGAAATTGAGAAATATTCAATTGGAATTGAGAATTTCCAATTGAAATTGAGAAATTTTCAATTGAAATTGAGACTTTTCAATTGAAATTGAGAAATATTCAATTGAAATTGAGAATTTTCAGTTGAAAATGGGAAATTTTCAATTGAAATTGAGAAATTTTCAATTGAAATTGAGAGTTTTTCAATTGAAAATGAGAATTTGTAAATTGAAATTGAGAAAATCCAAATTGAAAATGAGAAATAGTCAATTGAAATTGAGAATTTTTAAATTTAAATTGAGAAATTTTCAATTGAAATTGAGAAAAGCCCAATTGAAGATGAGGTTGATTTTTTTAATTGAAATTGAGAAATTTTCAATTGAATATGAGAAATTTTCAACTTGAAATGAGAAATTTCTAATTGAAAATGAGAAATTTTCAATTGAAAACGAGAAATTTTCAATTGAAATTGAGAATTTTAGAATTGAAAATGAGAAAACCTATATTAAAATTTCATTTGTGGTTTTCTCAATTTTAATTAAAAAATTCTCAATTTAAATTTAAAATTTCTCAATTTCAATTGAAAATTTCTCAATTTCAAATGAAAATTCTCAATTTCAATTGAAAATTTTTCATTTTCAATTGAAAATTCTCAATTTCAATTGAAAATTTCTCAATTTCAATTGAATATTCTAAATTTCAATTGAAAATGGTGTAGAGCTAAAATACAGATTTTGATTAGCTTATAGTTCTAATTTGTGTTTGGTCCCTCGAACAGGATTGAAGAAGCTTTTGATTAGCAATCAACTTTGTTATGAGTCCATCAAATTCAATTCGGAATTACACTCGGTTAAGATTAGGCCAACTTTCGGGTATGAATAGTAGTTGTACTCTTATGGGTCATTTAATGGGATTAAAGTTTTTGTGTTTACACTAATTATATAATAAAAGTTTTAAGCTCTTTAATTTAGATTGATGGTGACATTATAGCTTTAGCAACTAGGTTTTGACTTAGAATAAGTTGTAAATAAGAATTGAATTTTATTATAACTTCGAGCCGAATCAAAGCATAATTATTTACGATGATAAATTGATGATTTATGATAATTTATTTTTGGTTCCTCGAGTCGGATTGTGAGAGCTTTCAATTAGCAATCAACTTTGGTTTGAGTCCATCATATTCTATTCGGAATTACATTGGCTTTAAATTAAGCTAACTTTTGGCTATGAGTCGACTACTTTTATGGGCCAACTTTTGTTTAAGAATTTAAGTTTTGTATGACTTTTCGAGCCGGATCAAAACAAAATTGTTTACACTGATAAAATTTATGATTATTCCACCCGGATTGTCATTAGCTATATGTTACAGACCATATTACAGAAACAAAGACCGAAATTGTTCAAGGTGCATTAGCTTAATTATATTAGGTTACATCAAAACATCGTTCGGATGGTCCTTCGGGCTGGATTGCCACGAGCTTTTATTAATATATCAAATTAGCTTCGAGTCGGATTGTGAAAGCATTGATTGAATGTGATTATAATTTCGGCAGATCAGTATGTCAGTTCAAGCTTTTCATTAGACCATATTTCACACATCGATGAAATTTGTGTCTGGTCCTTCGAACTGGATTGTGACAAACGGTTTTAGGATTTTAATAGGTTAGAGTTTTTTGGTTTCTGTATGAGTTTATGGGAAAGTGAAAGCCGAAATGTGAGCAGATTACAGCAGATCAGTATTAAAAGAGTTCATGGTTACATAAGGTAATCCACCACATACCGCCTTAATAAGAAAATGGTCCCTCAAGCCGGATTGTGACTAAGCAATTTCAATGGGAATAACGTTTTTGATAATACTATTAGTTTATGAGGGGTTTGAGTTTTCGGGTTCTGCATAGCTTTACGGGAAAATGAAAGCCATATTAATTAATTATATAATGGTCATTCGAGTCGGATTGCGACTAAGCAATTTAAATGGGAAAAGGTTTTTGATAATACTATTAGTTTATGAGAGGTTAGAGGTACCGAACCGGTACAGGTTTATGGAAGATTAGAAACCAAATAATGAGCAGATTTGAACTGATCAGTAATGAGAGATTTTACGGTTTACATAAGGTTATCAATCACATACAGAATAAATTGGATAATGGTCCTTCAAGCCGGACTGTAACGAAGAAATTTCAATGAGAATAACGTTTTTGATTCGGTATAGGTTTATGGAAGATTGAAAGCCAAATTGTGAGCAGATTAGTATTGAGAGTTTAGGGTTTACATAAGGAAACCAATCACATACCTAATAAATTGGATAATGGTTCTTCAATCCGGATTTGTGACGAAGAAATTTCAATGGGAATAACGTTTTTGATTCGGTATAGGTTTATGGGAGATAAAAAGCCGAATTGTGATTAGATTAGCAAATGATAGAGTTCACTGTCTACGTAAGGTTATCAATCACATACCGAATAAATTGGATAATGGTCCTTCATGCCGGATTGTGATTAAGCAATTTTAGTGTTTCAGTGGGATAACATTTTGAGTTTATGAGAGATTAAAAGAGAAGTCAAAAATGTTTGGTTTTGTACTAATATTTTTTTATTAGTTTACGACTTTATTAGTGTTAACCAGTGGGAGGGATTATATTTTCCAGCAACGGAAGTTGAAATAATGTTAAAAAATCGTTAATTAACACTAAGTCTGAGTCTAAAATTAGACTGAGAAAAATGAGAAATTGAAGTAAAGAGAAATATTTTGTTTAAAAAGAGTTCAATAAAATATTTAAGTATGAAAAAGTCATACTCCCTAATTCATAAAGGAATAATAAATTACTTTACAATTACAAAGCTTTATATGTAGGAGGAAATTTGTATGAAAAAATGATTTATTAGCTTGTCATATCATAATAATTTCGTTCATGAATTAGGGGGGGATAATGTGTAACATTTAGATGGAATTAAAAATTTATAGAAAAATTAAATTTATAACTTTCAGAAAGAAATTTTTAAATTTAAGGAAAAGTTTGTAAACAATAATAATCCTGTATGTGATGGAAATCGTTAGATTTCTGATATTTGATATTTTGAGATAATTATCGTTTATTTCCCAAAAAATAAAAATATGGGTATAAATTTTTTGTGAAATTGGAACGGAATAATTCTAAAATATGGCGTAATAAGTTCAAAATAAAAAAAAAGATCTGAAATATAATATTTGAATAAATAAGTCCGCCCGTCTTTATGGTCCTTCGAACCGGATTCTTACTGTTAAATGACTTTCTAAACAAGATAAAGCATTCGCTTAAGAAAATATAATATTTATGATCTATATGGTATGAACTGATTCTAATCACAGAAACTCGATAATGGAAATAAGAACATTTTTTGTTGATGAAGCCATTTTTTTATGGTCCTTCGAGCTGGATTTGAATACTTTAGGTTTACAACGATTTAAACAGAACAATGTAAATTTTTTCTTCGAATTAAATTCTTAGCAAAGCAGTCTCAGACTTCCATCTTTCTGCTCTTGTTGTAAGTTAAGAAAAATTTTAAAATTTAAATTAGGATAAATTCTATATGTATATTTTAAGATTATTAATTTCCTCTATTAACTTTTTAAAAAACCCTCTTTAGTAAAATTAGCTTAAGAATTTAAACGTGGGAATTTGAATCTAAAATACTTTTAAATATTTTCTATACAAGTATATATTTAAGACATTTTTCACCAGAAGTCAAAAGCCATAAATAATAATATGTTTTTATTTTTTTTCTTTCGGGAAAAAAAGACTTTTTACAGCGCCATAAGGCAGGCATTAAGACTAGACTATATTAAAGTTCAAAGTAAATTTTTCTTTTGGCACAAAAGGCGGAAACAGTTGTAAGAGGGCAGAAAAAAAAGAACCAAAGAAAAAACACTCCCACTTCAGAAAAAATCCAATATATTTCAAATCAAACAATAGACACCAAACATTATTTTTCTAAAATGAAACTTAAAATGAATTTGTAATGAGAAATGAGTTTAGGAAGTTTGGAATTTGAAAAAAAAACAACTTAAGGTTTAAAAGGCGGTTAAATTTCAAAAACAAAAAAAAAAAACTATTGTAGGAAAAATAAAAAAGGGATTAATAGTAATTACAAGAAATTGTTATGATAATTAAGATTTTTAGAAAAATAAAAAATTAAAAACAAATCTTTAAAAACTAAGAAAGATAACAATAATCTAGTTTTTGAAATATTTACCATAATTAACTTGTAGTTTAGTAACAAATTACATACCTGAAAAGAGATTAAAAAGAAGAAAAATTTTAAAATTTATAATTTGTGTTTTAAATTTTTTTTTAATAAATATGTATCTAAATTTTATTTTTAATTATATAAAACTTTATTAAAAGTAATTATTTAAAATTTATTTCTATTAATTTATATAAATTTAAGCCTAAAGCTTTTCGTTTTTGCTAAAACTCATACCTAAATAATTCACCCACTCTCAATGTAAACGGGCTTTATCTGGTATAAGATGTTATTTTGTAGATCACTTTAAAAGTTTGTAATATTAAACCCATAAATCAGTTAATATCGTTATAGATTATTTTAAATATTTCCATTAGTTAGAACATTTTAGCCATAATTAAACACTTGGTGTACACTGTAAAAAATGTGTATTCAAAAAAGCTTAAAAATGTAGAACAAAAACTAAACTGGAAAGAACTGTTTACCTCTTGCATTACTTGGTAATGCATTTCTTGTTTCACTTTGTCTAGTAAAACAGATTCTTTTGTCGCCAAAACTATCTCAAAACAAGATAGAAAAGTTTTTTGGTTTCATTCTGAGCAAAAACTGAGTGAAATGGCTATTTTGGGTTCAACTAGTTACCTCTGGCATTACTTGGGGTACTTAATTAAGTAATAAGGTTCAAGCCAATGCCAAAATAACTCTGAATAAAAAACCTTTTTTCGATTTCGTATAGTTAAATGAGATACAAAAATATAAAAAAAAATTTTATTTCATTTAAGTTCAACTATTTACCCCGTGCATTACTTGATAAAGAGGTCTAGGGAAACTTGACTATAAGCTTAAACTCATGAGAAGGTTGTAATAAGTTAGTCCATGTGATTAGTAAAAGAATGCTTCAAACAAAAATAATGAAACTAATTTAAGTTTAACTGTTTACCACTTGCATTACTTGGTAAACAGAGCTAAAGAAACTTTGTCTGGTAATTAGGTTATAAACTTAAATTAATGCTGAAGATGATTTGTAAATAATAAGTTGGTAGTAATTGTAATAAGACATGTTTTAAATATATACAACAAATTTCTTTATACTCAGTTGTTTACTTAATGCATTACTTGGTAATGCAGATTTAGCCGAACATTAAAGTAACTTACTTATTTACATAAATGGCCTATATTTACAACCTGTTAAAATCAAAGGCCGTGCATAATTTAGAATTCCATGTGCTTCGATCTTATGCGCTTATTCTCCAAATTCGTAGGCCAAGCTTTGAATGACTTTCATCTAAATTGTCTATTCATCGAAGTTTCGGACGTCCTCTTCTAACATAAGGGGAACGATTTTTATTCTAGTTTTAGCTATTTCATAGAAGTAATGAAATTAAGAATTGAGCTATTTTAGGATCTCTTAACTACCTGATGCATTATTTGTTAATGAGTGATAGAAACACTTTGTGTAGTCGTTCGTGAATAAGATAACTTCTGAAGAAATTTTAAGTTAGTGACAAAATATGTTTAAAATACAAAAAGAAAAAGTTTCTTTATACTCATTTGTTTATCTAAAGCATTACTTGGTAATGCAGATTTAGTCGAATATTAAAATTATACAATTTTACTACTGGCTAAAAAAAACTCAGTTGTTTAGTTAATGCATTACTTGGTAATGCAGATTTAGTCGAACATAAAAGTAAATTATTTATATAAATGGCCTATATTTGCAACCTGTTAATGTTAAAAGCCGAGCATAATTTAGAATTCCATGCGCTTCGATCATATGGGCATATTCTCCAAATTCGTAGGCCAAGCTTTGAAAGACTTTTCTTTACTAAATCTTTTCATGGAAGTTTCGGACGTCCTAACATAAGGGAAACCATTTCATTATAATTTTAGATTTTTCAAATAATTGTTTTTTCCAGGAGTGGGTTACTGGCCCGACGTCCTAATCCATATTTTTATTGTTCTTATGGGAGAAAATTAATGCCGCCGTGGTCGGGGCTTAAAGCCAGGCTCATTGTGATAGGTTGTCGACGAGCGACGAGCTAACCAACTAAGCCACAGCACCTACGAATAAGGAAGGTTTTATTTTGAAGGTTTTATTTTGAACTAGCATTACCTGGTAATTAGAAATGGATACAATACAGAATCTGTTTTAAATATGGTCTATTAACAACTAAATATCTTAGGGAATCGGTTAAGAAAAAAATAGTTTTCTGAAAGACCTTTAACTATCAGTCACTCTTCAGATTACCTTGTAATGCGTAAAAGAGTCAATCTGTAAAAAAAGAAATTTCAAGATCTTTTTCTTTATGGAAACCAGGAAAGAAATACTTTATGTGCTAGTTCGAATGGTTTTAAAAATTTTCTAAATTTTTGAAAAATTTTAAAATTATTCTAATTTACTTAGATCTTAACTCTCAGTGTATTTATTACCTCAAAAAAAAATTCTAAAAAAATCTCATAAAAAACAGTTTTATTTATTTTATTCGGCGATAAAATAAAATGAATTTGTTTAAAAATAGTAAAAATCATTAGCAAATGTTTTTATTAAAAGTCAGTTTCTAGGTCAATAACAAACATTGACTCGAAAATTGTAAATTCATTTTTTATAAAGATATATAAACAATTGAATAGAAAAATTAAATGAAATTTATGGAAAAAATTTTAAAATATGGAAAGTTAAGTGAAAAATTAAATTTCGAAAATGGGAGATTTTAATATTATATTTCAAATATAATGACAGGGAATTAAAGACTATTAAAATATTGAAAATTGAAAAAAAAAAATTAAAATTAAAAAAGTTTTAAAATTTTGTCTATAAAACTTCAAATTTTTAATAATTTTATTAATGTTTATAACTCAATTTAAAAGCCTGGGAGGGCTATTAAGTTTCAGTTCAAAGAAATTTATTTTGCAAATGATTAGTTACGGTTTATTTGCTTTTCAAAAGGGGTATTGATATTTGATATCTTAATAGTGGTTATTTATATAACCATAAATTTAGATAAAAGTTTGAAATAGATTTAATTAATATTGAAAGCTAATGATTTAATAGATTGGAAGCAATAAATTATAAATTTTTTAGAGATAAAATGGAAAAAAATACAGGCTTTATAAAGGTAATAAAGAAATTTAAGGCTATTTTTAATTTTAGTTAGACATGACGTATGATTGATATTAATTCAGAAGTATAAAAGGAAATTTTCAAAAATTTTGAATATATCAAAGAATTTCCAGAAATGTTTAGTTAAATAATGAAATTTAACATTTAAGGCTTTATTATGAGTTATTTAAAATTCAAATATTTGAACAAATAGGGGGTTTTATCTAAGTTTGAAACTCAAAATTCAGGTTTAAATTTTTTTATATATATATATATATATATATATATATTTTTCCATTAAAACTTAATTATGGTTATTAATAAACTTGAACTGTTAAGACAAATTACTTAAAATTATTTTTTAATAACATATGATTAATAGCATCAGCTCTAATTAAGTCTCAGAGTAACATTGAAAAATTGTCATTTGAATTTTTTCGAATCGAAAAAAAAAAAAAAATTGTAACAAACTGGGTGTTGCAAGCACGTATTCTTTTGTAAACAAAAAAAAATAAAACTTAATTGAAATATACTCTAGATATAAAGTTTAAAAAAATATAAACAAAATTTTGCATTATTTGTATTAATAATTATAATCAATTCTAATCAAATATGCATTTTTGTCAGGGTCTTTTTCCTACATGAAAAAACTAAAGAGGCTCAGACGCTAAAATATATAGACTTACATTTAGATTTTGTGTACAAAACATTTTTTTTTGCAAAATTTGTTTGAAACTATATTTAATTCAATTTTATTTATAAAAAGCCAGGCGGTCTTTTAGTTTAGATTTTTTCGTTTTTGTTTAAATATTTACATTTTGCATTCGAAATTGTCTTGACAAAAACATTGATATGAATGGACGGACGGACTTTAAAAAAGTCTAACAATCGATATTTGCAAAAAGTTTTTATTTTTACATCTCTTTTTGATTTAACAATAATTAACAAGTTGTTGACATTTGACAGGTAATTAACAAATATACACGGTTCAATTTACAATGAATATGAAAAATGATGCATTCACAGTTTGAAGACAAAAAGGGGATTGGTTCAATAGAAATTCAATTAAAATATTTTAATTGATTTAATAAATTTCAAAAGCTTTAAGGCTGAGAAATTAAATTGAAATATAGTTTCATATAGTCAATAGAAAAAATATGATAATAATAATTATTATTATTAGAATTATAAAACTTTTTATGAGAACTGGCTACCTAATGCATTACTTGGTAATGGTTTGATGTTCTTTTTGGTAATTAGAAAAGGCGACACATAAACTTAAGGATGAGAATTGAAATTGATATATAATTTCATATATTACATTAATTTAAAAGAACAACAAAAATTATATTTAAAAAAAGCTTTTTAGTAAAGGGTGTCCCAACTAGAACGCAATTTTGAAATTTTAAATAAAACACTCTTCTAAGGCTTGAGTCGGCTTAGTCATGAAAACCATCGACTTCAAAAAAAAACCCAAAAAAAATATGAATTTGTTAAATTGCAAGATCTAGGCGGCCAATTCTGGTCTCCAAAACGCGAATTAACACGACCGGGAAATGACTGATGTAGCAATTGAATTGTTTCTCTGGTAACATGCCCTCCACATTAATTTCTTCAATTATAGGCAAGAAAAAAACTGGTTATCATTTCACGATACCGAACACCATTGACTGTTTGCGCTTGACCTGCCTCATTTTCATAAAAACAAAGGTCCAATGATTCCTTAAGCCCAAAAACCGCACCACACAGTTACACGTTGAGGATGCATTTGCTTCTCGTCAAACACTCGAAGATTTTTCTCACCCCAAATGCGACAATTCTGCCTATTGACGAAGTCATCAAGATGGAAATGGGCCTCGTCACTGAAGATGATTTTATCGGCAAAATCAACATTTTCATGTTGTCTCTCCAATACCCAATTAACGAACACGATATCTTGTTTTATACATTACCTCATTCGGTCTACTTAACGATATATTAAAGTTTCAAGATTTTTTTTTAAATATCTGTGTTTTATTTAAAATATAAAAATTGCGATCTAGTTGGGACACCCTTTACAACTATTTACCTAATACATCACCTGGTAATGCTTTGGGAGTCGATTAGATTCATTAATTGATTATAAGAAAATCATTATAGATTATGAAAAATATGTTATATAAAAAAATTAAAAAATATAGTATTAAAACTAATTTGGAATCAACTGCTTACCTCTTGCACTACTTGGTAATGAGAAATGGGTTCATTTTTTGAGTATCAAAATTATTCTTTGGAAAATTTCTCGATATCAAAATTTTTATATTTAAAATTTTGTTTACCTTATTTTTTCCATATAATATTTTTCAATATCAAAATTTTTCTTAAGAAAATTTTTCGATATCAAAATCTTTCTTTAGAAAATTTTTGAATATCAAAATTTTTCAATATTACAATTTTTCAGTATCACAAGTTTTCTTTAGAAAATTTTCCGATATACAAATTTTTCTTTGGAAATGTTTTCGATAACAAAATTTTTCTTAGAAATTTTTTTGATATCAAAATTTCTTTAGAAAATTTTTCGATATCCAAATTTTTCTTTGGAAATTTTTTCGATAACAAAATTTTTCTTAGAAAATTTTTCGATATGAAAAATTTTCTTTAGAAAATTTTTTTGATTTGAAAATTTTTCGTTATTAAATATTGTCTAAATCGTCAAAAAAATGCAAAAGGGCGTAACTACACTTCTAGTTTTTTTAGAGGAGAATCAAAAAACGTTATAACTTTTATACTACAAGGAACATTAAATCCAAATTTTGGAATTGGGTCAACAAGCCATCAGCTCTCAAAACTAAAATGGTAAAAAATGTTTAGTTTTTGAGCAATTGCGAAAAAACAAAAAGGCTTAGTTAAGTTAATATTTTCTGAAACCAAAAGGGCTTAACTACTATACAAATTTTGATAAAAAATTTTAAAATGCGTAGAAACGGCCCTTAAAAATGCTTTATTTTCGAAACATAATTTAATGTAAAAAGATAAGTTTTACTTAATTTAAAATAGGGTATACAGAGGTTTTTTAAGAGTTATTTCAGAAATAGCCCCGTAACTTTTAAACGGTTAAAGATACTTAAATGAAATTTCATATAGTTAGAACAGAGGAGCTTTAGAGTTGATCTGTAGACAAAAAGGTCAATATACGGTCGGAAAGCTAACTTATAGCCTTTCAAAAATCTTAGTCTCGGATAATAATTTTTTATATGATAAGTAAAAACATCATAACTTTTAAACTAAAATGACAAAAAAAACTAGTAATTTTTAAGTTATTGTGAAAAATCAGAAGGGCGTAACTACAAGCTTCAATACAATACAAATTATGAGCAACATTTGAAGCCTTTGGTTTTTTGCTAATAAAATTGTTTGGCCGTACGCTAGATCAAAATCAATCAAAAAATCAATTGTAATTTTTGTGTTAGTTACGCCCTTTTGCGTTTCAGGTGACGATAAGTTAGTTATTTAATTTTTCTATGACGAAATTTTAATTTATAAAATTTTTTCTTTAACAAAATTTTTCTATATAAAATTTTTCTACAAAAATTTTTTCGATGTTACCCAACAAAACTATCTCTAAACAAGAGCTATCGAAACGCGCCGAGGAAAGGTTTCCCTTCCCCACCAACATTTTTTGGTTTTATCAAAAAGCTATTTATTACAATAATAAATAATTGTAATGAATTGGGATCTTAGTGCAATACACTACAGTAAAACTTTTTAATTAAAAGAGTTTTCGATTTCATGTAGAGCAATAACTTTCAAGAACTGAGCAAAATGACTATTTTGTGGTCATCTTGTCACCACCTTTTGAACTGTATTTAGAGAAAAGCTTTAAAGCTTTTTCTGGGAATTGAAGGGTATCGAAGTCGAATCTTAGACTACAATCTGTTTAATCTAGTACGAAGCTATTGTAGTCGAAGATTTGACTTCAATACTCATAATAAGTTGTAGCAAAGACTCTATAACATAAAGATATTGCACTCCAAAAATATTTTCTGCCAAAAGTGAAATTAAAGTGGAAAAACATATAAAAGCACAAACAAACATACATTTCATGAGCACGTGTGTGTGCCTTAGCTTCTCTCATTAGATAATCGTCTCCATTAGCTGTCTCCGAATTGGAGTAAAAGCGGTATAATCTCTTTTTTATGGGACTTTTCAAAACGACCATGTGGAAAATCAATGTATAGAAGTGCAGCATAGGTTTTACTTTATTCTTATTAAATTAAAATGAGTTTGTGGTAGTAAATTTCTACCCAAAGATTTCATTCTCTTAAATTCCCATTTTCTTACCTAATGAATCTTAATTATAGAAATTAAAAAAAAAGAAAATCTACTTAAAATTTAAATAAATAATTTAATTATTTCAAGAGAATCTAAATCTCTCTAAATTAAAAAAATTCTAAATTAAAAATTTAAATAAAGAAACAAGACAACGAAAAATTTTATTGTTCTAATCACATGTTGAGAGCTGGCCTATAATTTTTGCTAGTTTCTGCAATGCAAACGAAGCACATAAAAACAATTTTCGAAAAAAAAAATTCTAAAACTTCTAGGCAAATGTTTTAAATGCCTTGTAGGCGGTCATTAAACTGAATTTGTGTGCATTTCAGTAGTATTTTTTTTTTTCTTCTACTAATTTCAGAGATATTTTACACAACATGAACATGCATACAAACCGCATAGAACTAGCAAAAAAGCTGGCAACAGCTGACAGCTAGAAAGGCATTGAGCTGGAGAGACGAAAGTCAAACAACAAACAAATTATTCAATAGAAATTGTAGAAAAAAATTTAAAAATTTCATAGAAAAACTAAACAATAATGCAAATAGAAACAAACAATGAAATGGGCAAAACTACAATATTTATATGCATTCAAAGATGATACAATATCTTTTCTATTCTATTCTATCTCTGGTTATATTGTTTGAATATGAATAGAAAAAGTGTAGTCATCGACAAGAGATATCGACAAGCCAACAACATCATCGTTATCATTCAACAATAATTACACTCATAGCTCGAAATGACAAAAGCTAGAAAAAAGTTTTGCAAAAAAAAAAAACTCAACAGCATGTCTAACACTAATTAGAAATTATAGTAATAGAAAAAAACAGCTAACGATAAAAATGCAGAACTTCAAACTTATGTAAATAATCACATGTTAAAAGTGTCCCCATTTCTTTTTACAAAATAAGGTATTAAGTAGCTAATTGACTTCAAAGTCATTACCAAGTAAAGCAGAAGGTAATCAGTTGAACTAAACAGCTTTAATTATAAAGTTTTACTGTAGTGTATTGCACTAAGATCCCAATTTATTACAATTATTTATTATTGTAATTGTTACATTCTACTAATAACAGAGCTAATAATAGCAGAGAAATGTTACAAAAAATAGAAGTAGAACTAATACGAGAACTGGGAACAAAATAGAATCAGAACTAAGACGAGAACTAAAACCAAAAATTTAACAGAACTAAAATCAGAAAAAGATCCGGAAAGTTCCCATAAAACCAAAACTAGAACCAGAAGTAATTCTGTTATTATTATTGCCACAGCATCATTCATTAGTGGCTAGCCCTACAGCATTAATTCACTGCACTATAGCATATCTGCTGCAAAAAAGCCATATTTTGACCATCGGTTTTCAAAAATCTAATGACGCAGTTCTATAGGGAAGAGTCTAGATATTAAAGAACAATAATTTTTTCAAGAAAAAGTTATTAAAAAGGTATTGAAATGTGCTTTATCTTCTAAAAAGAAAATGATTAAACTTTTCATCAAACTCAGTAGCTCATGCTTCAAATATAGTTCCACAGCTTTAATCTTGATGTCGATTTAATTAAGATACAGGACCTTGGTTCTAGTCTGCAGAAGAAAATAACTTAACCCCGTTCATAGTTTAGGAGATATCAGGAAATCAAAAAAGCTCTACAAAATTCAGTGTTTTCGTTTTTCTTTGGATAAAGTTGGCGCGGTATTGACCGGTGCTTCCACCATAACCAAGTGAAAGGCGGAAGTCTCTTCTTTAGATCAAGCGAAAAAAAATTACCAAAATTTAACGATCATAGAACAAAGTTGAACATTTTCTGAAAAAAGTCACGTAAATTTTTACGCATAATTTAAGCAAAAAGTGTTGCAGCCGTTTAGGCTTAACTTTTTTATCAAATTGAATTTAAGTGTAAGTCCAAGGCAGGTACCCCTAGGAGTAGAAGGATTTCAACCAAAATTAACAGAGTTTATATATTGAGAACAAAAATAAGTGAAAAAATCGGGATCCAAGGCAAGTACCCAAGGAGTCAAGGGATCTTAACCAAAATTAGTATTACTTTTACTTGGATCAATTAATAAACGTGTTTTTCAAATACTGTTAAGAATTGCAGCTTAAGGTAGAAACACAATTGGGACGAATGACTAATTTCGTCCAGCACGACGAATTCGGCTTTAAAAATTCGTCTTGTATATTCGTCCATTGAACACATTTGGGACGAATAAACGTTGCTGACGCCATTTTTGTTTATTTTTCATTAGCACAAATTACACACACTTTCGTACATATCGCGCACTCACAATATTTGCAATTTTTCTTTATTTTATTCTTTCAATTTTTCACAAAAAGAAAATATTTAATTAATTTTATTTGAAATAATTATTTTTTTGTTTACAATTTATAAGGTGACCATATTTCACAAAAACACATATAATTTCTTATACTTTACAACAGAAATAGAAATACAGCCACTCTTAATCAGTTTAGTCGTCGTTCGTCTGCGTATGAAACAGAAATAAACCTATCGCACTATTCGATACGCACGACGAATTTCGTCGTACGCATCTATTGTGAGCACTTTCATATAAACCCATATCTTCTATTTCTAACGACGAATATTCGTTCCGAAAAATTGGTCGTTCGTTCCAATTGTGTTTCATACTTTATGCATTGAAAAATAAAAATAGTGAAAAATGGGGGTCCAGACAGGTACCCAATGAGTCAGTTAATTTAACCAAAATTGGCAGACCTCTTTTTTAGATCAATTAATAGACGTGCCCCGAATTTCAGGCCTGAGTGTTACTTCTATTTATAAAAAAGGTAATTTTTGTACCCCGAGAGGCAACTTCATTCAGCTGACCAGAACTTTGGTCTGTGTAAAGGTATTTGGCTTTTGTAAAAAAGGAATTGAAGAACACATTATAGGTATCCCAGTAACAAGAAGTAAAGGGATTGTCCTTGGATTCCTCCTTTCTAAAACCGAAGTTCGTGCCAAAAATTAAACCTCAGACATAATAAAAAAAAAAGTAAGAGGCGAACCTTTAGCTTTGGCGAAATCTGATTTAGAACTGAAGATAAAAAAGATCTAAAGATGGAAAGACAGTTATTACTTGGCCAGAATTGACGAAAGATCCAAGATAAGATCTGAATCTGGAGATTTAGCAAGAACCTAAGATAGACTTGAATCAAAAAGTAAAGCAAGAGCTCAAGCTAGACTTGAAACGACTACTGGAACAAGAACTGAAGCTAGAACTGTAACCAAAACAAAAACTAGATCTATTGCTACAAAAAAATAAGAAGGCAGAACTAAAACTGAACTAAAATTATAACCAATTCTGGAACAAAGCTCGAACTGCAACAAAGACTAAAGCTAGATCCAAAGCTAGACGAAATCCAAAAGTGAAACACAGGAGCCGAATTTGGTAAAAGTAATAACCGATGCTCTAACTGAAGATAAAACCGAACATAGAATTGAAACTAGAATTAAGAGAACTAGAACTGTATCAAGAACAAAAAGTCGAACTGAAGAAAAAACCGCGGCTCATGCTCAAAATGTAACTTGAGTCAGACTTTTAAGCAAATATTTTGTAACATACTTTAGGGATTTTCAAAATACTTTCTTTTCAAAAAGTTTAATGAAATTTGATATCTTAACATATCCGCTTGTTAAAACATTTAGTTTAAAAGGAATTCTTTTACTATCAGGGAAAATTTGACAAATAAGTTACAATGTAGTGATCCTTTTATATATTATTTAGATCATCCTTAAAGTATCCTACACAAATGTTTCTGAAATATCATACATTTCGATCGATATCGAATGCGATGATTTGACCTCTGAAGTTAATGCTAAAATCTGGTACTAAAGGGCAAACTGAAGCAAAAATTTTATCTACGATTGAAACTAAAACTGGAGACAAACATTAAGAACTTAAGCTTAACAATTTGAACATGGGGTACTTCTCTCAGACAATGAGCTGCATCCGATTCTATTTTAGACTCATTGAAAGGGACCAACTTTTTAACTTCGGCTCCGAACGGCAAATTCATTTGTTAGAGAAGTTTTACATAGCCTAATACTCAATAACCGTCGTGGTATAGCAGGTTAGTCATCCGCCTAGCATACCAGAGGCCCAAGTTCGATCCCTGGCCAGACTAACATGAAAAAATAAATTTTAAAAAAAGCGGCGGTTCACCTCATAACTCAGCTAGCCACTTATTGAGTATTAGGCTATGTAAAACTTCTCTAACTAACCTCTAACTAACCCCTAAATTAAGCACAAGGAAGTCTTATGTCAATGCCAGCCAGTGTGCAAAATTTCGTCACAATCGGTCACCATTTGACCATAGCTCCCATATAAAAAACTTATGGAAACACAAAAATACATAAAGAAAAGGTTGTTTATGTCCGTCTGTCCGTCAGATAAAAGCACGATAGCGCCTTAACGAAAAGAGCTAGAGGGACAAAATTTTACAAAAGTATTTTGGATATCTTGAAAAAGATGTGTGTTGAAAATGGACAAAATCGGTTCAAATTTAGTTAGAGCTCCCATATAACCCCGCCCCGGGAAACACATTAATGCTGATAAATTGAATACAATTGTAATAGCTATGACGATTAAATTTAAAATAGGGAAGTTTTATGCAATTTTTGATCAGTTTATCAAATTTTATAGGAATCAGTCCATATTTGACTTTAGCTTTCATGTGAAAAACACTCACGGAAACCAAAAATTTTAGCAAAGGCCAGTTAAAAGCTATTAAATTAGAAACTATGATAGCTATGGTCACTAAATTTTGCAAGAATAAGCTCTCTATATATACCAGCCAGTGTGTAAAATTTTGTTTTAATCGGTCAACATTTGGCTATAATTCTTATATATGTATATAACATCCCCTTTTTATATCTACAATCAAAAAGATTTGGAGGTACATTCATTATATTAAGATTGCACCTATGAAATTATATAGGCATCAATCAATGTTCAGCCCAGACTTTATATATGATGAATGCATTAGGAACTCATAACGAAATATATGGACCTTTCGTATTACTATTAACGTGTTTAGCCTAACTACATATTAATCACAACGAAAAGTATTTAACAACTTATTAATGTAAAACTATACCTGGTTATGAGACTAAAATATTTTTGAATGTTGAACTATAAAGCTACGGAAACCTAATTTAGTCCAAAGGTTTTACCAACAATACCAAATAGCTTAGCGATTTCTCCAGTTTTGGTGCAGATTTTGAATTAGCTGCACCCTTGTACATATATGAGATATGTTTCTAAATTTAACACAACTTGATGGTGGGTATATAAGATTCGGCACAGCCGAATATAACGCTCTTACCAGAGAACTTGGGACCTCTGGTATTCTAGGCGGATGACTAACCTGATATATTAAGGCGGTTTACTTAAGCTTGAACTGAAGCTAAAACTGAGGGAATTAGAAAGCTTTAAACCAAAATTCAGTATAAAACTTTTAACCATTTATTAAGATCTTAATGAAAGATCTTGCCGAAGATTTCATTCCTTCAAAGTCCCTTCCTGCTTTTAATATGAAAAATGTTTAAATAAGCGACCTATCATACACAAGTTTCTATTGACCAACAAAAAAGAAAAAAAAAAATAGAAAAAGTATAAAAAATAAGAAAAAATTAAAAATAGAAATAGAAAAAAATTAAAACAAAATAGCAACAACGGATGAATGCAACAAACAAACAACCAAGACTACGAGTAGTATGTGAGTATGTACTAGAAATAAAACAAACCCAATAAAAAGACATTAGCTATAGCTATTTAGCATTGCCATTAGCAGCAGCTAACATTAGTTTGTAGCGGCAGCCTGCAGCTCTTAAAGCAGCAAAACGCTGGCAAAAACATAGAGTGTTAGCTAAAGACAGATAGACGGACGTAGGGAAAGATAGACAGACGACGAAAAGACAGACAGACGTTCAAATGACGTTCAAATGCTGGCGACAACGTAATTCGCGTTGTAACATTTTATTCATGCTTTTTTTTCGTTTGTGCTGTTTGTTGCTGTCATAGTTAGTGTTGCTGTTGCTGTTTTTGTTGTTGTTGCTGCTGATAGTTTAGCTACTTGCTGTTGCACATTTTCAACAATTTTGGTTCATTGAACTCAAATGTTGAACAAATCGTAATGAAACGAAAAAAAAACCAACATGAAGGAAAAAACCTACTATTGAAAAACTCATTCATATTCGTTTACATTTACTCGGTCTTGGCCGTTCATTAACTATTGGATTTTTTTTTAATTTTGATTTGACTAATCGTTGCTGTCATACAAAGGCTATCACTTACTCTCTCTCTGTTTTTCGATTCATAAAATCGTAATTGGTTAATCATATTATGAGTAATCATTACTAGGGAAAAATGGAAATAAATAATTGGGAAATTTAAATTTTTAATCAAACAATTTTTAAAAAAGATTTCAAATTTTGTAAATTTTCTTTAAAGTATTTTTTGAATTGGTTTCAGTCTGTCTATTCTATTACATATTGATTATTATCTTGCTACCATTTGTGGCAAATTATTGCAGACAGTAGAAGTAAGTAACATTTCGTTACAATTTTCATGCTGTGCGGAATCCAACCAGCATGAGGGAAATAAGATATCATATCGCCAGAAAACGTTTAGCACAACAAAATGAAAAAAAAAAAAAATCTATCTTAATTAGCAGACAGTAGTTGGTCACATACTACTATTACAAGAAACTGAAACATTAGGGAGGCCCAAGTATTAAAACCAACTTGAACTGTCGATGGCATAATATAAAAAAGGCCTAAATCGATTTTTTTATACCCTTCACCACGATAGGTGGAAAGGGTATTATAAGTTTGTGCTGATGTATGTAACGCATAGAAATATTTGTCTTATGGGTCTTTTAGTATAACAATAGGCTTAAAATTACTTTCTGAGTCGATTTAGCGAAGTCCGTCCGTCCGTCTGGCTGGCTGGACCCCCATGTAAACCTTGTAATCAAACTACAGGTCGCAATTCTAAAGATAATTTGATGAAATTTGGCACAGATCATTTTTTTGATAATGGGACCATGGCTATTGATTCGTCAAAATCGGTTCATTATTTATGGTACCTCCCATAGGTCCCACTTCTTGAAATTTAAAGCAAATACTGCTTATGTAAACTCAAATCACTGTACCAAATTTCGTTGAAATCGGTCCACATTTGACCATAGCTCCCATACAAACTCTTTTCTCAAAACGAACTAAATGAGACAAAATTCACTAAAACGCTCGTAAATCCGAAGATAATGAAAACTTTGAGTTTATTTTTTGCATACATAATTTTTGTAATAACTGTAATCAATCTGCCAAATTTCGAGATAATCGGTTCACATTTGACCCTAGCTCTCATATATGTCCAAATGACGGAAACAGCTTAAATATATACGTTTTGAGAAAATGTTTGTATGATGGCAAAATTTAGCAAATATTTGTCTTTATACAGGAAAAATAACACCTTTGACCTTAGTGGTGAAGGGTATCGTATGGTCGGGCTTGACCGACTATAGCGCTTTCTTACTTGTTTAATTAACAGGAGAAGGAAAAAAAATAACAAAATTTTAATAAAACCTTTAATAAAAAATAAAACAACACATTTTATTTATCATTTCAAATTTTTTTTGTTGTATCTAAAATTTTAAGGTTTTTATTAGGTTTTTCCTTCTTTATTAGGTTTTTTCCTTCTTCTTCTTCGGTAAAGTAACAAAAAAATCGAGTTAGACCTTTTTTTATATTAAGCCATTGATGCATATAAATGGTTAATTACAATTTTAATCAAAAGTTGAAATTAATGTATAATTTTGAAATATGAAGTTATGCCCTAAAATATGCCCCATCCTACTGTCCCCTCCACATTGGACACTAAAATCAAACAGTATCAAGAAAAAAAAAAACTTTTTTTTTCCTTTTTCCTAAAGTGATTAATTTGTGTCGTTTGTCACTTTGAAAATCAAGATGATGATTATCTGCCATTTTCAACCTACTACTCTACTCATACTCTGTTGGGAAGTTGCATGCAACTTGATGTTGTGTTTGTTTAATACGAGAAGAAGATGTCATCAAAGTCAACATTATAATGATTAGCGCAATAATGATATTGTTTGTTTGTCTTTCTTGACACATGTTTTTTTTTTCTGAGACGTCTTAGATTAAAACAAAAAAAAATAAAAAATAACTTTTTGTTTGTTTTATTAACAAAGAAATAAATAATGAAAGGAGATTATGTAAGAAAAAAAAACAATTAAAAGAAAAAAAATATTAAAAATTTATCCCCATCCTAAACATATGCAACATTTTATAAAATTTGTGAAATCCCAAAAGTATGCTTTAGTTTTTGAAATTTTAATTGTTTATTATAAAACTAAGACAACATTTGAAAAAAAACATGGAATTCTAAAATATGATCGGCCTTTGACATAAACGGGTTGCAAATCATTTCTGGGACTAGATTCGAATAAAAAGTAAGAATCGCAGGCAAAACTGGAATTTAGATTTAAAGATGAAAAGATAAGTATTACTATTTAAGAAAAAACAAATATTAGGAATTTCTCCCCATCCTAAACATATGCAACATTTTCTAAAATTTGTGAAATCCCAAAAGTATGCTTTAATTTTTGAAACTTTAATTGTTTATAATATTAAAACTGAGACAAAATTTGCAAAAAAACATGGAATTCTAAAATATGATTGGCCTTTGACCTAAACGGGTTGCAAATCATTTAAGTAAGTATGCTCCACTTTTTAACACTTGCAAATAGTATTTTCTGGGACTAGATTCGAATAAAAAGTAAGAATCGCAGGCAAAACTGAATTTAGATCTAAAGATGGAAAGATAAATATTACTATTTAGATTTGACGAAAGGTCCAATTTAAGACCAGAATCTAGAGTTTAAACAAGAACCCAAGCTAGGCTTAAACAATGGAAACAGAAATGACTTGGACCCCCATTTTTTCACATATTTTTTTCTCAATGCATAAGTCGCAATTCTTAACAGAATTTGATGAACTTCGACACACGTTTGTTTATTAATTCTAAAAAAAACTCTACTAATTTTGGTTGAAATTTGTCGACTCCTTGGGTTACCTGCCTTGGACCCCCATTTCTTCATCTATTTTTCTTTTCAATGTACAACTCGCAATTCTCAACGGAATTTGATGAAATTCGACACACGTCTATTAATTTATTCGAAAAAGATGTCTATTAATTGTGGATGAAATTCGTCGACTCCTTGGGTTACCTGCCTTGGACCCCCATTTTTGCACCTATTTTTCTTTACAATGTACAAGTCGCGATTCTCAACAGAATTTGATGAAATTCGATGTCTATTATTTAATCCAACAAAGAGCTCTACTAATTTTGGTTGAAATACGTCCACTCCTTGGGGTACCTGACTTGGAACCCATTTTTCACTCTTCTTTTTTCTCAATGTATAAACCGCAGAATTTAATGAAATTCGGCCTATTAGTTGACCCAAAAAGAGCTCTACTAATTTTGGTTGAAATCCGTCTACTCCTAAAGGTACCTGCCTTGGACTTACACTTAGATGAAATTTGATTAAAAAGTTAAGCCTTAACGACTGCAACTCTTTTTGCTTAAATTTTGAGTAACAATTTACTTGATTTTTTTTTCAGAAAATTTTGAAATTTGTTCTACAATCCGTAAATTTCTTTCAATCAATCTAAAGAAGAGACCTTCGCCTTTCACTTGGTTCTGGTGGGAGCACCAAGATAATGAAAACACTAAATTGTGTAGAGCTTCTTTGATTTCCTGATATCTCCTTAACTATGTACGAGATTAAGTTATTTTCTTCTGCAGTCTAAAACTAAGGTCCTGTATCTTAATTAAATCGATATCAAGACTAAGGCTGTGGAACCTATATTCGCTGCATGAGCTGAGTTTGATAAAAAAAAATGTATAACTTTTCGTAATAAATTCAAATAAATCAATATTTTATGTTAAAGTTAAATGAATTTGTACAATATGCCAATAAATTTGTATATTTTAAATAGTTTTTATATTGCACAGTTTATTTAACTTAATGCAGCTTCATATTTCATTCGAAACACTCTTTAAATGCTCATAATTCTCAACAAGTTTAAAAATAATAGGCCAACTTTATCAACTAATAATTATGGTTCATTTTTCCATAAGCGAAAAATTAAAACCCAAAATTATAGCTACCAATCGACGCATTTTTGAAACTAATTAAATAATTCAATCAATCAATTATCAAGAGCATAAAAAATATGCCTGAAAAAATGCGTTTTCCTAACAAATATTAAAGAAATAATAAACATTTCAAACAAACCATATGCAAAAACTAAAATCGATGAAAAAAATAACAAAATTATACTATAACTAAAATAATTTATGCAAAACGTAAGGCAGCAGTTTCTCATACGCAAGTATTACGCGTGCCTATTTTTTTGTTGTTGCTATTTGCCCATTTCAGCCGACAGCCTGAGGTTTTGTTGCGCTTTTTGTTGTTTTTGCGTGCAAACGTACCGAACCGAACCAATAACCAACAACGAGTTACGCTGATAATTTTTGCGCTGCTTAAAGTTCATCGCTCTAATTCAATGCTAAACACTTACGTTGTAACGTAAAAAGTATGCGCGTTTGCATATATGATAACGTAACACTGCGTTAAAACGCAGCTGCTAGTATTGTGGCTGTGCGGCTGCTGCTTTTGGTATTAAAGCGAAAACTATTAAACAAAAACTTCTCGGTCACTGCAAATTGTATTAGATTACAAGGCAGGCACATTTTATGTTTCTTTTTTGCATTTTTTCCACTTTTTTTTCTACAATTTTTTACTTGTCAAAGTGATTTAGTCAGAATGACTTTTCGTCAGTTAAATGAACATTAAAACTAACCACAATTTGCTTTAAACAAATAACTGATTTATTGACTAGAGTAAAATTGAAAATTGGAAAATTTGTGATGGTCAGTAAAGGAGTTTTGTAAATTATTAAGGCACAAATTAAAAGGTTATAACATTATTCAATTAACTTTTAATTTTGACGAAAATTTTAATTTTCCCTTAATTTATGAAAAAAAAACTTTTTATCTTCATCTAAAAATATTTTTTTTTTTTTAGATTTTTATGGCTCTGAGTGCATTACAAATTTCGCTAGAAAATTATTTAAAGCGTGAGGTATTTAAATTAGTTTTTTCTTTGAAAAGTATTTCAATTTAATTAATTTTAAAAATTGAATTCATTTTAAGTAAAAAAAGGTAATGACATTTTTTTTAGATTTTTTATCATTAACATTTTTTTAAGGAATGTTAAAGGCATAAAAGTAATAATTTGATACGGGTTATGACAGCCCAATACGAAAAATGGTACCTCTAATTTTTTAGTTAATTTGTATACATCTTATGTAGGGCTCCAATTCCTGGAAATCACTATTTTAGGATTAGCTCTAGTTTTTGAGATATATATTTTTTTTTAAATTACTCAAGAACAGTTTTTTTAGATTTTTTATCATTTAAAATTATTTTAAGGAATGTTAAAGGCATAAAAGTAATAACTTGATACGGGTTGCAATGACCCAACCAGAAAAATGGTGCCTTAAATTTGTTAGACAATTTGCACACATCTCATAAGGGCCTCCAATTCCTCGAAATCACTTTTTTAGAATCAGCTGTAGTTTTCGAGATATATTTTTCTTTCAAAAATTACGCAGTTACATGTTTTGAGTAACATAACTAAAGAACAGTTTAACCTACTTTGTGAAAAGAAAAAATCAAAATTTTGCTACAATATAAACTTCATGCAGCCCTAACATTATATTATTTATACTCAGTAGTTTTGGAGATATAGCCGAATATATGACACAAAAATATTAAAATTTTTTTTTTTCAAAAATTCATAAAAATAGAGATAATAACAAAAGTTCTAATATTTTTCTTTAGGCAGATAGCTACAATATTACCCTCATTCTGCCCTAATATAACATTAACTCGACTTAGAAGTTTTGGAGATATGACGAAAAAATTTAATTTAAATTTTTTTTTGGTTTTTCAAAAATTCATAACAAATCTAGATAATAACAAAAGTTCTAATACTTTTCTATGGGCAGGTAGCTACAATATTACCTTCATAATGTTTAATCTACTTAGAAGTTTTGGAGATATAGCCGAATATATGACGAAAAAATATTATTGAAAAATTTTGAAAAATTCATAAAAAATAGAGATAACAATATTTTTCTATATGCAGATAGCCACAATATTACCCTCATTCTGCCCTAATATAGCATTAACTTTACTTAGAAGTTTTGGAGATATAGCCGAATATATGAAGAAAAAAATATGATTGAAAAAATTTTTTATTTTTTTCAAAAATTCATAAAAATTTAAGATAATAACAAAAGTTTAAATATTTTTCTATAGTCAAAAAGATAGCTACAATATTACCTTCATTCTGCCCTAACAAAATATTTACTCCACTTAGAAGTTTTGGAGATATAGCCGAATATATGACGAAAAATATGATTAAATTTTTTTTTGGTTTTTCAAAAATTCATAAAAAAATGGAGATAATAACAAAAGTTTCAATATTTTTCTATAGGCAGATAAAAAGTTACAATATTAGCTTTATCCTGCCCTAACAAAATTTTTATTCCACTTAGAAGTTTGGGAGATATAGCCGAATATATGACGAACAAATATGATTTAAAATTATATATAACGAAAGAAAAATCATTTAAAAAATTTTTAAGTTTTTCAAAAATTCATAAAGATATAATGATAAAAGTTTCAATATTTTTTTGTAGCCATATGGGCAGATATGTCCTGCATTAAATTTCAATATTTCTTGTTGATATGGACGCAAAAGTTTTGATTTTATAATTAATTTTGTAAAACTACATCAATTTTTCGTTGTATGCATAATGTATTTTCTCTTAATGATATAGAGTTAATAAATTTTTAATAAAACCTACAGTTGTAGATGGATATTAATAAGATATAGCTTGCTATATGCGTAACATATTTCCCTGTATGACTGAAAGAAAATAATGGAAAATTTGTTGTCTTCTCTATTTTTTATGCATTTTTGAAAAATAAAAAAAATTTATAAGAACAAAATTTCCATCCAAAGTTGAGCGATATCTCCGAAACTACTCTATGGAATCAAAATAATGTTAATGCAGCATAAAGATAATATTGTATTACAATAAATGACTGAAAAAAAAAATAATGAAATATTTCTTATCTTCTATATTTTTTACGAATTTTTGGAAAATAAAAAAAAAATTATAAAAAAAATATCCATCCAAAGTTGAGCGATATCTCCAAAACTACTTCGCGGAATCAAATTAATGTTAATGCAGCTTAAGGATAATATTGTAGTCGAATTTCGGTTTTTTATTTTCATTAAATATTAGTTACATTACTATAAATCGCGTTAGTTATCTTTAAGAGCTAATATCTCGAAAACTAGACCTGATTTTAAAAATTGAATTAGAGGCATTGAGTGAAAAATGTGATACCAGACAAGGTTTAATTTTATTAAATTTTTAATAGTTATTTAGCCAAGTGACATTTCAACGACAAAACCAATAACTTATACAATAAATGAAAAACTTTTGCCTCAATTGCGTTGTAGACATTGAAAAATTGTAATTAAAATAGGATACAAATTTGAACAAGATAACATTTAACAAATTGAACCTTCTCTGAAAAAAAAAACATAAATTTTATATTACGTTGTAAATTATTTCGGTTTAGAATTTCCAATTTTTCCAAAGTAAAATTAATTTTTTTTTCTACATTTATAACACAGACATACAAAAATTGATTTTTTGATCAAGGCAACATTTTTAGATCTTATTAAAAGGTAAAAATTTGCTGAAGAAAGCAAAGCAATATTTCGAACAGTTCACGAGATATAGACCTAAAAATGACTAGATGTTTTTAAAAAACTTCAAAAATTAATTAAAAAAAAACCTAAGCTAATAATTGAATGCTTATTTCTTGTTTATGATTTTTAAAAAACGAAACAATTTTGAAAGAAAAATTTTTCGGTGTAAATTCTCTAAAACGGCTTGGCGGTTTTTCTTAATAGCTCAATATAACAAGCCGTTTTGGAGTTATCTAAACATTATTAGCAAAAGACCCGTTTTTCGGAAAAAAATTATATCTCGAAAACTAGAGCCAACTCAGATTTTGGCGGTCTCAATTGTTCCAAGATTTTGAAGTTGAAAAATGTGCTATAGAAACAAAATTGAACTTTTGTTGTTTCTTCTATTTTTTATGATTTTTTTTTTAAATTTTGAAAGAATATTTTTTTCGGTGTAAATTCTATGATATCTCTAAAACGACTAAGCGGGTTAAGACAAATGTGAAGACGACTCAAAGATCAAATTGTTCTCGAATTTCGGTTTTTCTTATTATATCAATATAAGCAGCCGTTTTGGAGTTCTATTAAAACTTTTTGCAAAAGAACTGTTTTCCTGGAAAAAAATTATATCTCGAAAACTAGAGCCAATTTAGAAAAAACAATGTAATTTTCGGATATTGTTGGCCTGTGTAATAATTAAAAAACAATAACTTCTGTATATGCAAAAATATTAAATACATGAAGGAAAATGCTTTAAATTAAAATTTATGATTGATTTTGAAGTGCCATAAATTTTTCAGAAAACTATAATTTACTAAAGAATTTTTTTATGATTTTTTTAATTACAAAAAAAAAAAAAAAATTATTTCTAACAATTTAATGTTTTTAGTGCGTGACTTTTGTGGAAAAAATCATATTACAAAAAAGAAATAATAATTAAAATTTAAACTGAAAAGTCAGCAGGAAAATAATAAGTTTTTCAAAATTTTATTACAAACTGAAGGAAAATATTTCTAGACTGACTCTCGTACATGCATAAAAGACCTATTGCCAATATGAATTTTGTTAACCTTGGTTAGTTACAGACTATGAGAAATTATGTCTAGATATATAAACAAATGAAATAGAATCCAGACAAAAATGTTAATTAAAATTAATTATTAAAGAAAAAAAAAAACTGAAATATAACAGCGCAATAATTTCTGTTTATGCAAATTTTGTTCAAAGTAATCAGGAAATATTTAGAAGAAAACTAATTTTATGATAATTCCTGCTGTGATTTCTTGACATTTTTTGATTATTTATCTTTTGACATTTACATAAAAGTGTCATTTGTTAATGATTTCAGAGAGTGTCTGAAAGATAAATGGCCTAAGTGTTAATAACTTAATTGTGTAAGTAAGTAACTGGATTTAACTAAAGACCAGTAATTATGGTTAAATGTTGGTGATTTCTAGACGAGACCCATTCCCCAGACCTCAAGCCAACATTTGAATGTAAATTATCTAAAATAAATGTTTCTTTCTCTTTTTATTCCCTCAAAAATAAGAAAGAAAACTAAAGCCTCTAAAGTTTAAAAAAAATTTATCACCATCAACATCATCATCATCGCAGATGCAACATTTTGTGGCATGATTTAAAAAATTGCTTGTTGCATGTAGTTGCAGTCAATTTTATAGCAATTAAATGCATTTATTTTCTTTCTCTCATAAATTTTGTTTTAAATGATTTAAGATAACAAATTTAACAAATTTTATCCAACACTACTCCACCTCCTTGGAAAGCTTTTGCAACTTCTCTCAAGAAATACTTGTGTCCATGAATTTGTGACTGAAAGTTTTTTCTAGTTAATTGGTGTTTGTGAAAGATATTATTTAAATTTAGTCTTTGCTTTAAATAATTGGTCAGTTTGACAGAGAAAATTTGAAATGATTTACTTTTAAATAAAGAGAAATCTTTATATGATCATGGGGAATATTATATGATAGGTCCCAATTATATTTTGTTAAACTGTAATAGTAATGTGTACTCCTAATAGTATGAGGGTTTTAACTCCAAGAAGTGTGTTTCTAACATATTATGATTGGCTTCAAACACACTATGATTTTGTGTGATCAATTCATGATTCAATATACTAATAAGTTAAGCAAAAAATAGAGTGTTAATGAAATTAAAAAGTATAAATTTGCTTAAATAAAAAAAAAAAATCAACATAGTCATGGGAAACATAATATTGTTGGCTACATATTTTGTTAGTATAGTATTACAATTATATAATTAATTTACTCTCCTAATCATATGCAAGTTTACATCCAAATATTGTGCGTATGTATATAGTTAACATAACCATATTATGATAAGCTTAAACCATATACTAATTGAGCTCCTATGCTCCACTGGGAGTCAAGGATAACAGAAGAAAATATACTAATTAAATTCTGATTCAAATTCTGATATGAAGGGATGAACAAATTGTTCAAGACTGCAATCCATGATCACGTTTGCCCATACCACCAGAAGCCGAAGACTTTTAGTAATTTTCGTTAATATCACGATCATTAATGAAACTCGTGAAAATGAGTGTTAAAAGCATTCAGTTGGGATTCGGATGTTGACGAAAACCTTTGGTGCCGCTTTGTTAAAGAAAATGCAAAAACAAAATATACACGAAACAAAAACAAAATCCAATTTCTAGCAACAAAATGTGTATAGGGTTCGAGAGAACACAGAAATATAATTTTAAACATTGTTGCCACGACACTATTATTTTTGTCAACATTTTTTGAAATAAATGTAACCGAATTGGGAATATTTTTTGAAACAGAAATAAATTCAAATATTAAACAATTTTAAAATTCTATATTTTTTAGATAAAAAAATATATTTTCGATATTTTCAATACAAATTATACAAAAATTTTTTTTTAGAAATATTTCCTTTGGAAAATTTTACGATAAAAATTATTTTTTATGAAAAAATTTTCGATAAAAATATTTTTCTGTGAAAATTTCTTTCGAAAATAAAAATGCAAAAATATTTTCGATTAATTTTTTTTTCTAAAGAAAAATTTTCCATAAACTAATTTTGAATAAAAAAATCTTTATAGGAACATTTTTGATACAAAAAATTTGTGGTAAAAAAAATTAAACAAAGAATTCTATAGAAAATTTGTTGATCAAAAATTTTGTATAAAAAATTTTTGATAAAAAAATTAAAAAAAAATTTGAGAAACAAAATTTCTATAGAAAATTTCTAATTATTCATAGAAAAATTTTTTATAAAAAACTTTCAATAGAAAAATTTTCTATGGAAATTTGATAAACAAATTTTCTATAGAAACAATTTTCTTTATACAAAATTTTTGATACAAAAATTTTCGATAGAAAAATTTTAGATAAAAAAATTTTCTATAGAAACATTTTAGAAAACAAATTTTTGATAAAAAAAAATTGTATAGAAAAATTTTTCAGAAAAAAACTTTCTATAAAAATAATTTTCTATAGAAAAACTTTTGATAAAAAAAATGTTCTATAGAAAAATTTTAGATAAAAAAAATGTCTATAGAAAAAATTTTCATAAGAACATTTTTTTACAGAAAATTTTTTGATAAAAAAATTTTCTATAGAAAAATTTTTCATAGAAAAATGTTATATAAAAAATTTTTGTAAAACAATTTTCTTAGAAAAATTTTTAATACAAAACTTTTTGATAAAAAAAAATTTTCTATAGAAACATTTTTCATCAAAAAATTTTATAATGAAAAATATTTGATAAAAGAATTTTCTATAGAAAAATTTTTGAAAAAAAATTTTTTATAGAAAAATTTTTGAAAAAAAATTTTTTATAGAAAAATTAAAAAAAAAAAATTTTTAATAGAAAAATTTTTGAAAAAAAAATTTTCATAGAAAAATTTTTGAAAAAAAAATTTCTATAAAAAAATTTTAGATAGAAAAATTTTTGATAAACAAATTTTTTTTAATCAAAAATTTTTGTTCTATACAAAAAATTTTGATTAAAAAATTTTCCATAGACAAATTTTTTATAAAAAAATTTTCTACAGAAAAATTTTTGATAAAAGAATTTTCTATAGAAAAATGTTTGATAAAAAAAATTTTTATAGAAACATTTTTGATAAAACATTTTCGATACAAAAATTTTTGATAAAAAAAAATTTAGAGAAAAATTTTTGATAAAAAAAAAATTAGAGAAAAATTTTTGATAAAAAAATCTTCTGTAGAAAAATTTTTGATAAAAAATGTTCTGTAAAAAAATTTTCTATACAAAAAATTTTGAAAAAAAAATTTAAGAAAATTTTTAATAAAAAATTTCCTATATAAAAATTTTTGATAAAAAAAAAAAAATCTATAGAAAAATATTCCATCAAAAAATTTTCTAATGAAAAATATTTGATAGAAGAATTTTCAAGAGAAAAATTTTTGAAAAAAAAAAATTTTATAGAAAAATTTTAGAAAAAAAAATTTTCTATAGAAAAAAAAAAATTTCTATAGAAAAATTTTCCATAGAAAAATTTTTGAAAAAAAAAAATTCTAGAGAAAAATTTTTGATAAACAAATTTTTTTTTAATCAAAAATTTTTGTTCTATACAAAAATAGTGATTAAAAAATTTTCCGTAGATAAATTTTTTATAAAAAATTTTTCTACAGAAAATTTTTTGATAAAAGAATTTTCTATAGAAAAATGTTTGATAAAAAAAATTTCTATAGAAAAATTTTTGATAAAAAAATTTTCTATAGAAAAATTTTTGATAAGAAAATTTTCTATAGAAAAATTTTTGATAAAAAAAATTTTACAGAAAAATTTTTGATAAAAAATTCTTCTGTAGAAAAGTTAGTGATAAAAAATCTTCTGTAAAAAAATTTTCTATACAAAAATTTTTGAAAAAAAAACTTTCTATAGGAAAATTTTGAATAAAAAATTTTCGATATAAAAATTTTTGATAAAAAAAAATTTCTAATGAAAAATATTTGATAAAAAAATTTTCTACAGAAAAATTTTTGAAAAAAAATTTTCTACAGAAAAATTTTTGAAAAAATTTTTTTTCTATAGAAAAATTTTCCATAGAAAAATTTTTGAAAAAAAAATTCTATAGAAAAATTTTTGATAAACAAATTTTCTATCGAAAAATTTTGGATAAAAAAATTTTCTAAAGAAAAATATTTGATAAAAAAATTTTCTAAGAAAAATTTTCGATAAAAGAATTTTCTATAGAAAAATTTTTGATAAAAAAATTTTCTATATAAAAATTTTTTATAAAAAAATTTTCTATAGAAAAATTTTTAATAAACTAATTATTACAATTAAATTCCATTTTTTATTATTTATAATTATATTTTAAAAAATATGACAACATTTATTAAAAACTCCTTTTCAACAATAGCGAAAATTTCGGATAGGACATGATTTCAAATTAAAATTTATTCATATAACGAGACAGTTTTTTTTTTCTTGTAATTAAAAATGTAATTATCCATCTATATATTTAGTAATAGCCATATAATTACATTACCATAGCTGTTAAATACTCATATAAATGACGCAAAATAATCAAAATTCAACCCTTTTTTGTAGGATTTTTTCGAAATGAAAATTATCATAAATATTTTCATACATTTTTAATTAATATGCATAAATAAGGATTATAATTGAGGCAAAACGGTTGTGTTGTAGTAATAGAATGAAGAAATTTAGCACTTTAATTATATGGATATGATGATACTATAATTTACATAATTTAAGGCGATTAAATTGAATAAATAAAAAAAGGATTAAAAGTGGAGTATACAATAAGGCGTTAGGGGGGTACAGAAAGGAGGAAGAAAAAATATTGAAAAAAGTAAATAAGTTTAAAATTAACAATATGGTAGTAATAGTAATGGAACACTAGTATAAATTTATAAAGGTTTTGTTTAAAAACATGTTGAAAGTTAAAATAAAAATTATTTTTGGAGCCTCAAAGTAGGCAATGTGACTTTTAAATAATTTTATTACGCAATTAATAATGAATATTGATGTAAAATAAAAATATCGATATTTTGGAGAAAAATAATTTAAAATATCTTATTTTTTTACTAAAAAAATATATTATTTTACTTAAAATTTGTTAAGAGATTTATTAGGTCATTTATTAAGGGTTAAACTACCTTTTCCTATTAATTTCTATCCAAATCTTTGAATTTCCATTTAATTTGTGTATTGAAGCTTACAGTAGCTATTAAAGATTTAAAATGAGCGATCTTTGTAGAAATCATTCTTTAAATTTAATTTATTAAGGGAAAATAAATCACGATCATTTACCTTTTTACGAGTAAATTTTTTTATTTTCATTTCTTTGGTTTATTGAAAAGATAATCTCAATGAAATAGAAAAATCCAAATAAAAAAGGGGGCCTATATTTGGTATTATTGTTAAACATAAAAAAATAAACCTAAATCATATAATACTTTTACCTGCCTTGGCATTGTTACCTGAATACGAGAAGACACACAAAAGTCGTGGTGGTTTAGTGGAACAAAAAGACGTCTCAAAACAAAAATCTTTGTGGTTATAAATTTTGGATATAAAAAGAAATATTTCAAAAAAAAAAACATACTCAAGTACTCTTAGTTATTTTAGGATTTTGCCAATGTTTGTCTTGAATTTTTTCTTTCGAAGTTTCAAAGAGATCTGTATCATTTTACTCGCTGGTGTTGTATTTTAAAACCGATGACAACTACTGCTGAGCCGCGTTTTTTGTGCTACCACAAAAGAAAAAGTCTTCGAAGAAAGGGGCAAAAACAATTGAAAACAAGAAAAAAAAGGCAGCTATCGAACCATTTTTGTTTTTTTTTTATAAATCTTATCAAATTACATAATGTGACATAATTAATTTTTTTCTCAAAAGAAATTTTTTGAAATTTCGAAAAGATAAGGAAAAAGAAAACAAAGGATATAAAGAAGAAAAAAAACATTTAAAGTAAGAAATTTTGAAATTTTGGACATTATTAGGTAAGCGGGAATTGTTATGTCGCAAAAAATTTGGAGCTTTTTTTAAACAATTTTTTATAAAATTCAGGTGTGAGGTGCTAGGAAACAATGAAGTCCCAAATGTTTTAGAAGAACTAATGAAAAGATTTAACTTTATAATTGAAGGAAAATAAACTCAAACTTTTAAACTAAAAATTAAAAGCTTAATTTTATTTGGAATTTTTTCAGAATCTGTTTAAATTAAAGCTAGATATAGTTACTAAGCTAAAATTAAAGCTTTTCTTGCAAGTAAATAAAGAAAAAACTAAATTTTTAGCAATCAAAACTAGATTTAAGCAGATGAGCTTTTGTTTAAAAGCTTATTAAAGCTTTTATTTAAAAATAAAAAAATTGGATATTTATAATCCATAGGTATTTAAAGCATTATAATAATAGCCCAGCTTTTAAGTTTTGTAAAAGCTTTCTTGTTATCAAAATCTGAGAAGAAAATTTGTAAAACATTTTTCTAACAAAAAAGAATTTTAAAGCTTAAATTCTTAAGCCATAAAACTTCATCAAAGCTTTTGTAAAAAAATGTATATATAAACAAGTATCGAAGAATATGAAAAAAAGTGTAATTAATGTTAGGCATTGAGAAAACTTTAAGTTCCATAAGAGCTTCTGCTTCACTAAAAGCTCATTTTAAAGCTAAGTAGAAGCTCGTGTATACAAACAATTTAAATCTTTTAAAATATACATATAAAGTAAAAGCTTAAAGCTTTTGTTTAACAGTTAAAAGCAGAAATTGCTATTTTCAAAACTATAATGCTTTTATTGGTGAGCTTAAAAAGCTCAACTGAAGTGATTAATTGAATTAACTTGAAAGATAAATTTTATGCTCCATAAAAGCTTTGGCTTTAGTAAAAATAATTTTAAAGCTTAGATCATTTTAAAGCTTTAACAGTAAAAAAGAGATATTTAACAGTAAGAGATATTGCTATTTTCAAAACTTTAATGTTTTAAATGGTCAGCTTAAAAAGCTCAACTAAAGTAAAAATTGAATTAGGACATTTTAAACTTTGTTTAGAGTTACTTAAACGACAAACATTGTCAAGAGATCAAGCTTTTGTAAGAAAATTAAAATAAGAAATGTGTGCTTTTAAACTTCGTTAAACTATAAATGCTTAAATGAGCAACTTAAAAGCTCAACAAAGGCATTTTAAAGCTTATTTTGTATTCAAGCTGGAAAATTAGACTGAAGACAAAAATTAAGGAGATTTAAAGCTCTACCAAGAAAACTTTCTTAAAGAAAGTAAAAAGGAAAAATTACTAGTTTTAAAACTTAAATACTTCAAAAGGTCAACTTTAAAAGCTCAAGTAAAGTGATTTATTAAATTAGTTATTTTTAAATCTTTTTGGGCGAAAGATCAAGCTTTTGTAAAAAAAAAAATTTAAAAAAATATAGACTTAAAAATTTCAGTGAAACTTAAATGGGTAGCTTTAAAAGCTCAACTAAAAGTCTTAATTTTAACTAGAGTTTTCAAGCTAACTTTGCATAAAAGCTAAAAACTAAACTGAAAATATATAAACACTTAAAAGCTCAAAAAAGCTTTTGTTTGTAACATAGTCAATATAATACTTGGTAAAAGTTTTTTTTATAATAATGAGTAAAGTTCAGGCAAAATCAAAAAAGTAAAAAAAAAAATCTGTTAAAAAAAACAATAAAAGCTTTACTAAAAACACTGAAAGCTAAGATATAGCTTTAATACTAAAAAATTTGTATTCCAAACATTTTCAGACAAACTAAAATTTTGTATGCTTTAACTACTTCAAAACTCTTTAACTTATCTCAAGTCAAATAAATCATTTTATAATCATTGTTACATGACTTTGGATTTTGGAGCTTTAGCTGCTACTTATCTTTTTTTTGTCTTCCTTTTAATTTCCAAACAAAAAGACAATTGTCTTTTGTTGTTTCTGTTGATTTTCAATAATTTTATTTATCGCTAAAATGGCATCAAGATTTTTACGTTTTTTCTTAAATATTTTTTGGTGCAAGTAAAATTTTCTTAAACAAAATACAAAGAAAAATGGACAGACGTAACAAATTCAAATTGTAACGAAATAAATATTTAAACGTTTTCATTGTTTTATTTTATTTTGTTGTTTTTTATTGGGGGAAAACAAGCAACATGGTTTTAAAGTAAACGTTTCTGTTTTTCACATTTTCAATTCACCCAAATCACGTGCTGACATGAATAATTTAATGTTTCTTATATAAAAGTAAAAAATTTTGTTAAGCTTTTTTGGTAACCGAAACTTTTGCTGCTGGTGTTTGGCTTCCAATCTGCATGCGCATCTTGAACCAATGGATAATTGTGGCAAAGTGACATTTAAACTTTTTTTTTTGTTAAAGCTTGTTATTTTTTTGTTTTTTGTCGAATATTGTTTTGTAAATGCGTGAAATTTGAAAATTCGTTTCAATTTTAAAAATGAAAAAAAAGATGCATAAAAATTTATTGCCTTTCATAGGAATTTTGATTGAATTTTCGTTCAAAATTTTGATAAAATAAAAAATTTAAATAATGAAAGTTTAGAGGGTCTACTCATAAAGTTTTATGTATGGGAGATGTTACGGGTTTACAGTAAATAATAGGGAAATGTTAGTAAAGAAACTATAGTTTTGATGTGAAAGCTAAAGGAATTCAGAAATGTGAGCTTAAAAAAAAAATTTACCAAGTAATGCATTACTAATGCATTAGCTTTAATATATTATCAAAGTTTTTCAACTTTAATGCTAAAGCAAAAATAATGCAAATTTCCCTAGTTCCATTATAAACTGCAAAATTGTTTCAAATCATCTTCATGCTACCTATTCTATTATTCTTCTAACCGTTTTTTTCCAAAACCGGTTGACCATTTACCACGTGCCTTTTTTTAAATTTGCCTAAATTTGAAACTAAAAGAATATTTTGTGTTAAATTACTTATTTCTAAGGGTGTTTTCTCATTTCCGTTTTCAATTGTTTCCAAAATAAAAAAATTTCCAAAAATGTCATTTGTTAAAAATTCTTTGTAACAAAAAGCTTAGCGCCATTTTTCCCCTATTGTGTGATGGTTAATGGTCAGCTTTTTGACATGATTTGCGAAAAAAATAAATTTAAAGTTGCAAAATTTTTAGCAAATTGTCTAATTCAAGTGTCAGCTGCTTCCGTTTTTGAAATGCTCATATAAAGAAGCAGATGCGGCTTTTGTTAAAAGGTATTTTTTGATATTATAGCGAAAAAAATTTCAAAACATCCCTTAAATATTTGTAAAAGCTTTATAATATAATTAAGGGTTCTAATTTTAATATCAATGATATCCGGTACGAATAAAAAAAAAAACGAATGTGAAAGCTGCTTTGAAAGTGATTAAAATGTTTGTTAAATTATTTATAGGCAGAATGAGTAACAGCTTTAGGCGAGAGAAAACAAAGATGTTTATTAACAGCTTTTTTCAAGGCGTGATATTTGGGAAAAAGCTTTTTGAAAACTTTTTGTGAAGATTATGGTTTAAAGAAATATGTAAATGTAGAATGAGACCCATTTTTAGGCTAGAAAAAGCTAATTGAAATTCTGGTTTAAAGCTTTAACATTAAAAACCATTTGTTTGCTTTTTAATATTAAAAAGCTTTCATGTAATATGATCAAATTCCAGTTTAGAGTTCTTATAAATGTTTAATTATAGAGCTGACCTGTCCAAAAACACATACATACATTAATATTTGCATTTGTGGTAAACAGCTTTGAAAGCCGTTACGGTCAGTGTTGCCAGATTTACATGTTTCTTTAAATAATCGAGCAAAACATTTTAATCTGGCACCACTGACTTATTGAATCGCGTATTAATAAGGCAAAATCAGCATTCGGCATTCTCCGAGCTATTTGGAAATCTCGGCAAATATCAACAACAACTAAGTTACGAATATATAACTCGAATGTCAAGTCCATCTTGTATTACGGCTGTGAAACTTAGAAACGCACAAATGCCATCGAAAAGCGCCTTCAAACCTTTGCAAACAAATGCTTGCGGCAAATCCTTAATATACGGTGGCCAAATCGCATTAGAAATGAAGATCTACTAAACGCTACAAACCAAATCCCTTCTTCTATAGAGGCATGTCAACGGAAATGGCGGTGGATAGGCCACACACTTCGAAGGCCAAATACCAATATTGCTCGACAAGCGCTTCGTTGGAATCCACAAGGAAGCGGCCGTCGTGTTAGTGCACCTGCTAACTATTCATGGAATGATGTATGCCTAACATCTCGCAATAGAGTTTAATATAAAAGGATGGTTGAGGCCCTATGCTCTACTGGGAGTCAAGGATAACAGAAGAAGAAGACTGACTTTGAAAAGAACCATTAACTTTGCAAAAACAATTTTAAGTCTGAACGAAACAAACATAGTTACGTCTCGCTCATATATAGTGTGTAGTTGTGAAAGCTCAAAAGCTCTCTTGTAAAAGTTCGCACATTGTGCTGTAGAGCTGGACGGCTCCGTTATAGAGTATTACAGAACTTTTATCTATAAAAAACTAATTTCAATTCCAGTTTCAATTACAAGATTTCTACAAAAAAGCTTAATCATGAAAGTTTTGATTGATATTTGTATTTAAAAAAGACATTGAGAGAAAAATGTTTAAGTGTTTTTTGTTAGACACAATCTTTTGGAAAAGCGTTTTAAAGATCATATCTTAAAGATATTCAAAAAAAGTTTCTCTGTATGAATGCGTCTAACTACAAAGCTTTCATAACTGATATTTTTGCTAGTAATGTATAAAGTAATTAGCATTCGTTACATGGTATTGCATAAAGTAAGGCATTAATATTAAAAGTATTTATATCACGCCTTAGATTTTTAAAAAAAGCTTCTCTGTATGAATGCCTCTAATAACAAAGCTTTTACAAATTTGCTTCTTTCTATTAATCATTTAGTAATAGAAATTCGTTACATGGTATTGCATAAAGTAAGGCATCAGTATAAAAAGCGTGTTTTAGATTACACCTTAAAGATTATAAAAAAGCTTCTCCGTATTAATATGTTAAAAAGCTTCCACAAATGAGTTTTTTTCTAGTAATGTCTGATGTAATTGATATATATAAAGTAAAGCCTCAGTATTAAAAGAGTTTTTGAGATTATACCTTGAAAATATTAATAAAAAGCTTCCCCGTGTGAAAACTTCAAATTACAAAGCTTTCACAAATGAGTTTTTTCTAGTAATGTAATGTAAAGTAAAGCATCAGTATTAAAAGCGTTTTTGTGCTTCCCATATAAATGTGTCTAATTACTAAGCTTTCACAAATGAGCTTTTTTATAGTAATATATCTTCTTCTTCTTCTATAGTAATGTATCTTCTTCTTCTGTTCCTTGACTTCCTTATGTATCTAGTATTTGATATTCGTGACATGGTAATGTATAAAGTAAGGCATGAATATCTTAAATTATGTTACGTGTCATTAAAAGCCTTTCAAAAATGGTAAAGCTTTTAATTTTACCTCAATTACACCCTGCGGTGTCAATAGAAAAGGGATGAAGTTTAACATAGGATATTTTTATTCATTACTTGGTAACGCATAAAGTAAGGTATTCCTATAAAAATGTTAAGATTTTTTTTCTAAAATTTAAAAGCTCTTCTATAATTTAGTTACAAATTTTGAATTATTTTTACTTATTCGTAAAATTTTACACGTAAATGCTATATAATTTGTGCATTTTTTTTAACAACCATTTAATTTAGCTCTAGACCAGCTGCATAACTCAATTTTAGTGCATAAAATTCTTTTATGAGCCCATTGTGCTGCGTACAAATTTCTTAAAAAATACCGAAACAAAAATGCTTTACCAAAGTTTATTAAAAATAAAAAAAAAATGTTATAAAAACAAATAGAGCATATTTTAAGGTGGATCATAAAAAGAACTTTTGATATTGTTGTATATCCAAAACATTCATGGATCATAACTTTGAAAATAGCTAAAGCTTATGCTGACTCGTAAAGCTAATAAAAAGAAAACTGCAATTTTCTTGAAAATAAAACAAAACCTTAATAAATAAACAAAAGCACTAAATGAAAGCTCTTAATTAAAGACGAAACTTTATTACCTTTAACTCCTTCACATTTTCCATTTGACACCTTTTGGGAGCAATTGCATCTGGCTAAAGGTGAACATTGGGTTCAAGTATTTCACTATGAGATTTTAATGTCCAAGATTTTTAGGGATATTTTTTTTTCTCTTTTGTCATTTTGTTGTTTTATTCTTGAGTTTTATTTCTATTATGAATTGTTGCTCCTTTTTCTTTTTTATAAGCAAATATTTAGTTTATTTCGTTCTGAACTCATTTTATTGTCAAAAGTATTTTGTTTTTGCTAAATCTTTATTAGTTTGAGAAAATTTTCTGAAACAAGAAGTTATTGCTGCTGCTGCAAAAAAAGGTAATATATAGTATTTTTTTTATATATTTATTATTTTGGTTTATTGTTCAAGTTCTTTGCTTGAGATTTGCTATATTTTTTTCTTTATTTTTTTGACTGGAAAACAAAAAAAAGCTCTTTTTTTGTCCTCAACGTTTTGGATGAGGTTATTAAACCAAAGATATTTAATATTTAAGCAAAAGGTTAAATTTCTTTGATATTAAAAAGTTTTCATTTATTTGCTGGAAATGTAAATTTCCACTGCCATTCAAAAAAATTGGCCTAATATAATTAAAATACATTTTTTTAACATTAATTGGAGAGCTTTAAATGCTGAAACTGTAAGTGCTTTAGCATGTTTTTAAACTCTAAACTTTTAACTTAGCTTTTAATGGACGCTTTAAGCTAACTTTGTTTTCAAGAGAGATCTGATAGCTCGATTGTGTATTGCAATCGATTTTGAGTTGCTTTGTCTACTGGCAACACAACCAGTAAAAAAGTTGTATTACATATGGCAACACATGTCAGTTGCTAAAAGTTATCGAAAATTGTGAGTGGCAACTTAGAAGAAGAAGAAAAATTGTAAACAAAAATCCATTTTAATGAAAAAAAGTAAAAAAAAAAATATTGATATTTATACTTTTAAAAATTAGCGACGCTTTAAGATTTTTTTTGTTGATCGAAGATTCTAGAAGTTTCATGGACATGTTTACAATCTTGATATGGCGCAACCTTCGTTGTCGATGATTCTTAAGGGAATTAGACAATTAATTGAAAAAACTTTGTAAAATTTAGAATGTCTCGCACCATAGAACAATAGGAATATATTTATTCCGCTGTTTTTCACAAAAAAAAAAATCACAGCAACTACAAATTCTCGGTTGCTGAAATAACATATAACTGGCAACTAGTATTGTCTCTAGTTGCCATCAACAATACCAACACTGTGATAGTTAACAAAAACCGACAAAAAGATAATTCGAGTAAAATTTAGATTGGCTCGCACCATAGAACAATGGGAATATATTTTTTCCGCTGGAACTTTAACTGGCAACTAGACTAGTATTGACTCTAGTTGCCATCTACAATATGATTAATAACACAGTGCTAGTAGAAAAAACCGACAAAAGGGAGACTTAGTGGGTAAAGATAATTCGAGTAAGTTGAATTCAATGGTGCTAACCGTGCTTTTTTTAGGTAAGCTCTAGTTTTCGAGATATAGCGTTATTCAAAAAAATGGAGGAGGTTGTGCAATAAATATTCGCCTAACTCGGATACTGTTTATTTTTTTGAACTTAAAAAAAAAGGAATTCGGCAACAAAATTAGCTTTCAGAAACACTAATAGTTCCTTTTAAACCGAGCAGTCGTTTGGAAATAATTTTTTTTTTGTTTGCAAAAAAAAAATATTTTAAAAATTAAAATTTTTGTGATTTTTCAAAAAAAAACGACTGCTCGGATTAAAAACAAATATTCGCGTAACTCAAAAACTGTTAATTTTTTTGAACTATGTAAAAAAACCGAAATGCAGCAACGAAATTATCTTTCAGAAAAACTAATTATAATCCGAGAAGACGTTTTGGAAATACATTTTTATGTTTGCAAAAAAATATATTTTCGAGAACAAAAAAATTAATTTCAAAAACAAGTAAGAAAGCGGTCTAGCCCGACCATACGATACCCTTTCCACTAAGATCAAAGGTGTTATTTTTCCTGTCTAAAGACAAATATTTGCTAAATTTTGCCATCATACAAACATTTTCTTAAAACTTATATATTTAAGCTGTTTCCGTCATTTGGACTTATATGAGAGCTAGGGCCAAATGTGGACCGATTATCTCGAACTTGAAATTGATTTCAGTTGTTACGAAAATTATGTATGCAAAAAATAAACTAAAAATGTTCATTATCTTTAGATTTACGAGCGTTTTAGTGATTTTTTAAAGAAGAGTTTGTATGGGAGCTATGGTCAAATGTTGACCGATTAAAACGAAATTTGGTACAGTGATTTTAGTTAACATAAGCAGTATTTGTTTTAAATTTCATGAAAAAATATTGATATTTGTGGCCAATATATCAATTCCGGGAAGTGGGACCTATGAGAGGTACCATAAATAATGCACCGATTTTGACCAATTTCAATAGCCATGGTCCCATTATCAAAAAAATGATCTGTGCCAAATTTCATCAAACTGTCTTTAGAATTACGACCTGTAGTTTGATTACAAGGTTTACATGGGGGTCCAGCCAGCCAGCCAGACGGACGGACGGACATCGCTAAATCGACTCAGAAAGTGATTCTAAGTCTATTGGTATACTAAAAGGTGGGTCTAAGACAAATATTTCTATGCGTTACATACATCAGCACAAACTTATAATACCCTTTCCACCTATGGTGGTGAAGGGTATAACAACTGCCCGGATTAAAAATAATAATTAGTGTTGCTGAAAGATACTTTAGTTAAGGAATTTTCTATACTTAGTTCAAGAAAAACAGTTTTCGAGTTACGCGAATATTGATTGCGCAAGCTCCTCCAATTTTTTTATATAACGCTCGAAAACAAGAAGAGCTAACCTAAAAAACGGTTTATAGATTTATCTTTACCCACTAGGGGTCTAGGTTTTGTCGTTAAAAAAAAAGTCGTCAAAATCGAGCACAGTGTAATTGACAAGGCAACTGTGTTTCTGTTACCGTTTATCGGTTGCCATACCTAATGTCATTTCGGCAATTGACAACCCAATTGAAGTTGAGTTGCAATACACAATCGAGCCATAAATTGTTTTTTATTTAATTGACCATGTGAGAAATAAATAAAGAAATATTTTGCTTTTAAATCTGGAAAAAATAGGCATGAAAAAAATATAGTCTTATAGAAGATTGTCTAATTTGTTCGTAATTTTTGAAATATTTCCTTGATTTATGACACAAATTTTGCATTCTGAAAAGTTCATCGTATTGGATAAGTGTTATATTATTCTAGTATTATAAACAACAACTTCAGTACGTTATTCTGAAATTTTTTTCGTGTCCAACCTTTAATAGTAGTTCTTTTCTTTCTAATAAAAAAAAACTTGACATGACTACAACTCTATTTCAATTGACCATCTGTTGTATCTTTTTATCTTCTTTTTATTAAAATTGTTGTCCAAATTGTCATTTGAAATTAATTATTTTCCAGATATTTGAAAAACCTCAACCAGAAAAAAAAAGAACAGAAAAATCTAGTCAAACTTTAAAATTAATTATACAATTCCATGCCACATACTATAAATCTAAATTTTATATCTTTCACAAATTTGCATCTTAACTCTCAGATGCAAGTGGCAAAAATAGTTCTTTTTTTCTAAAAACTTCAAGAAACTTTTCTTAGAAAACCATAATTTCAATACAAAACTTAACAATTCCCAAAGAAAAGATCTGTTTCTTCCAGCTATAACTTATATTGCAAGAGGCAAAAGTTTTTTCTTTAGGATTTTTCTTATACGAAATGGTCTCGCCATAAAAACTAATTCAATTAGTGCAAGATTTGTAGTAGATTTACTACAAGATTCTAACACATTCATATGAGTAAAAATGTAGTAAAAACTGAAGACGTCTGAAAGCTCTTATGCAATACGAAAAAAAAACATATTCTAAAAAATTCATATAAACTCAAAATTATCCCCAGAATATCCTCCCATTTGAAAGTAATAAAAAATCTAATGTTTTAGAAGAGCAAAGAAAACTGCATTATTTGCAGTCATTTTCGTATATATTTTTTTCTATTCATTTGTGTTCGGTCATAAACTGTTTTTCCTTGAATAATTTTAGATATGTCTAAGAATTTTGTAGATTTTTTTCTCTACCATTTAGTGGATTTTATCACTAAGTTACGGACGGACCTGGTATATTGTTGTCATTTGGTTGTATAATCTTGTTTAGATTTTTTTTCTTTATTTTAAGTTTTTGCACAAAAAATGCGTAAATGTTTATTACTTTACAAGTCTGGTATTTTTGTTGTTGTGGTTCTTGGTTGGTTGTCTTGTCTTGTTTGTTTCGAGTCTTAAGTATTTTAGCAAATATTACAACCATTAAAGATATGCGAGACCATTAAAACTGTTCTATAATTATTATTATCTTGTCGCTTGTTTTCTTTGGTAGTTTGTGGTTTTATGGAATTGTCATCTTAAGTAATTAATATGTAATAATATGTTATTACTAGATATTTATTATTAATAAACTTTTCAGCATTTTTGAGTTTTTAGAAATAATTGACAGTTGTTTTTAACACTTAAGATTTTTTTTGAAATTGTCATAAATGATGCAATTAGTGGAATATTTTAATACTGTTTCCTAAAAATAATGGCTAACTTACCAAGTAATGCATAAAGTGTAGTTTTAAACCTTAAGTAGTTCCCAAGTAATATACAAGGTAATGTAAGATTGTACACAGCAGAAAAACAAGTAAGTGCTATAGTCGTTCAAGCCCGACCATACGATACCCTTCACAACTAAGGACAAAGGTGTTATTTTTCCTAAAGACAAATATTTGCAAAATTTTGCCATCATACAAACATTTTCTCAAAACTTATATATTTAAGCTGCTTCCGACATTTGGACTCATATGAGAGCTAGAGTCAAATGTGGGCCGATTATCTCGAAATTTGGCAAATTGATTACAGTTGTTACAAAAATATGCAAAAAATAAACTTAAAATTGCCATTATCTTCAGATTTACGAGCGTTGTAGTGATTTTTGTCTCATTAAGTGCGTTTTTAAAGAAAAGTTTGTATGGGAGCTATGGTCAAATGTGGACCGATTTCAACGAAATTTGGTACAGTAATTTAAGTATACATAAGCACTCTTTGTTTAAAATTGCATGAAAAAATATTGATTTTTGTGGCCAATATATCAATTCCGGGAAGTGGGACCTATGGGAGGTACCATAAATAATGGACCGATTTTAACGAATTTCAATAGCCATGGTCCCATTATCAAAAAAAATGATCTGTGCCAAATATCATCAAATTATCTTTAGAATTGCGACCTGTAGTTTGATTACAAGGTTTACATGGGGGTCCAGCCAGCCAGATGGACGGACGGACATCGCTAAATCGACTCAGAAAGTGATTCTAAGCCTATTGGTATACTTAAAGGTGGGTCTAAGACAAATATTTCCATGCGTTACATACATCAGCACAAACTTATAATACCCTTTCCACCTATGGTGGTGAAGGGTATAAAAACTATTATGGCTTGATTGTATATTGCAACTCAACTTTAATTCTGTTACCAGTTGCCAAAATGAAACCCCAGTTGCTTTGTTAATTATTCATCATATTGTAGTTGGCAACAACAGTCAATTCTAGTTGTCAATTATAGGTTATTTCAGCAACCGGGAATTTATAGTTCCCATGGTCCTAAGATAAGCACATATATGCCTTCTATACATCCAAGAATGACTGGAAACTTTATTTTCAAACAAAACACGTTTTTATTCTGAGACAATCCAATGTTTTGTAAATATACAAAGTAATGTAAGATTAAACACAGAAAAAAACTTTTATGTCTCGATTGCCACTCAACTGTAATTCTGTTGCTAATTGTCAAAATAAAATTATGTACGACAAATGATAACCGATAACAGAACCTCAGTTGCCTTGTAAAGTAATTATCATATATTTATATTGTAGTTGGCCACTAGCGTCAATTCTAGTTGCCAGTTATAGGTTACTTCAGCAACCATAATTTTATAGTTGCTTTCAATTGTTTTTTTTTTTTTTTTTTTTTGAATAAAAGTGTAACAAATATATTTCCATGATCCTAAAATAAGCACATGTGTGCCTTCTATACATCAGAGAATCCCTGAAAACGTTATTTTCAACTAAACAAGGTTTTATTCTGAGACAATCCAAAGTTTTTGCTCAATAATCGACAACGTAGATTGGCTATATTAAGGTTGAAAACATTTCCATCAAACTTCTGGAATCTTCGATCCGAGAAATCTTAAGGCGGCACTAATTTTTAAAAGTTTAAATATTTTCGATAACTTTTAGCAACTGACATGTGTTGCCATAAAGATTAAAACATATTTTACTGGTTGGGTTGCCAGTAGACGAAGCAATTAGAATTCGGTTGCAATATACAAACAAGTCATTAAAGTTTCAGAAAGAAATGTTTAAAATTCATACGACACCAGGTGAATATAATTTTAACTGGTCGCCTTTGAAATTGAGCAGATATACCGAATTGGGTTAAAGTTTTCGATATTATAAATGAATACTAATGAATTTCTTAACATTTATTAGAATCTTATCTTTTCAAAAATTTCTCAACAAAATTCCTTTAAAATCTATAAAATGATATCAAAATAATGATTCCAGTCAAAATTTCAAACGCCCGCAATTAATCAATAATCTTTAGACAATCAAAGCAAATGTTAAGTAAAAAAAACTTTTTTTTTTGTAGAGTTTTGTAACTCTTTTTTATATTAATCACAAATATTTCGGACATAGGAAAAAAAATCACAAGCATTTGTTATAAAAATAAAATTTTTAGCATAAAATTAGCATTTAAGAAAATAAATATTAAATTATTAACTGAAAAGATCAAGAATCAAACTAAAGACGCAACAGTAAGACCTGGATAAGAAAAACTAATGGCTTGATTGTGTATAGCAACCCAACTTTAATTGTGGCAACACAATGAAAATGACATTACGTATGGCAACTGACATTACGTATGGCAACTGATAACCAATAACAGAACCTCAGTTGCCTTGCGAATTATTAATCATATTGTAGATGGAAACAAGACTCAGTTTTAGTTGCCTGTTATAGGTTATTTCAGCAAATAGGAATTTGTAGTTGCCGTGATTTTTTTCTTTTTTTGCAAAAAAAGAGGAAGGCATATTTTCCCATGGTCCTATGAAAAGCACATATGTGCCATCTATACATCCGACAATAATTGGAAACGTTATTTTAAAATAAATTTTTTGCAGAAACATTTTTTATAAAAAAAAGTTTTCATAAGAAAAATTTTTGTTAAAAAAAATTTTCTATAGAAAAATTTTTGACCAAAAAATTTCGTATAGAAAAATTTTTAATAAAAAAATTTTCTATCGAAGAATTTTTGATAAAACAATTTTCTATAGAAGAATTTCTAATAAAAAAATTTTCTCTATAAAAATTTTTGATAAAAAAATTTTCTACAGAAAAATTTTTGATAAAAAAATTTTCTATAGAAAAATTTTTGATAAAAAAATTTTTACAGAAAAACTTTTTATAAAAAAAGCTTTCATATGAAAAATTTTTGTTACAAAAATTTTCTATAGAAAAATTTTTGATAAAAAATTTTCTATAGGAAAATTTTTGATAAAAAAATTTTCTATAGAAAAATTTTTGATAAAAAAGTTTCTATAGAAAAATTGTTGATAAAAAACTTTTCTTTAGAAAACTTTTTAATAATAAAAAAAATTTAATAAAAAACTGTCTATAGAAAAATTTTCGATACAAAAATTTTCTATAGAAAAATTTTTGAAAAAATAATTTTCAGTAGAAACATTTTAGATAAAAAACTGTCTATAGAAAAATTTTTGGTAAAAAAGTTTTCCATAGAAAAATTGTCTACAGAAAAATTTTTAATAAAAAAATTTTCTGTAGAAAAATATTTGATAAAAAAAATTTCTATTGAAAAATTTTTGATAAGACAATTTTCTATAAAAAAATTTTTGATAAAAAAATTTTCTATAGAAAAATTTTTGATAAAAAAATTTTCTATAGAAAAATTTTTGATAAAAAAAATTTAGTATGGATAAATTATTGATCAAATAAAATTCTAAGAAAAATTTTTGATGACAAAATTTTCTATAAAAAAATTTTTGTATGGAAACATTTTTAATGAGAAAATTCTTTATAGAAACATTTTTTATAAAAAAATTTTCTATAAAAAAAATTTTTGATAAACAGATTTCCATAGAAAAATTTTTGATAAAAAGATTTCCATAGAAAAATTTTTGATCAAAAAAAATTCTTTAGATAAATTTTTGATAAAAAAAATTCTATAGAAAAATTTCTGATAATAAAATTTTCTATACAAAAATTTTTTTATCAAAAATTTTTTCTATAGAAAAAATTTTAATAAAAAAAATTTCTATAGAAAAATTTTTGAGAAAAAATTTTTTTATAGAAAATTTTTTGTTAAAACCATTTTCTATAGTAAAATTTTTAATAAGACAATTTTTTGACAAAAAAAAGTTTCTATAAAAAAAAGTTTCTATAAAAAAAGTTTCTATAAAAAAAATTTTCTATAGAAAAATTTTTCATAAAAAGATTTCCATACAAAAATTTTTGATAAAGAGATTTCCATAGAAAAATTTTTGATCGAAAAAAATTCTATAGATACATTTTTGATAAGCAAAATTCTATAGAAAAATTTTTGATAATAAAATTTTTTTATCAAAAATTTTTCTATAGAAAAATTTTAATAAAAAAAATTTCTATAGAAAAAATTTGAACAAAAAAACTTTCTATAGAAAAATTTTTGAGAAAAAATTTTCTATAGAAAAATTTTTTTATAAAACAATTTTCTATAGTAAAATAAGTAGTAAGTAATAAGACAATTTTTTTGACAAAAAAAGTTGCCATAAAAAAATTGTCTATAGAAAAATTTTTGATAAAAAAAATTCTATAGAAACATTTTAGACAAGAAAAAATTCTATGGAAACATTTTTGACAAAAAAAAGTTTTCTATAGAAAAAATTTCCATACAAAAATTTTTGATAAAAAAAATTTCTATACAGAAATTTTTGATAAAAAAAAAATTCTATAGAAAAATTTTTGATAAAAAAATTTTCTATAGAAAAATTTTTGATAAAAAATTTTTCTATAGAAAAATTTTTGATAAAAAATTTTTCTATAGAAAAATTTTTGATAAAAAATTTTTCTATAGAAAAATTTTTGATAAAAAAAAAATTCTATAGAAACATTTTTGATAAAAGAAAATTCTATAGAATATTTTTGATAAAAGAAAAATTCTATAGAAAATTTTTCGATAAAAAAAAAAATTGGATCTTTGAAAGAATTAAAATTTTTTCGAACGGAATGACAAAGAAGACCATATCTGTGGCAATAAATAGTAATGGCTTAAGTCGAAATTTCGTGTTTCGAGATATTAATGGTTTTGTTTAAAAGGGTTAAGGGTTTTGTATTATAAAGTTGATATGACATTTTGTACTTGAAATTTGCCTGAATGATATTTCTTGAAGAAGAGAATAAGAATATGTACAAAAATTAAAAAGCACTTAAGCCATTATCATTTATTGATACAGATATGATCGCTATGTTGTAATAGACCCGAGTCTCTAATGGGAATCGAACACAAGACCCTGTACAAGTGTTGTACCATTGGAGGATCCTAATCTGATTTCATATCATGGGATTTTATATGTTTAGTTCTCTAAATCCAGACTTTGCTGTAAAATTTTATTTTATTAATAGGATTTTTTTTGGGTTTCTTTGAAATTGAAAAAACTTATCTCAAATGGTCAATACATTTAGTTTTATTATTCATAATAATCCAAACAAGACAAACTTTGTTTTTTTATGTTATGAACTTTAATAGTAATTTTTCTTAAGTTTCTATTTATCTGTTTATTTTTTCTGTTCAAAAACTACAAATATCAAATTTTTTTAAAGCGGGGCGGTGGACATTGGTCTAGTGTCTTGAATAAATAGCTAAATAAATTTTTGCTATTTTATGTTAAATATGTTGGGGCATGAAATATTTTCCATAACTTGGCGGCAACTTGCTGCTGCCAACAATTGTTGTGAATTGTTTGTTTCGTGTTGCTGCTGATGTTGGTGCAACTGCAACATCTAGTTGTTGTGGCAACAGCAATTTATGCCAATTACTCGTTTATTTACAGTAGTTTTTCATGTTTCTAAATGTCTGCTAATATCTTGTATTTTATTTACTTTATGCATAAATACGCATTTGCATTAAAGCAAATAATCTAAATAAATTTGAAATAATGGCAATGAATGAAAAGAAAAAACGGGCCAAAGAAACTAGAGAAAAAGAAATCTTAAAAAAAGGAAAGAGGGGGCAGAAGTAGGGTCAGACACAGGGATAGATGGACACAACCATTTTATTCAAACACTTTATCCTTAACATAAACCAAACAACTACATCCATAATAGAAACAAATCTACCTCATCAACTAAATTGCAACACGTCACTTTGCTGCCAAAGTGAATAGTAAAGATTGCCTTGCAGTTTGGCTCTAGCTTTTGAAGCTCTGAAGCTGCTGCTGCTATACTTGCAACGAAAAACTTATAGAAAAATTGCCATAGAGATGGCAGCAAGAAATATGAATTTAAATTTGCATAGTTAAATAGATAAATCTACATAAATTGCTATGGTTTGTTTCTCTCGTCTGATTTTTTTTTTTCCATTTATTTAGAAAACCCAACACCCACATTTTTGTGTGCAACAAGATTTTGACCCAAGTCCCTCAATTTTTTTTGTAAGCCACTCTAACGAACGAAACGTTTTTAATCCCAACTACATGTTGGGGTGTTTGTTTTGGTTATTTTTTTTTTAACAAAATGATAAATATAGCATTTGTTAAATTTTTCATCATCATCATCGGCACTATCACAGTCATCATAGTAAAGTTAGGCTTAACCCTTGAAAGGCAGTGTCTATGATATTTTAAGACAAAATATTTTTGCGAAATTTGTTTAAAAAGGTCAGCAAAGGTCAAAAAAGCTTTTAAAAAAGATTTCGAAATTTGTTTTTAGGCTTCGGTTTCTCTTATCCAGGCCCCACTGTTGAGCCTATAGTTTAATTCTTTCTCATTTCAGTTAAAAGTTTATGGCTCGATTGTGTATTGCAACTCAACTTTAATTGTGTTGCCAATTGCCAAAATGACATTACGTATTTCAAATGATAATCGATAATAGAACCTCAGTTGCCTTGTCAATTATTAATCATATTCTAGATGGCAACTAAAGTCAATTCTAGTTGCCAGTGAAAGATTATTTCAGCAATCGGGAATTTGTAGTGTCTATAATATTTTAAGAGAAAATATTTGTATGTAATTTGTTTAAAAAGGTCAGCAAAGGTCAAAAAAGATTTCGAAAATTGTTTTTAGTCTTTGGTTTTTCTTATCCAGGTCCCACTGTTGCCTGTAGTTTGATTCTTTATATTTTCAGTTAAAAGTTTATGGCTCGATTGTGTATTACAACTCAAGTTTACTTGAGTTGCCAAGATGACATTACGTATGGCAAATGATAAACGATAGCGGAACCTCAGTTGCCTTGTCAATTATTAGCCATATTGTATATGGCAACTAAAGTCAATTCTAGTTGCCAGTGAAAGAAATGTTATTTCAGCAACTGGAAATTTGTAGCTGCTGTGAGTTTTTTGCAAAAGAAAGCGGAAAAATATACTCCTCAGTTAAATGTAAGACTTTCTTTAGAAAAATTGACAAACTATGTTGTGACAACCTATGTTGTGTCATAGCAACTGCCATATACAACGCAACAGGTTATGTTGCCTGTAGACAAAGCAACTTAAAACCGGTTGTAGTACGCAATCAAGCCATTAATGTTATTTTTTTTAATTGCTAATTTTATTCTAAATATGATATTTTTATAATAAATGCTGGTGATTTTTTTCTTTGTCCAAAATATTTGATCTGTGATTAATATTAAGAGTTTTACAAAACTTTACCGGAAAAAAATTAGCTTAACATTGGCTTAGGATTGCACAGACCAACACGAAAAATGGTGCCTTAAATTTTTAGTCAATTTGTATACATCTTAAATAGGGCTCTAGTTCCTCTAACTCATTTTTTCGGTCTAGTTTTCGAGATATAAATTAAAAAAAAAAAACGCAGTTAAACGATTTTGAGTAACATAACTAAAGAACAGTTTAACTTACGTAGCAAAAGGAAAAAATCAAAATTAAATTAATCAAAATTACCCTGATGCTGCCCTAACATAATATGTACTCGAATCAGTAGTTTTGAAGATATAAGCAAATATATGACGAACAAATATTTAAATTTTTTTTTGTTTTTCAAAAATTCATAAAAAATAGAGATAATAACAAAAGTTCCAATATTTTTCTATAGGTTTATACCCCAAATGTCCTGCATAAAATCAAATATTTTTTGTAAATATGGATTAAATAGTTTTGATTTTATTACTAATTTTGTGAAACTACATCGCAGTTGTTAAATTTTTCATTGTATGTATAACGTATTTTCTTTTAATGATATCGAGAAGTTACTTTATTTCGAATAAAACCCACAATTGTGGATGGATTTTAACAAGATATCGCTTGCTATATGCGTGACATATTTCCCTATATGACTCAAGGAAAATAATGGAAAATTTGTTGTCTTTTCTATTTTTAATGAATTTTTAAAAAATAAAAATTTTTAAAAATAAAAATTTTATAAAAAAAATGTTTCATTAAAAAATGAGCGATATCTCCGAAACTACTCCATGGTATCAAAATAATGTCAATACAGTTTAAAGATAATATTGTAGCCGAATTTTGATTTTATAGTTTTACTGAATAGAATGAACCAATGATTAGTTACGTTACTATAAATCGAGTAACTATGTAGAGTTCTTAAAAAATTAATATCTCGAAAACTACAGTTGATACAAAAAAAGTGAATTAGAGGCATTGAAGCCCAATGATTAAGAAATCAAAGGCAACAAAAAACTTTTCATTTTGTCGGGCTGTGTTATTGCATAAAAAATTTTGGAAAAGTAAAAATATGTTAAAAAAAATCCATTAAAAAATGAGCAATATCTCCAAAACTACTTCATGATATCGAAGTAATGGTAATGCAGCATAAAGATAAAATTGTAGCCTATTTTAGATTTTTTATTTTTAGTGAATATAATGAACCGTTTTTCAGTTACGTTACTAAAAATCGCATAACTAAGTAGTTTTCTTAAAAAATTAATATCTCGAAAACTAGAGCTGATATAAAAAAAGTGAATTAGAGGCATTGAAGCCCAACGACTAAGGCAACAAAAAAGTTTTCTCTTTGTCGGGCTGTGTTATTGATTATTCAATTATTGAAAAATTAAAATATGTATAAAAAAAATTCCATTCAAAAATGAGCGATATCTTTGAAACTTCTCCACGGTATCGAAATAACGGTAATGCAGCATAAGGAAAATAATGTAGCCGAATTTCGATTTTGTATTTTTCTTGAATAGAATAAACTGTTTATTAGTTACGTTGCTATAAATCGCGTAACTATATAGTTTTCTTAAAAAAATAACATCTCGAAAACTAGAGCTGATTAAAAAAGTGGAATAAGAGACATTGAAGCCCAATGTCTATGAAATCTTAGGCACCAAAAAAAGTTATAATTTTAATGGGACTGTATTATAAATTCAAAAAAGAAAATCAACCTAATGCTGTCTATTTTAAATATATCTCAAACGCCTTTCAGCCCTTAAAGGGTTAATTGACTTTAGTGCATACAAATCTTAAAATTATCTCCACCACATTAAGGGGTTTAAATTTTTGGCTTTTTATAACTTTTACAGACTGTGAAAGTATAAATTTTTTTATAACCATTTTTTCATATAAATTGTAGATTTATATGACTTTTGCCTTAGGGTTTTCTTAGTTTTCGTTTTGTGCTATGTAGCTGGAAAACTTGAGCTCTATTTTTACTATGCACAAGATTAGTTTGAAATGATAAAGTGCATTTGGGTTGATTTAAAGGGAATTTAGAAGCAGTAACAAATGCCAGCACCAAAAACTAAACAAATGATATTGGTGACGTTTGTTTTAGAATAAAAAGAAGAAAACAAAAACTAAAACAAATAGTTAATGTAACCAAAAGCCATAAGATAGAGTTGGAGTCGTAATGTTGAAAGTCTGGGGTTTTTGTGTTGAGAAAAATATTCAAAACATTATTAATTTTATATACAAGTTAAAGACATTTTGGGTTATACAAAAAGTTAAATTTTGCTTAATTTAACAATATTTTGTTAAAGAAATAAGTGTATTGCTCTAGCTTACCATCGTATTGCAGTTATTTTTTGATTAAATTAGCAAAAATTGCAAAGAAAGGTAAAGAGAGGCCTTTTTCTCGTTTCTAGAATTCTATAATGTTCTTTTCAGAGCTAATCATTACCGGGTAATGCAAAAAGTAATGCATATTCAATTTTTCATATTGTGAATTACCATTTCTCGTGAAATGTTAAATTAATGTTCTCTTAAATGTTCTAAAATGTATAAAATAATATGAAAATATTTTATGGGAATTCTACGACATACAACTGAAGCGCCATCATGTGAATTGCTCTATTTGTTACTCAAACAGAGGAACGATATACGTAAAATCTTGTCTATTTCTTAGATTTTAAAAATCTTATCGCCAGCTTCTCATTATAAAAAAATCGTTCTTACCTTTTTTAAATCATTTTATGAAATACTGTTTAATTAAGTTCAAAAAAGTATTGAAAATTTTCACAACATACCTGCAAATAAACAAGAAGTAAAGAAAAACAATTAGTAAATGTTTCAGAACAAAAGGATGTCTTACAATAAAATCTCAGTTTCGAAATGAGAAAAAAATATAAAAAGTTATTAAAACTTATTCAAAAAAAAGTTATTGAAGTAATTACTAAATAACTCATACTCTCAAAACAGGTAAACGAAAGGACAAACTGAAACCTAAAGTTGTATAATTAACCCTTTAAGCACCTTTACTAGAGGCTTTGTTATCCATTTGAAAGGATTGATCAAGGACAAAAAATTTTCTTCAGTAAATTCTTTGTATCAACATTTTTTTTAGTAAATTTTTGTATCAAACATTTTTTTATTAAATTTTTTTATCAAAAGTTTTCTTTAGTACAATTTTTGTATCAAAAATTTTCTTTAGTAAAATTTTTGTATCAAACATTTTATTAAGTAAAATTTTTGTATCAAAAATTTTCTTTAGTAAAATTTTTGTATTAAAAATTTTCTTTAGTAAAATTTTTGTATCAAAAATTTTCTTTAGTAAAATTTTTGTATCAAAAATTTTCCTAAGTAAAATTTTTTTATCAAAAATTTTCCTAAGTAAAATTTTTTTATCAAAATTCTCTTAAGTAAAATTTTGTTATCAAAACTTTTCTTTAGTAAAAATTTTTGTCTCAAAAATTTTTCTTAGCAAAATGTTTGTGTCAAGAATTTTTTTTAGTAAAATTTTTGTTTCAAGAATTTTTTTTAGTAAAATTTTTTTTATCAAAATTTTCTTTAGTAAAATTTTGTTATCAAAAATTTTCTTTAGTAAAATTTTTGTATCAAAAATTTTCTTTAGTAAAATTTATCTAACAAAAAATTTCTTTAGTAAAATTTTTCTAAGAAAAACTTTCTTTAAAAAAATTTTTTTAAGAAAAATTTTCTTTTGTAAAATTTTTGTGTCAAAAATTTTCTTTAGTAAAATTTTTGTCACAAAAATTTTCTTTAGTAAAATTTTTGGTATCAAAAATTTTCTTTAGTAAAATTTTTGTATTCTTTAGTAAAAATTTTTGTCTCAAAAATTTTCTTTAGTAAAACTTTTTGCCTCAAAAATTTTCTTTAGTAAAAAATTTTGTCTCAAAAATGTTCTTTAGTAAAATTTTTGTATCAAAAATTTTCTTTAGTAAAATTTTTGTATCAAAAATTTTCTTTAGTAAAATTTTCGTATCAAAAATTTTCTTTAGTAAAATTTTCGTATCAAAAATTTTATTTAGTAAAGTTTTTTTCAAATTTAAAAATTTTTTTATAAAAAATTTTCTTTAGTAAAATTTTTCTATTTAAAATTTTCTTTAGTAAAATTTTTGTATCAAATTTGTAGGAAACATTGATACAAAAATAAATAGACTGGGATCAAGTGCGAATAATTTTTCTTTTTGAATAATATTTACATTACGACAATTTTGGTATTTTTTGAAAGAAAAAAATTATTTTGTAAAATTTTTGTATCAAAAATTTTCTTTAGTAAAATTTTTGTATCAAAAATTTTCTTTAGCAAAATTTTTTATCAAAAATTTTCTTGAGTAAAATTTTTTTTTATCAAAAATTTTCATAAGTAAATTTTTTTTTTCAAAAATTTTCTTTAGTAACATTTTTTTTTATCAAAAATTCACATTTGTAGGAAATTTTGATACAAAAATTAATAGACTGGGACCAAGCGCGAATAATTTTTCTTTTTGGAAAATGTTTACAAACCGGTTTGTAATCTAAATCGTTTTTGACTTGATCTACAATTGACCCCTTGGCCATAAAAGGGTTAACAAATGTTCTTTTTCCTAATTTGCCTTTTAAATATAAAGGACAACATTAAAAATCCTGACAAATTAACAGTTAAAGACACTAATTTCTTAGCTTTTTAATTCTAAATTATTTTGTACTAGATCTTCTGTATCCGCCTTGGCCAAGAAAGGGTTAAAAAGGACATCATAAGTTAGACCGCAGCTAACATAGTAAATTACACAAAAAATTACACGTCAAAAGTAATGAAAAATTTGTGGGAAATATAACAAATGTTACAATATTATACCGAGAATGTCCTTACATTCAACCAATCATCCTTCTGTTCCTCCTTCCTTCCATTTATTTACCGCTCCCTTTTGTCCTTGTGGGAAAAGTGTCTAGCAGAAGTAAAGAAAGTAAAAGTAAGGAATTAAAACTATTTTTCCTAGCGAATTTTAGAAACAATGCCATAAATATAGCTCGAAAAAAAACATAAATTTGTATTTAACTAAAAATAAACTTAATATTGGGGAATAGAACTCAGAACCTTGCACCCAACTGCTGCTCTTCACAATTAAAACCAAATAAACTTACTAGAACCTGCATAAAACTGCCAACCTTAAAATGTTTATGATCCTTAAGGACTAAACAAATTCATGAATATTGCTCCTTTAAAATGCAAAAGTATAACAAAAATGCAAGTGTTTGAGTAACAAGGAGTGAGAGTTGAAATAAAATTTAAGGACTATTTGGTGCTGTTTTTTTACTAAATATTTTTCAAAATAAATTAAAAAAAAAACTGTAACAACGTTAGGGGAAATTTGTGCAAATATAATTTTTTATGAGGTGCAAATAAAACTAAACATGCAATTTCTCATTTAATTTTTGTTTTCTACCAAAAAGGACCTCCAACCAGCTACAAATAATATGGCCAATGCTTTCCCTTGTTAAAATGAAGTAGTAAAACTTATGGGTAGACATAATAAAATAATGCCAAAAACACGCGTCTTTATAAATTGGCTATAACTACAAAATAACAATAAGTATCAGGATAAAAAAAGGACATACGAAATATAAAAAAAGCAAATCCTTGCCAGACTTATAGTCAGACAAGAGTAACTTAAGGAAGAAGTAAAAAAAGAAATGAAAACCATAAAAAACCTTGAGAAAGGAAATATATAGAATTTCCGTTTCTTCTTTCAAGTTCTAAAGGAAAAATGTCTGTCTTATCCTCAGACAAGAATGCAAACATAATGTGTTAATTTTTATGGAATTTTATATTGTGTTTTCAAGGATATAACAGGATATTCAGGACCAAAATTGCGATACACTGAAGAAAATATAGTAATATTAAAAAAAAATACTTTTTAAATAACACTACTCCACAAAATGAAACTTTTTGTCTCACAATTGGCCACCCACTATATTTTTTTGGTATGGTATTCATAGAATTAAAAATTTTTGTACTTAGGGGGCCATAATACATCGAAATTAAATAGTTTGACTTCAAAGTAATTTCTCTTGTTGAAAAGTGTAATTGAAAAAAGTGTATTGCACTAGAATGCCATATTCAGGTATGCGATGGAAAACGATCGTTTTCAAATCGATCGATTTCGGATGTATTTTTAAGATAATTTTCGGTTATTTCCCCAAAAATTATGAAAATTTGGGCTTTAATCCTTTTGACTGATATATCGCACTTGTTCAACAAGAGGGTATTAACTCAAAATTTTTAAATTTTCACTTTTTAGAAAAAATTGATGTGTAGTGGTCTTATCTACCCATTGTAAAAATCTGACATCATTTTCACTATAATTTCGCCAAAAAACTACAGTCTTACCCCTCTTCTTTATATGAAAGTAGTAGTAAAATAAAAAAGTTTTTTGACTCTACTGAAAATTTTAAAATTTTAAGTTAATAGCCAAGTGCGATATAATCTTCTATTTGGTTTGAATTTTTGAGGGAAATAACCGAAAAATACCTTAAAATTATATCTGAAATCGATCGATTTGAAAACGATCGATATTTGGATTCTAGTGCAATACAATCAATATAAACTCTTTGATACTTCTTAACGAGGAATTGAATAAGTTTTCCAAAAACTAATACTAAGTGTATTGCACTAAATTCCTAACATATTTTGCTTTTATTAATAATATTTTTCTTTGATTTCTTTCTTCCGAAACCTTTCATTTCTCCGACAAAATTTCCTGTTTCCACCCACAAAAGTCTGGGGTAGAACAGAGTCAATATCTTACCATGTCTAGTTCTTTCAACAGACTCGAGTCATTTACTTTTTTTGTCCTAAACTTAAAGGAAAGGAAAACAAATTTCAAGTACTTTTTCATATGAGCTCATAAGTTCTGCAAACATCATTCGTTATATCAAAAGAATCACTAAAATGCAAAAAATACAAAAAAAAAAAAATACAAAAAAGTGGTGGTAATGTTTCAAAAAAAAAAAAGAACATTCTAAACCAGAAAGAAATTCTACATAGAAAGAAAAAACATTCTTATAAAAAACCAACAAACAAGTGCCAAAGTATTTCCTGATATTGCAACCGGAAATGCAGCAACGAATGAAAAAAAACCCAGCAAATTTCAAGGGTTGGCATTAGAATTTTGAAAACTAAAGAGAACATAAAAAATAAACTATAAAGCGAAAACATTCTCATTTTTATTAAGAGGAAGATAGAAAAAGGAAATTTTTTAAGAAATAAAAAAAAATGTTATTACAAAAATTTTTATTTCCAAAAGTTGTTGAAAAACTAAAATAAAAGTGAATGTTTCTAAACAAAATTTCGTTAGTTTTTTGTTTCGAAAATCAAGTGTAAGTTTTATTGTTATTTTTTTCTTGCTGTAAATTGCTAAAGTTTAAAAATTGTTTAAAGTTTTATTTAGAGACATCATGTGTTTTTTTTTTTTTTTGGGAGATAACAATAAATGATGTTTCATTTTGAGATAAATGATTCGTGATTGTCTTTTCAAAATTTTAATTTTATTTTTATTATATTTTTTCTAAGTTCTTTCTTTCTAAGTTAATGAACGCCACAAAAATAATTTTCAGAAAATTCAACCCTGCAAATAACTTGTTCAACGATGATGGAAGCTTCTTCACGAGTGACGACCATATGTTTTGTCAAGTTTAAATGTGTTAGTAGATATGCTTTGTGTGTATTAATTTCGGTCATTCATTTCTTGTAGGGTAGCTGATTTCTATATAACAAACAATTTAAGTTCCCGTTTCTCACTCTGTCCAATATAAGGGGGAGCCCTTTACTGATTTGAGTGAGCAAAACCTAACGTACACTGTCATTATCCGGTTCGAAGGACCATTTAAAATCTTCTTCCTTCGTTTTCGAATTTAAAATTTTAGTGAACTGCTCCTAGCTTTGATCGTTTTACAAAAACAGTTCCGCGAGTCTGATATTTTTTTAATTGGATTGAACGAAATAAATTTATTTGTTAGAAGGGTAGTTTTGGTTTTCAAACATAAAACATACTAACTTTATATTTATCTGATCCATTAGGTTCGAAGGGCCATTTCCTATTGTATTTATTTAACCCAGTTCGAATGGCCGTTTCTCTATTAATTATTTCAAATTCAAAGAAATAAAAGTATATTTGTTCGAAGGCTCATTTCAGATTTGATACTCTTATGTAAAACCCGCTTTATATTTATTTAATCCATCAGGTTTGAAGAACCATTTCATGTTGTATTTATTCGATCCATTAGGTTCAAATTCAAATTTTTATTGGATTCTAAGAATTAAATGTCTAACTGTTGGAGGGTCACTTGTGTTTTCATGCATAAGAACTTAGACTTAATATTTATTTAATCCATTGGTTGCGAAGGACTATTTCTTGTTGTAGTTATTTAAACCATTAGGTTCGAAGGACCATTTATCGTTTTAAATTGTTCTCATTTTTACTGGATTCAAAGAAATAAATGTTTATTTGTTGGAAGTACTCTTTCTGCTTTTATACATAAGAAGTATTACCCTCTTTATATTTATCAGATCCATTAGGTTCGAAGGACCATTTAATGTTGCATTTATTGGATCCATAAGGTTCGAATGACCATTTCTTAATTTATTATTTCTTATTGTTCTAATTTCTGTAAGATTCAAGGAAATAAATGTGTAGTTGTTCGAAGTCCTATTTCTGTTTTTATACATAAGAATTAAGACCCTCTATATATTTATAAAATCCATTACGTTCGAAGGACCATTTCCTTTTGTATTTATTAGATTCATTATGTTCGAATGACCATTTCCCCATTTATTATTTCAGATTATTCCCATTTCTATTGGATTCAAAGAAATAAATGTTTATTTGTTCGAAGGTCTATTTCTTATGCATAAAAGCTAAGACCCACTTTATATTGATTTGATTAATTAGGTTCGAAGGACCATTTCTTGTTGTATATATTTGACCCATTAGGTTACAATGAATATTTCCCGATTAATTGTTTCTTATTGTCCTAATTTTTATTGGATTAAAAAAAATAAATGTCTATTTGGGTTATTTCTATACACAAGAATTTAGAATCTTTTTATATTTATTTGATTGATAAGGTTCGAAGGACCATTTCTTGTTGTTTTTAAACAAAAACACCAAGTTTGAATGACCATTTCTCAATTAATCATTCTCTAAAATACTTTAGTTACATTTAAATGACATTTTGATTTTAATTTCCGAAAATTCTTTGAGAATCAACTGACATGTTTTATATGTGGTAGCGGATTACTGACATGTTTCATATGTGGTAGCGGATTACAGCAAAAATCATCATCAAACTTAACTAGATCCACTAGGTCCTTCTGAGGTATTACAAAATGCTTAAAAGTAATAACATTTTCATTCCACAATCTCTATTATTTCCCATTTAAAAATGTTTTATTAAAACATATTTAGTCATTAATCATTTCGAATAAAGTTTAGCTCTTGCAACACTTAACCATAATTAAATTTTACACTTCAAAAAATCCATCACTTACATGTACGGCTGGCTAATAAACTGATTCATATTTTCATGAAAAAAGAAGTAAACCCATTTCTCGTTTAAACAATGACTAGGAAAAACCTTACAATAGAAAAAAAACCGTCCCTAAGCCAGCATTAAAATCTAAATGCAGCTAAAAACTCTAGAGGCGTGCATACCACACACAGCAGTGAGGCAGCAGCAAAACATTTGTAGCAGCAACAAGAAAGTGTTGGAATACAAATAAGACTAGTAGCAGCAGCTTTTTTTAAAGCCAATAATAAAATAAAGGTATATAATGGCTACAGACGGACAGACCTCTAAGGTACCACAATAGACAGACAGACAGACTTATACTAATAAGTAATAAAATAACAGCAACATGTCCAGGTGCGATTTATTATAAAATACCAAAGGACTGAAATGAAAGACAAAGCTCTGGCTAACCAGGTTTACGCTGTGTGGCAGTAAAACGTTTAAAAACTATTACAAGGAATTGTCATCCAGCCATACTAAGATCGTACAGAGGCAGACAGTAGAGCAAGGATAAAACGAAAAAAGAGTTTATATAGTTAAATGTTAAATATTATTAAGATTGTCCTAAAAGTATGCTACACAAATGTTTGCTTGAAACTATGAAGTTCGAACAACAACAGAAGCCAGAATTTATCAAACTAAAAGGTTCGAATGACCATCATAACTCATGAAGTTCAAGGAGAGTTAAAGGTTTAATAAGGAGCTATATTTAGTAGCTAAAAATATTGTTCCTTTCCAGAATTTATCAAACTAATAGGTTCGAATGACCATCATTACTCAAGAAGTTCGAAGGACCATATTTAGCATGAAGTGCAAAGAAAAGTAAAACATTAGGTTTAATACGTTTTAATAAGAAACTATATTTGGAAGCTAAAAATATAGCTTCTTTCCAGAACTTATCAAACTAAAAGGTTCGAATGACCATCATAACTCATGAAGTTCGAAGGACCATATTTCGTCATGAAGCTTAAAGAAAAGTAAAACATAACGTTTAATACGTTTTTATAAGGAACTATCTTTGGTAGCTAAAAATATTGCTCCTTTCCAAAATTTATCAAACTAAAAGGTTCGAATGACCATCAAAACTCATGAAGTTCGAAGGACCATCTTTTGTCATGAAGTTCAAAGAAAAGTGAAAGAAACCGTTTAATACGTTTTAATAAGGAACTATATTTGGAAGCTAAAAATATAGCTTCTTTCTAGAACTTATCAAACTAAAAGGTTCGAATGACCATCATAGCTCATGAAGTTCGAAGGACCATATTTTGTCATGAAGTGCAAAAAAGTAAAGCATAATGTTTAATACGTTTTAATAAGAAACTATATTTGGAAGCTAAAAATATAGCTTCTTTCCAGAACTTATCAAACTAAAAGGTTCGAATGACCATCATAACTCATGAAGTTCGAAGGACCATATTTTGTCATGAAGCTTAAAGAAAAGTAAAACATAACGTTTAATACGTTTTTATAAGGAACTATATTTGGAAGCTAAAAATATGGCTTCTTTCCAGAACTTATCAAACTAACAGGTTTGAATGGCATCATAGCTCATGAAGTTCGAAGGGCCATATTTTGTTATGAAGCTCAAAGAAAAGTAAAAGATAAGGTTTAATACGTTTAAATAAGGAACAATATTTGGAAGCTAAAAATATAGCTTCTTTCCAGAACTTATCAATCTAAAAGGTTCGAATGACCATCATAACTCATGAAGTTCGAAGGACCATATTTTGTCATGAAGTGCAAAGAAAAGTAAAACATCGCGTTTAATAAGTTTTAATAAGGAACTATATTTTTTAGCTAAAAATACAGCTCCTTTCCATAGTTGATCATCATATCCTTGTTGCACTGTATATTTATTGGTCTGAAGGAGGTAAGAGAAAAACATATTTAATACTGGAACAAATGAAACAATAATCCTGACAAAGCACAACATTTATTATTGAACTATTTGCTGGTAGTTATAGTACTCAAACTCTAGCACTCATATAATGCAATAATAGAACGAGTAGTAGTAGTAGTAGACTTGGGGCTGATTGCTGCAGTTTTGCTATTGACTCCTCTGAAATGTACTTACAATTTTTACAAAAGCCCCAGCATCTCCTCCAACATACAAAACTCCTGGTAATGTTTAAAATGATGTTGGTTGGTGTTGCTTGGTTGCTTTGAAAAATAACAAACATTCTCCGATTTTTTTTTTTGGTTGGCTCCTTTTTCATACATCGAGAGTTAAAAAAGAAATCATACCATCCATGTCAAGTGGGTACTTAAGCGCCAGACAATGAATGCTTTATAATGGATGTTAAAAGAAATGGAAATGACGTATAACTCGACTTGACTAAGGCTAAAATGAAATAAAGTGCAAAAAAAAAACAAACGACGAGAAAATAAAAATGGAAAATAATAATAATCCAGACTCTTGTTTAAATACGACATCAACATTGAATGTAAAGAGGAAACATTGAAAACGTGATTTTTTTTCTTTCTTTCTGGTGGCCCAACAAGAAAAAGCCAAGTCGTTGGAAACAAATATTCAAAAACATCACTTGATATTGAAATACATTATATTAAAATGAAATAAATTTAAATTGAATTATGTTATATGGAGAATTATGAAAAGAAGAAAATAAATCATAAAATAAGTTTTATGGTCCTTCGAACTTGATAGTTTTAATGAAAAAGGGTTCGAGGGACTACTTTAGTTGCTTTAAATAATAACAAGCATAGGCAGACGAGGAGTTTCTTCGAGCATTACAGCTATTGGTTAAGACTGATATAAACGATAGGGTATGGTCCTTCGAACCGGATAGTTTTAATGAAATGGGGTTCGAGGGACTACTTTAGTTGCTTTTAATAACAACAAGCATAGGCAGACAAGAAGTTTCTTCGAACATCACAGCTATTTGTTACGACAGATAAAAACGATAAGGTATGGTCATTCGAACTGGATAGTTCTAATAAAAAAAGGTTCGAGGGACTACTTTCGTTTCTTTTAATAACAACAATCAAAGTTAATCATAGGCAGATGAGAAAAGTTTCTTCGAACATCACAGCTATTTGTTAAGAAAGACAGAAATATGTGGCCCTTCGGACTGGATAGTTATAATGAAAACGAGTTCAAAGTCCACTTCCGTTATTATTAATTCGAACAGAGTTGATGTCGTTTAAATTTCAATTTCAATCATATTCAGTTTCATCGAAGGCTATTGAAACCAAAAAATAATATTTGGAAGAGCCTATCACTGCTTTAAGTAAGTGGAGAGCCTGGTCCAGCTGATAAATTGCTATTAACAGCAACATTCAGGGTTAATACCATTTTATATTCAAATCACAGGCAGACAAGAAAAGTTTATTCGAACATGAAAGATATTGGTTAGTAAAGACAGAAACGGTACAATAACTTGTTCGTCCTTCGAACCGGATAGTTCTAATGAAAACGTGCTCAAAGTCCTTTTTAGTTGATATTAATTAGAACAAGCAGAGTCGTTGCTGTTTCTATTTCAATCAAAGGCAGACGAGAAAAGATTCTTCCGAAGCTATTAATGTTCTTGAATGTGAAATTTGAATTCTTTCTCTTTAACACAGTTGTCGGTACGAAGCTCTCTCTGAGAAAAATTAAAGTTCTCTCAAAAACATGTATCCAGTCCTTTTTTCTATTATTTATTGCAACTTTACATGTCAATAGGGGATAGTTAAAGATCTTTTTAATATTTTAGGGTCCAAATCGCCGCATTTAATATCGATTGAAAACTCACACTTTTAAGCAAATATTGTGTAGTATACCTTAGGGATTTTTCAAATAATTTATTTTGCAAAAAATATTTGTAAATAGCGAATTTAGAAATTCTAATGTTTTCATATATGAAAAATTAAATTTGCTCGAAGGACCATTTTTATTTTGATACATAAGAACTTAAAGGTTAAAATTACTATTTCTCCTAGTATTCATTTGATCCAAAAGGTACCATTGAACATTTCTTATTGTATCAATTACTGCATTTAAATTTAAATGATGTTTTGCTCCAAATTTCTATGAGGATCAAAGGAGCATTTCTTTTTGTAGTATTAAAGATCAGGCAGCTGATTACAGCAAGATCTACATTAGATTGATTCTTGATATTTGATCTCTTTTAAACTATTTTGTTTAGTGTAAGAAATGGTCCTTCAAACCTTTTAGGTATGAAATAAAGTGGTCAATCGAACTTTCGAATTCAAAAGATTGGAATGTAAATGATCTTTTGAATTCTATACATTTTGTTGAAAAGAACAAAGAAAAAAGTGGAATCAGTATAGTCTAAGAAATGGTCCATCGAACCTGATCATTGTATAAATGCTTCTAAAGTTTCTCCTTCGACGAGATCAGGCAGCGAATTACAGCGAAACCATGATCAAATTAATCTAGATCTACCTTAGATTAATTCTAGATAATCCAGCTCTTCGTCTTGATTCCCGATAAGGAAATTTTGGCCTTTAGTACGTTAGAGATGAAATAAATTTAAACGAAAATTGTGCCATTAATCTTTTAACTTGAAAAAGGGAAAAAATTGGTCTTTTTAACGAGTTTTGAAGCAGAAACAATGACTAAAAAAGGTCTATTGAAGCCTTAAATTTAAACAAGAAAATGGTCCTTCGAACTTCTTAATGCTTAGATTTTAAGAATAAATATTCTATAGAAATACTAAAAGGCCCTATGCTCCACTGGGAGTCAAGGATAACAGAAGAAGAAGAAATACTAAAATGTATATTAAAAGTACTAAAAAATTGTTGAGTAAAATGGTCCTTCAAGTCGAATAGTTATAGCGCTTTTAAAATGTTATGGTTCTTCGTACCTTTGAGCCTTTATTAATAAATTATATTCCTTATTTAGAGCATTTCTAATAGAAACTATTAAGAAGATTGTACTAACTTCTTTATACTTAACAATAAACTTGAACTAACTTCTATTATGATTGTTGGTCCTTCGAACCCATTAATTAGAAAGAAATTAAATAAAATACACAAAAATGAATCAATAACTTTTGTAAAGATTTCATGAAACTAATAGAAAACAATTCTATTAACCTGCCACAAAATGTTACAAAGCTCCCCGCTATTACCCTAAATATGACATTTTTACTTGCATCATGAAGCCAATAAGCCAACAACAACAACTACAACTGAAACAATGTCAATTTAAGCTCTTCTATGTAATTTCTTTTGTTTCACGTATCATTTTGCAGACATAATCGAACTAAAACTGATTCTTATGGTTCATTTATTGAATCATGCCGCCACAGACAATGATGGTTAGATTGGCTACATGTCCTAGAGCTTAGGTGGGGCAGGAGTAAATTTATATAGAGTGAAAAATATAGAAAGGCTAAGGGAGATAGAACGAGAGTGAGTGTAAGAAGGGTAGTATGACATTTGTAATCTGTTTTTAGACAGTTATTAAATGCAACATGTTTTATGCGACATTTTAATGTAATGATGATGATAAAGATAATGGTCATTATTAGCTATAATTTTTCAAAAGGATTTTCTTGGATATGTGATAAATTGTACGCAATTTAAGAGTTCGTAGAACTATTATTTGATTTAAATGAATTATGTTGTATTCAAAAATAGCCAAAATTAAAGAGTAACATTTGCAGTTTAAGGCCCTTCGAACATAGGTTCGATGGACCATTTTATTTTACATCATAAATTTTTTAATTTTTTAAGATTAATTTTTTAAGTCCTAAAAATATCTAAATAAAGCAGTTTAAATTAATTGCTTTAACTTTTTATAAATGTCAATATTTTTTCTTGTTACATTCAATTTTAAAATTTTCAATTCTGCTATTTTTTTTTATCTTCCAACAGAAAATCTTCGTTAGTCTCTCATCTTAATTTAAATTTGTATTTATTTAACTTTATTTTAAGCTTTACATAATTTTTTTTAGCTTTTGTTATTTTTCACTTAATTGCCACTTCAATTAATTTAACATTTTTAATCTCGACTGTAAACAACAACTAATTAAATTTTCTTAACGATATCGCTCGGTCGTTGTTTTTTTTTTTCTTTCTCATTTAAGTCGACTTTACCACTTAAGTTATTTAGCAAAAAGGTTTGTCTGGGAAAGGATGTATGGATGAATGAAAAGGGAAGGAGTGAGTGTGATTGCTCAGCTCTGGAGCATATTTAAACATTAATTAAAGTTTTAAAGAAACAACAATTTATTAAACATTTCTATTTAAGATTTTATATTTTTTGCATAGAAGAATATAAAGTTATTTTTAGCTTTAGTTTATTTCCAACTAATTGTGTTTAAATAAAAATTTCCTGTCGTTAGATATTTTTTTTCTTAGAGTTTACAAATTAAAAAATTAAAAGTACCAGAGAAAATTGGAAAAGTAATAAAAGTTTTGGAGGAATAAGAAATTTACACGCTATAGAAGGCAGACATGATGAAATGGTCCTTCGAACATGTTGGATATAAAATGAAGTTGTTCATAAAAAATTTTAAATATCAAAATATTAAACCAAATCCTATTAAATATGAATATTGGAAAGACTGTTTTGTTTAGTTTCAGAAATGGTCCTTCGAACATGTTGGGTATGAAATAAAGTGACCCAGTAAACCTATATCATTCAAGGTGTAGGTTTTATTAAACTAAATCTATAAATTTATTACAGAGTAAAAATATTGATATTACAGTTTAATTTTTTTCAAAATAAAGGGGGTCCTTCGAACCTGTTGGGTATGAAAAAAATTGTTCTATTGAATCTTTGAATTCAAAAGATTAGGAAGTATATGATTATTTTAATTCTAAAGATAAAACAAAAATCGAATCTCTATAGTCTCAGAAATGGTCCATCAAACCTGATCATTGTATAAATGCTTTTACAGATTCTTCTTCGAACATTTTATAGCTGAAAGTAATTAAAGTTTTTGATGAATATTTAAAGTTTAAAATGTACAAAGACCAAGGAATATATTAGAAGAGAAATGGTCCATCGTACCTTTGAATTCAAAAGATATGGAAGCAAATGATTATTTAAATTCTAAATATTTTGATGAAAATAATAGATCATTAAATGGATTTAGCATAGTCTGAAAATGGTCCATCGAACCTGATCATTGTACAAATGCGAGAAATAAGAAATGGTTTTTCGAACCTATAAAATAAGAAATGGTCCTATGAACCTGGTCTATCGAACCTTTGAATTAAAACGATTGCGAAGTAAATGATAGTTTCAATTCCAAAGATTTCGTTGAAAAGTATAGGGCAAAAAATGGAATTATAGTATAGTCTGAGAAATGGTCCATCGAACCTGATCATTGTATAAAAGCTTTTAAAGGTTCGAATATGTTAAAACTTACAGTAATGAAAGCTTTGGATGAATATTGAAAAAGAAACCTTTGAATTCAAAAGATATGGAAGCAAATTATTATTTAAATTCTAAGGATTTTGATGAAAATGATAGGTCATTATACATCGAACCTGATCATTGCAAAAATGCGAGAAATAAAAAATGGTCCTTCGAACCTATTGGATATGAAAAAAGCTGTCGATCGAACCTTTGACTTCAAAATGTTATGAAATAAATGATTATTTTAATTCCAAAGATTTTGTTGAAAAGTATAAAACAAAAATAGAATCGGTGTAGTCTAAGAATTGGTCCATCGAACCTGATCATTGTGCAAATGCTTTAAAAGGTTCTTCTTCGAATATGTTAAAATTGAAAGTATTGAAAGTTTTCGAGATATATTGAAAGTTTGAAATGTACTAAGAACAAAAAGTTTATTAAATGGAAAATGGTCCTACAAACCCGATAGAAACAAAAAGAATCAAACTTATCAATTCAATAGATTTTACTGCAAAAAACAAAAAGCTGACATAAAAAATAATTATTACATTGTCTAGTATGGAAATTGGTCCTTCGAACCTGATTTTTTTAATTAATACCAATAGATTATTCCTTTATAATATTTCCAAATACAAAAAAGAAATATAAAAAAGTTCTTTGAAAATTTCAATATTAACAGATACAAGCGAAAAATCTCCGTTAGATTCAATACAAAGCAGTAGTCATACCTCAAACTTCTAAGATCCAAAATATAGAGGGAAAGGGATTTTAGATTTTCTAAAATATATAAAGCATAAAATCAATAGAAATTATTTGGCGGAGTTGAAGCTTTGACTGAAAAGATAAAATGGTCCTTTAAACCTGATCGTTTTAGTGACAACAAACACAGAAGTGGACCACCAAACGCTTAGATTCGAAAGTGTAGAAACTTAATACATTTTAAATTTTAAGATCTACAAAACTTTGTAATTCATGCGATTAGAAGTCAAATTCTAAAGTTTTTTATATGAAACTATCAACAAAAAATCTTGATTTAAGACGAGAAATGGTCCTTTAAATTTAGAAGTGCCAGAGCTTTCAAAATATTAAGCAGGAAGAAAGCCTGTCTTCAAATCGGATATTGGATACAAAGACAAAAATCATTCCTGGAACTTCTAAGATCCAAAATATCGCAATAAAGGGATTGAAATTTCTACTAAAACATATGAAGCAGAAAATCAATTGAAATTATTGGGTAGTTTTTAAAAAGACAAAATGGTCCTTCAAACCTGATAATTTTAGTAACACAAAGAATACAGAAGACTTTCAAACTCCGAAATTCGAAAGTTTATAAACAAATTCTAAAGTTTTTTATATGAAACTATCAAAAAGAAATCTTGATTAAAGATGAGAAATGGTCCTTCAAGTACTGGATATTATTTTTAATTGAAAGGAGTTTTGATCTTCTACGAGAGCTCAAGCTTTAAAGCTTCTAAGAGTGATCGACATTACTAAACAGTTAATTTAAATTCTCCTGATTTTAAAGAAATTCTCCCCACTTCTACAAAATTTAATTTTTCCCCAAATTCCCTTTTTATATTACCTTTCTTCAGATGTAGGAGATATAATTTTTTTTTAACACAAGACATTTCTATTCTCAAAACAAAACTTTTGTTTTATCGAAGTTTGTTAAAAGTTTAATAGAAAAACAGCCAGCCAGCAGAAGAGACAACAAACAGCAGCAGCACAAACTTTTCATATTGAAATATTAATTTATAAATAAAATGCATTCACCTGTAAAAGTTTGTGATTTTATTTATTTATTTTTTTTTTGCTGGTTAAAAAACAGCAAAAGTTTAATTAAAGTTTTGCAGCAGGAGATTTAATATATAAATTAATTTCTTTGTAATAAACAAATCATATAAATAAGTAACAAAGCAATTATGAGGGTAATTGAACTTATGAGAAAATTATGAACAAATTATGGAATTGAATTTAAAGAGCTTTTAATAGAAATTGTTAATTGCTTAAGCTTTATTAGAAATTTTTTTCAAAATCATTTATGCTTTAGACAAAAATTTGCCGTATGGTCGTTTTGAAAAATCCCATAAAAAAATGAGTATACCGCTTATACTTTACCTTGGAAACAACTAATGGAGACGATTATCCAATGAGAGAAAGCTAAGGCACATACACGTGCTCATGAAATTTATGTTTGTTTGTGCGTTTATAAGTTTTTATTGCTCTTTATCCACTTTAATTTCATATTTGACAGAAAAAAATGTATGGAGTGCAATACATTTATATTATATTGTCTTTGCTTTAGACATAACGAACTAATTGAGAATTATAAGGCCTTAACATATGATACTAAAGCTTAAACCTAACAATTTTTTTTATATTTCTAGAATGTGCCCTCATAAATTTAAAATTTAAGGTATTAAAATTTAAATTGCTTTACGATATTTTCAATTTTATTATATTACAAATTTTCTACTTTACTTCACAAAAAAAAATCTAAATTTACTAGACAATATTAACAACAAAAAAAATAGTTAACAAAAAATCCAAAAGCTCAAAAAAAGGACATCTCTACAAAACACCAAAAAACAACACCATATTGACCAAAACTCCATAAAACGACTAAACTTATTGCCACTAAAATATAAACCCACACACACAATTTCTTTTTATACCTTTAAAAAAAAGGAAGTCTATGTCCTTTTTTTCGCCTTGTTGTGCTCATTTTATTCACAAGACACTTTTGCCGTCAGAAAGGAAATATATAGAAAATAATGTGGGTTGTGGAACACAGAAAAAAAACGGAAAGATAGGAGACCGTTGAAATAAGCATTTCAGTTGAGTATATATTTTTTAGTAGGGATATAAAGGTGACAATAACTTAAAGGACAATGAACTTGAAAAAAAAGTTTTTTGGACGTTTTTTGTGAGTTTAAAAAAAGTTAAAAGAAAACCAGCAGCAATAACGAGCAAATAAAATTTAGATAATAACGAGACATGTGTCTTCGTGAAATAAAATAAAAGTTAAATTAAAAACAGTTAAGGAAAATGTGGAAAAAGTTAACAAATTTCAACTAAAAAATACCTAAAGTCTTTTAAAGAAATATAAAAATAGAACAACTTAATTCAATTGCGGTTAGGATTTTGCTTCTTTTTTTGATTTCAAGCTCAAAAATTTTATAAATTTAAAATAATAGTAAGTTTTTTCCAAAAATTTGGCCATTGATTACACTTTCGTTTACCAAGGGTTAGTTAAAAGGTCAATTGACTCCACTTTGATTTGTTTAATGGAGGTAAAAAAGACTAAAGCTTCAACACGCAAACTTTTGTATTGCTAATTCCTAATACAAATTAAAAGTAGAGAGAACTGAAAACAAAAGAAAATGTATTATAAATTTTCTAGAGCAACGTTGGCCAAATGGAGAGCGTTTTAAATTTTATTCCCCTGCAACGCAAATAATGGCTAACGTTGTTATAGAGCATCGAAGGGTACAGATTACGTTTCCTTTCACTAGTAGTAGGAATTGTTGTTTTTGCTATACATATGATTTGTAATTGTGCTGCCCTTCACTGTTATAAAGCGACCATATGATACCCTACACTTCTAAGGTCATAAGTGAATCGATTATTAAGTTCATAAGTGAATCGGTTATAAGTTCTAAAAAAATCTCTTCTAGATTTTTGACGAGATTTAAGTACATTTCATAGGAGCTAGGGTCAAATATACATAACACTTTAATTTTCTTTAGATTTGTGAACATTTGTGAGATATTTTGGATATTTTGTAAACTATTGGTGGTATATGTTGTGGTCAAATATGGACTGATTCTGATTTGCATCGAATTTCATTTGATTAGAGTTTAATATATTCCATTGTTGGGTCGAAATCTCAATCTCGAGCTTACAGTTCCGATGCTAGGAATAACTGACTCATTTTTTTCAGTACCAAGACAAAAACGGAAAATATTGTTGGCTTTTATTAAGTCTCGAAAATATAATCTATACAAATAATCTAAGCAACCAAAACTAGTTAAATGCGAACATTGTCTACATTTTTGTTTACGAAAGGTTCGTTAAAGAGTCAATTGATTACTCGTTGGTTTACTGAGGGACTTCTTATTTGACTATTGAGATGAATGGTGATGGTAATATTGGATGAGTTTGGTCAATTATGGAACGATTGAACCTAAATTTTGAAAAAATAATTTTATTGCTGCCAAAACCTCAATTCCCGATCTGCAGTTCTATGAAAGATATCCAAAATAATAAAGCAATTTCAATAAGTTCTAAATATGTATCAACTGTAGCCAGTAACTGAAAAACCTTCAAATTTGTATGGCCTTTGGGTTCTATTAGGTCTCAATAATAAAATCGATGTAAAAAATTTTAACAAAACAAAATTGCCTGAATGCGGTTATTGACTACATTTTTGTTTACAAAGGGTTAGTTAAATAGTCAATTGATTACTCGTTGGATGACTGGCTTTTTACTTGACTTTTGAGGGTATATGTTGTATGGGAGCGGTCAAATCTGGACCGATTGCGATATAATTTGTAACAGTAATTTTATTGTGAACAAAACCTCAACTCCCGACCTGCAGTTCTATGGAAGGTATCAAATATATCTATATATCAATTGTAGCCAGTAACAGAAAAACCTTAAAATTTGTATGCCCTTTGATTTTTATGAGGTCTCAGGAATATAATCGATCGATTTTTGTTTATTAAGGGTTAGTTAAATAGTCAATTGATTACTCATTTGATTACTGAGGGACAGTATAGTACACTATTTTCTGGCTTTTTACTTGATTTTTAAGGGTATATGTTGTATGGGAGCGGTCAAATCTGGACCGATTGCAACAAAATTCGAAACAGTAATTTCATTGTTGTCAAAACCTAAATTCCCAAATTCCAGTCCTATGAAAGGTATCCAAAATGATAGAGCAATTTTAATAAGGTCTATATATCAATTGTAGCCAGTAACAGAAAAACCTTAAAATTTGTATGCCCTTTGGTTTTTATGAGGTCTCAGGAATATAATCGATCTATGCGGTTATTGATTACATTTGTGTTTCTATAAGGTCTCAATTGAATACTCGTTGGGTTACAAAGGGACAGTATAGTATACCATTTTCTGGCTTTTTACTTGACTTTTAAGGGTATATGTTGTATGGGAGCGGTCAAATCTGGACCGTTTGCAATAAAATTTTTCAATGGTAATTTTATTGTTGCCAAACTTCAATTCCCGACCTGCAGTCCTATGAAACATATCCGAAATAATGGAGGATTTTCAATAATCGAGATTCTCTAGTAACAGAAAAGCCTTCAAAGTTGTATGCCCTTTGGATTCTATGAGGTCTCAAAATCGATGTAAAAGATTTTTGTTTATAATCCAGCGAAGCAACCTTCCCCTTGATTACTGAGGGCCAGAAAAAATAGACTACCAAATCAAACAAGACAAGTTTCTAAATAAAAAGCAATTGAAAAGCGATTGTGATCTTAACTTAGTTGTTTCCGAATTAGAGTAAAACCGGTATACCAATGACTCTATAATTTAAAGATACTGCACTACACTGATTTGACGTATGGTCGTTTTGAAAAGTCCCATTAAAAAAAGAGTATACCGCTTTTACTCTAATTCGGAAAGAACTAATGGATACAATTATTCAATGAGAGAAAGCTAAGGCACACAGACGTGCTTATGAAATGTATGTTTGTATGTGCGTTTATGTGTTTTCAATTGTTCTTTATCCACTTTAATTTCACTTTTGGCAGAAAAAAAATATATGGAGTGTAATATCTTCAAATAAGTCTTTAGGCACACTCTATTTTTTATAGGACTTTTTAAAACGACCATACGCGAAATCAATGTTTGCAAGTGCAAAATCTGTATCTTAAATAGTCTTTGGTTACATGATGAATTGATTACCTCTCTGATTACTAAGGGACCGAAAAGTAAACTATTTAATGAAACTGAAAAAGTATTTATATTTTGAAGATTCTTGGATCTGGTTAAGCTGTAGAGATCTCAACTTCTCTATGAGGAATTAGTAACATGATAAATCATTTACGTTATTAATTACTGGGGGACTGAAAAGTAAACTTTTAAATGAAATAGTAAAAGTATTTGACTTCAAAATCATTATTTATAAGATTCCTTGATCTGGCTTAACAATTTGGATGTCTTCAAATTTCTTAATCTAATTTTAAATTGTTTGAAGTCATAAAGGCCAACACTTTAAGTGTGTTCTTATGTTTAAAACAATATATCTAATAATTTACAGTCTAACGCTTTCGCATTAAAGACTTCTAAAGTTCCAATACAAGAAAATCTTAAAAAAAAAATCCAAAAATGCAAAAAAAATTTCAAGACATGAATGAGACTACCTTTTACAAAGAAAAACCCATAAATTTTACGAAATTTACAAAAGGATAATAAATTTTTAAACAACAAAAATTTTCTAACATAAATAACAAAATTCCCCAAAAAATCATTCAACTGGAAAAAAAAACTTAAATGATTTTATTAAATTAAGAAATATTTATTATTCCTACCATTTTTTTGAAAATAACTCAAATTAATGATTTTTAAATACCAAAAAAAATTTTAACAAAATATCCAAAAAATATTAATATAAGACCTTAAATCATAAATCATTCTAGATAACTTTTCTTGAATAATGTCCAGTCCATAAATTTATGCTAAATATTTGTTTTTCGGTGACACCCTTTTTTAATGTCTTTCTATTGTTTGCGGAGGGGAGTAAAATGTAGAAAAATGATATAGTTTTAATCGCGCTAAAATGTAATTGAAATAACATTTACATTCATTGTCTAGTAATTACTAGAGAAAAAAAAAACGCAACCGAAAGACTAATGATGTGGTGGCCACGATTTTGGGATAACAATTTTTTTATACAAAAAATGTTTTACACAAAAAAATTTTTTATCACAAAAAAAATTTTTAAAAATAATAAATTGTTTTTTCTTAGAAAACCATGGCCAAATAAAGTCATTTGGTTTTAAAGGTGATTAATGTTAAAAATGCAGAAAATAAAAAAATTTAAAAAATTTATTAGAAAAAATGTCAATAAGACAATGTCTAGTTATTTTAATGGACTCAATTATTAAGCGAGTGAATAAGGTGGGGACCTAGTGACATAAAATGTCATTAATAATTTTTAGTTATCATTAACCAAATTTTTGATTTATGTGGAAATATTGAATTGGGGTATTTGATTAAATGTTTTTTAATGAAATTCTAATACAATGTCGCCTAGTAAGCAAAGAAAAAGTCAATTGTCCTTTTAGACATTCCCAAGTATACAAAAAAAATAAGCACTTAAGGCGATTATTTTCTTTTGTGCAATTGGTTTATGTTTAAAACGTAGAAAATCATACCAAAGGCTATACTAAAAATATGTTGCACTTCCATACATTGATTTGCCGTATGGTCGTTTTGAAAAGTCCCATAAAAAACAAAATTTTTGATTTATGTGGATAAATTGAATTGGGGTATTTGATTAAATGTTTTTTAATGAAATTATAATACAATGTCGCCTAGTAAGCAAAGAAAAAGTCAATTGTCCTTTTAGCCATTCCATAGTATACAAAACAGTAAGCACTTGAGGCGATTATTTTTTTGTGCAATTGGTGTATGATAAAAATGTAAAAAATCATACCAAAGACTATAATATAAATTTGCTGCACTTCCATACATTGATTTTCCATATGGTCGTTTTGAAAAGTCCCAAAAAAAGGGAGTACACCGCTTTTGTTCTAATTTTTTATTTATGTTGAAATATAAGTTATTTGATTAAATGTTTTTTAATAAAATTATAATACAATGTCACCTAGTGATCGAGGTCAATTGCCTTTTTAGCCTTTTCCAAGTATACAAAAAAGTAAGCAATTGTGGTGCTTATTTCCTTTTGTCCAAATGTTAAAAACTCAAAAAATCATACCTATAATATAAAATAAAGATGTTGCGCTTCCATTCATTGATTTGCCGCATGGTCGTTTTGAAAAGTCCCATAAAAAGAGAGTACACCACTTTTTCTCTAATTGTTCTTTATCCACTTTAGTTTCACTTTTGGCAGAACAAAAATGTATGGAGTGCAATATCTTTATATTATAGAGTCTTCGATGTGATATTATAACCGAAACTCTATTCATGTGTCCCAAAGTAGTCACAAAAGAAGTCAATAGAGTGTTTGAAAGTTTGATGAACAATTTTGCCAACCTTTTGTAAAATTGCAACTATTTAGTAAAAGTTTTAAAAATACATATGACTCACTTTGATTTTATAGCTAAAACTTTGCTAAAGTGATTAAAAGTAATCAAAAAAGAAGTCAATTGTCCACTTGAATAACTCCTAAGTAAACTACAAAATGGTAGATTGTATTAGTTACATTTATTCAAAGACTCTTTAAGAAATTTTATAATTTTTATCAATTTTCAGACTTTCCCGCAAAATTCTGTTTAAAAGAAAAAGTGAATTCACCACATGACCCTAAGTAAACAGAGAAGTAGTGCTACCTTTGCAACCTTTTGTCAAATTGTTTGATGTTAAAAAACTAAATTAATTTTCGATGAAATATGTCAAGAGATGGGGATCAAAATATTTTTAAAATTTTGTCTTCAAATAATCGAAAACATACGTTTGAGCCTTGAGTAAACAGAAAAGTAGTCGATTGTCAAATTTTCTAATTTCATTGTACGAATAATCTAAAGAGTTTGAAGTAAAAAAAAAATAGAAAATTATAACTAAAAGTATGTTTGAGTGTCTCTAGCCGATCAAATAAAAAAACTATTGTCCACTTGACTAACTCCTTAGTATACAAAAAAGTGGTCGATAGTCAAATTTAGCAATTTTTATGATTAGGATTACGAAAAAAAATCTGGACAAACTCTTACGTAAATAAATTTGACTTATTAAATCTCACATTTTTCTTAAAAAAATATATATTTTTCTTTGCCCAAATTTTTCTCCTCATACTCCAAAATAATACAATTAAAAATATCAAATTTTCAACGCTTTATTATATTTATATAAGTAAGAATAGGAATTTATAATTTAATATTTAAGTTCCTTAATGTGATATCAAAAGAAAACTATTGACCACTTGACTAAACCCTAAGTAAACCAAAAGGTAGTCGATAGTCAAATCTAGCAATTTTTATGAGAAGGGATTATGCAAAAAAAATATTAAGAAACTCATGATTATATAAATTTCACCTCACCCTGAAGTACTTCAATATTTACCCCAAATATTGCTCCTCATGCACCCGAAAAAAAAACATAAAAACTTATAATTTTAAACGATTTATTATAAGAGAGAATAACAATTTATAATTAATAGTGTTTATATTTAAGTGCCTTAATCCAATCAAGAAGAAAACTATTGACCACTTGACTAACCCCTAGGTAAACAAAAAAGTAGTCGATGGTTAAATTTAGCAATTTTTCTGAAAAACGAATATTTGACTAATTTTCAACATTTTATTATATTTGTACAAGTTAAAATATAAATTTATAGGCAAGAGTCTATTAAAGTATCTAAAACCGATCTATTAAGAAAACTATTGTCTACTTGACTAACCCCTAAGTAAACAAAAAATGAGTCGATAGTCAAAGTTATTAATTTTCATAATAAGGTTTATGGTCATCTAAAGAAACTTATACCTATATAAATTTCACCTATTTAGTCTTACATTTCCCTTACATATCTCAATATTTTCCCCAAATTTCGCTTCTCATACACACCCAAAAAATTCTACAAGAAACGTCTAATTTTGAACGTTTGATTATTTTTGTATATTCAATTAAGAATAGGAACTTATCATTAATAGTCTTTTTAAGTGTCTCCATCCGATAAAAGAAGAAAACCACTGACCACTTGACTAACCCCTAGGTAAACTGAAAACTGGTCGATAGAAAAACTGATCGATTTTTATAAAGATTATGGAAAAAAAAGCTAAAGTAACTCAAACTTTTATACATTTCATCTATTAAATCTCACATTTCCCCTAAAAATTTAAATATTTTTGCCCAGATTTCCCTCCTTTACTATCCAAAAATTTAACAAAATAACGTCTAATTTTGCACGTTTTATTATATTTATATATTAATTTCTTCTTGACACCGAGAGATGATTTTCGTAATAAATTTTTTTTTATATTGTTTTTCACTACAACAAATTTAGCTGCTTGCAAAAAAGAAAACAGAAAAACAGGCAAAAATTTCAATGCCAGCCGTCAAACTAAACACGCGATATGGCTGTTCATTGGCGTATACGTAATATAATCATGAGATGAAAAAAAAGAGGTTCAAAAACCTTTTAATGTTGATTATTATTATGGCTTAAACAAAAAAACTCAAAACCTGAGGAATGATTTGGGCTAGAAGGTGTTGAGGCAGAGGCTTATTGTATTTGCCAACACACTTCTACTAATGTTTAGACAATGTGTGAAAACTAAGACATGTCTATTGTTAAAATAATACTTTCAATGTTTGCAAGTTTATGGCGGTATAGCTTCTAAAGCTTAACAGAAATACTTGGAATTCCTTTAAAATTATATGGTTTTTAGAGACTAGGAGTTTAGGCAATCCTTAAGGGTTTTTCATTTTAACAGTTTGTAGCAATAAATGTGGAAAATATGCACCAGTTGTGTTGTAAAATATAAAATTATCAAGAAAACCATTTAAATAAAATATTGCTTAAATTGTCATTGCTAAGGCATTTTAAATGCTACAAACTTGTGCTACTGCTTACTATCTGCCTTCCCTACAGCTTACACTTTGCCTTCCCTACCTTCCTTTAATACTGCTTATTCCATGCTCTTCTTTTTTGAGTGCCCTGTCAGGATCTCTTATCCTTCTAACAATATTCAATACATGACAGGCAGACAACACTTTCTAGCATATATTTTTCCCTTAGGACTTTATGAACATGTTTAATTTGGTATGAACAAACAAGAAGATGATGATGATCCAAAAAAAAAGGGCAAGGTCACGGACATGTTAAGGGTCTAAACATAAAAAATTTTGTTAAAGTTCTACTCAACAAGAAAAAAAATTAAACCGAAAAATAATATATGAAAAAAATGAAAATTTTATTTCAAATCCTTAAGGTATATTAGAATATCATAACTTTGACAACCTCTTTCTCCTCATCACATTTCTATTATCCTTATTTTTATTTCGTTGGCTTACCTTTTCCATTATATCTAATACAAGCATAAAAAAGCTTTTATTGCAAGCCCCTTGCAGTAAAAACTTACGTCACTTTATCCTTATTATCAAAAAAAGCTTTTATTACTCCTGCATTTATTTCAAAGCCAAGGGCAAGTTTAAGGTTACTACTCCCTCTCTCACAAAAACAAGAAAACAGCCATGAATATATTCACGGCCAGGGCCATGGTCATGGCCATTTTTGTTATTTAGGCTCTCTCCCTGTATAGCATAGAACCTATAAGGCTTTTTTCCTCCTTTAAAGCAAGCAAAAGCTTTTAAGGAGCCTGCGCTTTTGTAGGTGCACTCTCTTAATCCCTATCTCACTCTCTCTTGCTCTTGAAAGCTTTTTTGTATACCTAAACATTTCATTCGTTTTTTTATACCTTAAATGTGTAGGCATTTTTCAAGTTCAATGTCCTTTTGGAAAAAAAAATCCTTATTTATAACCGTTAAAATGTCTAGGCAGCAAGAAAATGGAAAATGTCGGAAAATGTTTGTGTCGGCTTTTCTCTGCAGCCACTGGCAGCAAAGCTTAAAGGAAAGGCATGAGTGTAGGCGTGGGAAAATTGTTTTCAAAGCATAATTTTACCGAGAGTTGTGGGGGTTTTTCAAATAAAATTCATTGAAATAGAAAATAAAAGACCTCATGACTAATGTCAAGGATATTTGAGCATGAATGTATAAGTTAAAATTTGTGTTTGTGTGCGAGCAGGATTTTCCAATCGACTGTGTTTATATATTAAACAAACATTTTATTGAAATAAACTTGTTTTGTGTGAGAAGCCTATTTTTAGGCTCTTGTTGATTTTACCGGCTTTTTGGGGGAGGGGGAACATTTTTATTTTTCAATTTAACTTGATTTTTTGATTAGGACTTTCTGGCTAATTTTTTGTGATTATTGAGCTAGAAACATTTTGTTTATATTTGGCTTTTCATTACAATTTATTAGTCATTTATTGGAAAATTTGTGTTGTCAGGAATAATTCAAAGAAATTAGTCATTTTGTAATCAATAATACAGGTCAACTAAGGTCTGATTAATGCGAAAATGACATTAGTTTTTTCGAGTTGGCTCTAGTTTTTGAGATGTAATTTTTTTTTTTTTTCGAATAACAGGTTTTTTGAAAATAGTGTTAAGGTAACTCCAAAACGGTTGATTACTTTTAGTTAATAGGAAAACCCGAAATTTGTCAACAATTTGATCTTTTAATCGCCTTCACATTTTTCTAAATCCTTTTAATCGTTTCGGAGATATCATACAATTTACACCGATTATTCTTTTAAAATTTTTTCGTTTTTCAAAAAAAATCATAAAAAATAGAAAAAGCAACAAATAAAAGTAAAAAAATAACTTTTATTTCTGTTTGACAAAATAAAAGTCAAAAATAACTGTTATTTTTCATCAAAAAAATAAAAGTCTAAAAATAACTTTTATTTCTGCTCAAAGAAATAAAAGTCAAAAATAACTTAATTTTGATCAAAGTAATAAAAGTCAAAAAATAACTTATTTATGCTTGAAAAAAGAAACTGGTATTTCTTATCGAAAAAATAAATGTAAAAAAATAACTTTTATTTCTGCTCGAAAAAATAAACGTAAAAAATAACTTTAATTTTCTGACTTTTGCGATAAAAGTTATAATAGTTACGGTCCCAGCAAAAAAGTAATCATTAGTAGCAAAACTCATCAAAATTGTCTTAAACTGTTAAACTTTTGTTTAACTATTATATTGACATTAATATAAGTAGGTATGTTTAAAAAACTTAAACTTTAGTTTTAGACTCAATCCAAAGTAATTGTCTACTTCACCAACCCAAAGTAATCGAACAAGAGGTTAAATGACCATTTTGCTATCCCTAAATAATCGAAGCAGTAACCAATTGTATTAAAACCGATTAATATTCATGTTTATATTAAAAATTTCCAATTCCCAAAAAACAAAACAAAATTTTGGGGATAGTAAATATTATTCAAAAGAAAAATTATTCGCACTTAATCCCAGTCTATTAGATTTATTTATTAATGTAATAGGCAATTTATTGATAAGAACCAAAAAATGTTTGTGGGGACAACTAATTCCTCGACGCATTTCGAAGGTTCGAAGGTAAGGCCATCATCTTCAGAAGGAGTATCCCTATTTGTAGACAGATCGAAAACCTCGCATTACTACCTATTTTACAAACACATACATACATAGTTCCCACGACATTCCAATTGGAACAAGGGATACTTCTCTCAGAAAATGAGCTACACCCGAATATATTTTTCAACACAATCATTACGAATTATGTTTGTAAATCAAAGGTAAAAGTTTAGATTATCGACTGAATAAGAGTACCCCTCCTGAAGATGATGGCCTAACCAACCATCGAAACGTGACGAGGAATTGGTTGTCCACAAACAAACATTTTTTGACTGTTATCTATAAATTGGCTTTTATATAAATAAATACATGTAATAGGCTGGGATTAAGTGCGAATAATTTTTCTTTTAAATTTCCAATTCCCTTAACACAAAATGCTTCTTGAACCTTTAAACATTTAAGGTTAACCAATACAAACTTTATAATTTTTTGGTCAAATGTTCAATCAGGAGCAAGAAAAGAAGGAAAAAATAAAGAAGAATCTTGAACGGAAAAAAAATTTTAAATTAACTTTCTAAAATAAGAAAAAACAAATAAAAAAAGGCTCATCAATATTTAAAAATACAAAAAGAAAATAAAACCTTTAACCTTACAAAACAGAGACAAACGACTCAAAACTGCAATGTTTGCCTTGGGAAGCAAGGACCCTACAAAATGTTTAGTCAAGCAGAAACCCTCTAAGGCTGAGAAGAAAAAAGAGGTCCTGGAGTAGGTGGTGCTGCTGTTGATGAGGACACAGGTGTTTTGTTTATTTGATTATATAGAAGGAATATTAAAGTATTTGTTTTGGTTTCAATAAATGTTAGGAGGAGTAGGGGATTGCGTCTAAAATTTTAGAAAGGCAGAGCATTTGGGTAGACAACATGTCTGTCAGTTGAAGTTAATATTGTTTATTTAATGTTTAGGTCAATGACTTTTTCTTGTTCATCAAATATTTATTGTATGTTAATACTTTATACAACAGCAGAAAAATTTAATAATAAACATTGAAATGAAATAAAAGAAATTGAAATAAAAGGAGCTGAACTTAAATAATATTGATTTGAAGAGGTATTAGCCAAATGTGTCTGTAATTTGGTGGGAATCTGCAGAATTATGACAGCATTACATTTTAAAATGAACTTGAAGAAATATATTTTTCTATAGAAAAATTTTCTTTAGAAATATTTTTCTATAGAAAAATTTTCTTTAGAAATATTTTTCTATAGAAAAATTTTCTTTAGAAATGTTTTTCTATAGAAAAATTTTCTTTAGAAATATTTTTCTATAGAAAAATTGTCTTTAGAAATATTTTTCTATAGAAAAATTTTCTTTAGAAATATTTTTCTATAGAAAAATTTTCTTTAGAAATATTTTTCTATAGAAAAATTTTCTTTAGAAATATTTTTCTATAGAAAAATTTTCTTTAGAAATATTTTTCTATAGAAAAATTTTCTTTAGAAATATTTTTCTATAGAAAAATTTTCTTTAGAAATATTTTTCTATAGAAAAATTTTCTTTAGAAATATTTTTCTATAGAAAAATTTTCTTTAGAAATATTTTTCTATAGAAAAATTTTCTTTAGAAATATTTTTCTATAGAAAAATTTTCTTTAGAAATATTTTTCTATAGAAAAATTTTCTTTAGAAATATTTTTCTATAGAAAAATTTTCTTTAGAAATATTTTTCTATAGAAAAATTTTCTTTAGAAATATTTTTCTATAGAAAAATTTTCTTTAGAAATATTTTTCTATAGAAAAATTTTCTTTAGAAATATTTTTCTATAGAAAAATTTTCTTTAGAAATATTTTTCTATAGAAAAATTTTCTTTAGAAATATTTTTCTATAGAAATATTTAGAAATATTTTTCTATAGAAAAATTTTCTTTAGAAATATTTTTCTATAGAAAAATTTTCTTTAGAAATATTTTTCTATAGAAAAATTTTCTTTAGAAATATTTTTCTATAGAAAAATTTTCTTTAGAAATATTTTTCTATAGAAAAATTTTCTTTAGAAATATTTTTCTATAGAAAAATTTTCTTTAGAAATATTTTTCTATAGAAAAATTTTCTTTAGAAATATTTTTCTATAGAAAAATTTTCTTTAGATATATTTTTCTATAGAAAAATTTTCTTTAGATATATTTTTCTATAGAAAAATTTTCTTTAGATATATTTTTCTATAGAAACATTTTCTTTAGAAATATTTTTCTTTAGAAATATTTTTCTATAGAAAAATTTTCTTTAGAAATATTTTTCTTTAGAAAAATTTTCCTTAGAAATATTTTTCTATAGAAAAATTTTCTTTAGAAATATTTTTCTATAGAAAAATTTTCTTTAGAAATATTTTTCTATAGAAAAATTTTCTTTAGAAATATTTTTCTATAGAAAAATTTTCTTTAGAAATATTTTTCTATAGAAAAATTTTCTTTAGAAATATTTTTCTATAGAAAAATTTTCTTTAGAAATATTTTTCTATAGAAAAATTTTCTTTAGAAATATTTTTCTATAGAAAAATTTTCTTTAGAAATATTTTTCTATAGAAAAATTTTCTTTAGAAATATTTTTCTATAGAAAAATTTTCTTTAGAAATATTTTTCTATAGAAAAATTTTCTTTAGAAATATTTTTCTATAGAAAAATTTTCTTTAGAAATATTTTTCTATAGAAAAATTTTCTTTAGAAATATTTTTCTATAGAAAAATTTTCTTTAGAAATATTTTTCTATAGAAAAATTTTCTTTAGAAATATTTTTCTATAGAAACATTTTCTTTAGAAATATTTTTCTTTATAAATATTTTTCTATAGAAAAATTTTCTTTAGAAATATTTTTCTTTAGAAAAATTTTCCTTAGAAATATTTTTCTATAGAAAAATTTTCTTTAGAAACATTTTTCTATGGAAAAATTTTTTTTAGAAATATTTTTCTATAGAAAAATTTTCTTTAGAAATATTTTTCTTTGGAAAAATTTTCCTTAGAAATATTTTTCTATAGAAAAATTTTCTTTAGAAATATTTTTCTATAGAAAAATTTTCTTTAGAAATATTTTTCTTTAGAAAAATTTTCTTTAGAAATATTTTAGTAAATTTTTTTGTTCAGTTTTCTTTGTGCCTACTATTGCTTACAACTCATACCACACTTTGTGAATTGACTTAATGATTTCAACACATTTTAAGAATCTTTAAAATTTAATTATTTTCCTTTAAGAACAAGCTTTCTTTGGCACTTTTGTGTCATCAAAGTCATCGAAAAACTATCGTAAAAGAAAATCCTGCTGAGAACTCCTACACTTCATTTTTTTTCCACTATAAAAGAAAACCCTCAATATGAAATTACCACAAAAAATTGACTTGTTAAAATGAAATGAATTTTAGCAAATAAACTGTGAGGAAAGTATCATGTGGTATGGAAACCAATAATGAGTATAATAAAATAAGCTTAAAGTATTACAAAGATACCACCAACCATGTACTCGTATGTACTAGACAGCAGACACCTCTAAGGCTAGAGCCAAAGCAGCTTCTATTCAAACAAATAATAAGGTGCAAATAATGGCATGATCAACAGAAATTGACGCATAACAGATTTTTTGGAGTTTTTTACAACAAAGGAAAATTGGTAATTTTGGGTATAATTTTTTTTATGGGTGAAGGAAAAAGTAAAAACTAACATGAAAAACATGTGGTTGCATTGCGCTTTATTGTTATTAAATTGTTAATAAATTTAACCATAAAAATAAGTCATGTTGCATCGGAAGGGAAAAAAGCTCTTGGGAAAATATGGAGGAAAAATATTAAAAAAAAAAAAATTTGAAGAAATTTAAAATTTTGCTAAAATATGTTAAAAACTTCAAAATTTATTTTCTTATTCATAAACGAAAAATAGCTTATTCATAAAGAAATATAGCTATGACAAAAATTAAATTAAAATTTTTCATATACAACTTCTTTTAAAAGACATTGATAGTTTTAAAATTTGTTTTTGAGTTAGGGGCTGAGACTATTTTATTTAAATATCTTTGGAATAAAACCATTTTATTGGTTTTTGTGTTTTTTAACAAATCCTTTAACAACCTTTTCTAAAACCACTAAAAAAAATGTTTCTTTTTAAAAAAATCCTAAAAAAGCAATTGAAATTGTCATTTATAGTAATTTTACTTATTACCAAAACAATAGTACTACTTACTTCTTAAGAAGAAAACCTAAAAGCAAATCCTTTAAAAGGAAGAAAAAGACGTAGGACAAGGACAATAACGTCTGAACACGCTGAGAACAGTTTAAATACTCTTTATTATTTTTATTTTAAACTTCTTTCCAAAACACAACAACAACTTATGGGTAAGTTAATAAACTTTATAATATATTACCACTTGTTAAACTTGCAACAGAAACAGAAGATACAAGTGTTGTTTAGACAGGCGACAGAAGACAAGAAAACAACAGAGGAGAGACAAAACCACATTACAGCAGGAAGCAACATTATTCCCTTTCTCTTTAGTTTTTGTATCCTTTCCCTCAAAACTAAAGAAGAATAATATCCTTTTCATTGAGAAACGAAAGTACAAAACCGAAACATATTTTTCAAAGTGCCAGAAATTATAACATGATGTCGTACGTTTTGAGTAGCAATTTTTAACAAACAACCACAAAAACATGCAATAATGCAACAAAATGTAGCAAGACACATGTTTTTGTTTTTTTTTTGTGAAAGGATATTTTGAAATAAATTTAAATGTATAATAAATTTGAAAGAATAATTCATTAGAAAATTTTTCATATACCAATTTTTAAAATAAAATTTTCCATATAAAAATTTTTTATAGAAAATTTTTCATATAAAAATTTTTTATAGAAAATTTTTCATATAGAAAATTTTTCATATAAAAATTTTTTTATAGAAAATTTTTCAGATAAATTTTTTTTTAGAAATTTTTTTTTTTTTAAATTTTTTATAGAAAATTTTTCATATAAAAATTTTTTATAGAAAATTTTTCATATAAAATTTTTTTTTTAGAAAATTTTTTACATAAAAATTTTTTTTTAGAAAATTTTTCATATAAAATTTTTTTTTTTTAAATTTATAGAAAATTTTTCATATAAAAATTTTTTATAGAAAATTTTTCATATAAAAATTTTTTATAGAAAATTTTTCATATAAAAATTTTTTATAGAAAATTTTTCATATAAAATTTTTTTTTTAGAAAATTTTTCACATAAAAATTTTTTTTTAGAAAATTTTTCATATAAATTTTTTTTTTTTTTAATTTTTTATATAAAATTTTTCATATAAAAATTTTTTCTAGAAAATTTTTCACAAAAAAAAAAAAAAAAAAATTTTTTTAGAAAATTTTTCATATCAAATTTTTTTTTTTTAATTTTTCATATAAACATTTTTATAGAAAATTTTTCATACAAACATTTTTTATAGAAAATTTTTCATATAAACATTTTTTATAGAAAATATTTCATATAAACAATTTTTATAGAAAATTTTTCATATAAAGAATTTTTATAGAAAAATTTTCATATAAAAATTTTTTATAGAAAATTTTTCATATAAAGAATTTTTATAGAAAATTTTTCATATAAACAATTTTTATAGACAATTTTTCATATAAAAATTTTTTATAGAAAATTTTTCATATAAACAATTTTTATAGAAAATTTTTCATACAAAAATTTTTTATAGAAAATACACTTCTTTTTGAGGAAAATTTTTCATATAAAAATTTTTTATAGAAAATTTTTATATATAAAAATTGTTTATAGAAAATTTTTCATATAAAAATTTGTTATAGGAAATTTTTTCTATAAAAGTTTTTCATAAAAAATTTTCATATAAAATTTATTTATAGAACATTTTTCATACACAAATTTTTTATAGAAAATTTTTCATATAAAATTTTTTTATAGAAAATTTTTATTTATAAAAATTGTTTATAGAAAATTTTTCATATACAAATTTTTTATAGAAAATTTTTCATATAAAAATTTTTTATAGAAAATTTTTCACATAAAAACTTTTTACAGAAAATTTTTCATATAAAAATTTTTTATAGAAAATGTTTCATATAAAAATTTTTTATAGAAAATTTTTCGTATAAAAATTTTTTATAGAAAATTTTTCATATACAAATTTTTTATAGAAAATTTTTCATATACAAATTTTTTATAGAAAATTTTTCATACAAAAATTATTTATAGAAAATTTTTCATATACAAATTTTTTATAGAAAATTTTTCATATAAAAATTTTTTATAGAAAATTTTTCATATAAAAATTTTTTATAAAAAATTTTTCATATAAAAATTTTTTATAGAAAATTTTTCATATAAAAATTTTTTGTAGAAAATTTTTCATATAAAAATTTTTTATAGAAAATTTTTCATATAAAAATTTTTTATAGAAAATTTTTCATATAAAAATTTTTTATAGAAAATTTTTTATATAAAAATTTTTTATAGAAAATTTTTCATATAAAAATTTTTTGTAGAAAATTTTTCATATAAAAATTTTTTATAGAAAATTTTTCATATAAAAATTTTTTATAGAAAATTTTTCATATAAAAAATTTATATAGAAAATTTTTCATATACAAAATTTTTATAGAAAATTTTTCATATAAAAAATTTTTATAGAAAATTTTTCATATAAAAAATTTTTATAGAAAATTTTTCATATACAAATTTTTTATAGAAAATTTTTCATATAAAAAATTTTTTATAGAAAAGTTTTCATATAAAAATTTTTTTAGAAAATTTTTGATATAAAAAATTTTTATAGAAAATTTTTTATATAAAAAATTTTTATAGAAAATTTTTCATATAAAAAATTTTTATAGAAAATTTTTCATATACAAAATTTTTATAGAAAATGAGAATCTTTTGAATGAAACTAATTACTTTTTCATTCATTTATGGTCATATAAAGGTTAAATTAAGTTATGGCCATCTTAAGAAGGCAATTGATAGCAGTTTCAGCTTTTACTGACTTCACTTTCGATTACTTGGGGACAGTAAAGTAAACAATTGGTTCAAAGTTAGAAATTATACAAAATGATATACAGGAAAAAAAAAGAATACAAGTAAATTATATGGAAATAGGTCTGTTGATTTTAACTTTAATTATTTTGGGTCAATTGGTTCAAAAAAATATCTTCGTACAAAAAAATATTATCATCATTATAAGGATAAATGTTAATTCTGCTAAAACTTAAAAAAACCTAAGTTAACTGATTACATTTTTGTCTACAAAGAGCCAGAGAATAGTTCATTTGACTTTATCTCTGATTACTTTGCGTCATTAAAATAGACAATGATTCAAAATAATGAAAATATTTCTAAAAAAAAATTGACATAAAAATGTTTATGATGTTTAAAATTCAAAATATTTGCCCATTTTAAATATCTCTTGGCACATTTGAAATTTATATGCAAAAATATTTATGTTAAATATGACAACTTTATTGCAAGGTTTTGTTAGTGAAGTCATAATTAGGTCTAGAAAAATTTCAAAAAAAAATTTTATGTTAATATAAAATACTTTGTTTAAAATTTATTTGTTAAACAAATATTATTGTTTATGATTATTTAGTTATTTTTAAAAATTTCAGACAGAAAAGCACCCACTCAGCATAAATATGTATGTTTCTCAACAAAACTGCAATAATAAAATATTTAATGATATTTTAGAATATGGAAATTATTCGTTTTGGTTGTTTAAAATTTTTATTAGAATTTTTTTTGCAGGCATTAATAGAATTTAAAGTACACTCAAAAAATTGATATAGTTATTAATTGTAGTTAATATTTGAGGCTAAAAGTAAGGGAAATAAAACTTGTATTCCAAACTAATTTGCATACTAAATAAAGAGTTATCCCAAGTGAAATAGTTCGCAAGTTTACAAAAGTGTTTTAGATTATAGCGAAAACATTACGAAAAGCATTAAAGCAGTCTTCATCAAAACTCCGCCCACGGGAGCTGATATTTTTGAAGTCTCACAATTATGCTTACACTGATAATATAACAAGTAAGAAAGTGCTATAGTCGGTCAAGCCCGACCATACGATACCCTTCACCACTAAGGTCAAAGGTGTTATTTTTTCTGTATAAAGGAAAATATTTGCTAAATTTTGCCATCATACAAAAATTTTCTCAAAACTTATATATTTAAGCTGTTTCCGTCATTTGGATTTATATGAGAGCTAGGGTCAAATGTTCACCGATTATCTCGAAATTTAACAAATTTTACAGTTGTTACAAAAATTAAGTATGCAAAAAATAAACTTAAAATTCTCATTATCTTCAGATTTACGAGCGTTTTAGTGATTTTTTTTGTCTCATTTAGTGCGTTTTTAAGGAAGAGTTTGTGTGGGAGTTTTGGTCAAATATGGACCGAAAATTTGGTACAGTAATTTTGGTTTACATAAGCAGTGTTTGTTTCAAATTTCATGAAAAAATATTGATATTTGTGTCCAATATATCAATTCCGGGAAAAGGGACCTATGGGAGGTACCATAAATAATGGACCGATTTTGACGAATTTCAATAGCCATGGTCCCATTATCAAAAAAATGATCTATGTCAAATTTCATCAAATTATCTTTAAAATTGCGACCTGTAGTTTTCTTGTTTAGTGTAAATTGTTGCTATTCCCCTGCCACGCAAATAATGGCCAACACTGATTTAGACAAAATTTTCTTTAAAAGAATTTTTAAATTTTCTTTAATAAGTCAATCTTCGTACATCTTAAAATTTTGCTAAAATTTTTTATACAATTCGATTAAACTGAAATTTTAGGTTATAATTCAGTGGATTTAACGACTAAAAAATTTTGAGTGTAAAAATATTACAAATGCTAGAACAATTGCTCCAGCATAAATAAGTAAAATAAATAACAAAATAAATAAATCAATATTAAAAATTTTTCAGTTAAATAATCTCAAAGTAATAAAATGAAAAAAAAAATTTTAAATATTATATATTCTTTACTCTTAAAAATAATAACAAAAAAGGGGGTCACTTAGACGCGACATTTAATTTGAATATTAAAAATTTAAATATCAATTTCTACATTTGAGAGCTCAACATAAGAAAACTCAATATTTTTTTTTTTTAAATTAAATTTTCCATTTTATTTTCAGATAATCAGGTCTTTTGTTATATTTCATAAATAAAAATTTATTATACTATTAAAGCATGATTTTGCCTTAAAACTTCATGTAGGTGTCTTATGTCATTTATAATTTTATTAGCTTCAAAAGACTCTTGAAAATCTCAAATTTTAATTAACTTAAACATTTATTGTTTTCCAACTCAATATCGATTCTAATGTTTAATATAATTTTATAGTATTTAGCAAAAAAATCCTTGAATTAAGATTTTAATATTTTTATATATTAATTTAATGAAACACTTGCTTAAATAGTTTACGCTTTATTTAAAACAATTGTAATTTAATTCTCACTATTTTTTTAAATTTATTACAGATTTTAATGACAATAACCCTCAGAGACAAGATTCTGTGTTCAGATGACTGTGGAAAAACCAGATTCTGATGCTAGGCAGCGACTAAAAGCAATTAAAATTTTTACATAAAGCAGTAAAGGGCAAGAAAGTAGCAAAAAAAATAGTTGACCCCTTTTCTGTTTACTTAGTGACAGTAAAGAGGACAATTGTTTTCTTCTTCGGTTATTAAGGGACAGTTAAGCTTGTTAAAATTATATACCTTAATTAGAACTCCCAATTAAGAAATAAAATCTATTTTCATTTATTTTTTTATACTAATTTATCCTTCTTAAAATATTATCTATACAATGCCCTGAGTTTATTCCAAACGCCTAAAAATAAGCAACACAATTTTTACAAAAATCTTTTCGATTTGGTTTAGTACCAGATTAAAGAAGATTCTTAGATGTTGCAAAGACTGGGGTTACATTTTCTGCTTCAATTCACTTCAAAAGACAATAATATAAATAATTTTGCTTGCCTTGGATTAAAAAGACAAAATGGACAGAAAAGTGATATTCATGTCCAATTGTAATGCACCGAGTATACACTTCAATCTCTAATATTTTCCTCATTTCGATTTGTACTTTTTTTTAATCTAATTTACCCTTCTAAAAAAATTTTCTATAAAATAGCCGAATTTATTCCAAATGTCTAAAAATATGCAACACAATTTTTTCAAAAATCTTACCAATTTTGTTTAGTCTCAGATTCAAGTAGATTTTTAGATGTTACAAAGACTTGGGTAACATTTTCTGCTTTAATTCGGCTAAAAAGACAATAACACCAATTTTTTGCTAGCATTTGGTTAAAAAGACAAAAATGTACAGAAAATTGAAATTTTTGTCCACTTGTAATGCACCGAGTGTACACTTCAATCTCATAAATTCCACTAATTTCAATTTTTATGTAAAACAAAGAGATTCTTGTAAGTCACAAATATATATCTTGCCCAAATTCATCTTAAAAGCCCCAACTGGTCACTTTACTGACCCCTTGTAGTGCATTTAGTAAACAATACAAAAATTTTTATTATGTAAATTTAAAATTTTGATTTTTTATAAAATCATTTAACTCTGAAACATTGAAAAAAAAAAACTCGGGAAACGACCTAGCTTGGGTTGTAGGCCTTATTGAGTTCAAGACAAATCGTGCAAAAAAATTTCTGAAATACCTACAAGTTTAAGAGTTATACGCAAAAAAACCGGTTTTACCGAGGTTCGTCAACTTATCGACCCATAGCTTAGCCAGTTTGCATCCGATTTAAAATTTTTTAACAGTAAATAAAAGAAAACAGATTGCGCTTTAAAATAGCATATCACTTTTGAGACATTTGCAAATCAAAAGTACTTTTTTGTCAGAATATCTAAAAAAAAAAATCCATTTTTTGACTTTAGCAGCTTTTTTTTTGCTTATTCTTATATGAAAGCTTATAAAAGCTTATAGCAACACAACAAGAGAATTTAGTTCCGAATAAAACGTCGTTTTGATTTTTTAAATCAGACGAAAAATCTAAAAGTTATTAAGCTTTTCATAAGCCATGGTACTAAGCAAATTTGTAATTTTTTTTGACTTTAGTAGCTTTTTATTGCTTATTCTTATATGAAAGCTTATAAAAGTTTATATTAATATAATAAGAGAATTTAGTTCCTATTAAAATGTGGTTTTAATTTTTTAAATCACATGAAAAATATTAAAGTTATTAAGCTTTACATAAACTGACTAGGCCACGATACTAAGCAAATTTGTCCATTTTTTTACTTTAGTAGCTTTTAATTGCTTATTCTTATACGAAAGCTTATAAAAATTTATATCAATATAACAAGAGTGTTTAGTTCCTAAAAAGACGTGGTTTAAATTTTTTAAATCAGACGAAAAATCTTAAAGTAATTGAGCTTTTCATAAGCCATGGTACTACGCAAATTTGTCCATTTTTTTACTTCAGTGGCTTTTAATTGTTTTTTCTTATTTGGAAGCTTATAAAAGTTTTTATCAAAATAATAAGAGAATTTAGTTCCTAATAAAACGTAGTTTAAATTTTTTTAAATCCGAAGAAAAATCCTAAGTTATTAAGCTTTTCATAAGCCGACAAGAGGTTGTACTACGTACTAACATTATTAAAAGTTATCACTCCAAAAATCTTAATTTTGAAAAAAGTTGAATAACTTCTGTAAATGTCAACCGATATCAATTGATAATATCTCGATTTTTTCTATATAGAACTAGCTTTAAAAGACCGTATAAAACAAAATAGGTTTGTATACAAAAAAGTTAAAATAATTGTTTTGAAGAATACGAACAAATTTAAACAAAAAGCGAAACTTTTCATAAAAACATACCTTATTTGTTAGAATCTAGAGCTTGATCCCTTGACTTTCCAAAACAGTTTAAAATTTTAAAATCAGTCTGCAAATGTAAGAGCTGGAGGTACTAAAGTACTACGACCTACCCGAAAACAGTATTTTGCGAATATCTCGAAATTTTGCAGGTGTTTCGAAATCTTTGAAAATGGTTTGTACAAGTTTGATCTCTTGACTTTCCAAAACTGTTTAAAATTTTAAAATTGCTCTGCCAATGTATGAGTTGAAGGTACTAAAGTACTACGACCTACCCGAAAATGTGCTACGACCTACCCGAAAAAAGTTTTTTGCCAATATCTCAAATTCTTTGAAAATGGTTTTTGTTTGTCCACAACTAGGACTGTAGCCCCTCTAGGTCGCATTTCAGGTTTTTACAAAAGCAGCTCATTTGTGACTTCTTGTTATTGTTAGTAAGTAAAATTTGTGCTATTTTTTACCCTCAACTATTGATTTAAAGTAAGTAAAGTGCTACTAGTTGCGGCAATTAATCGACTTTTAAACGAAAAGTTATATATAATATTAAACTATAAAAAAAAATAATAACAATAATGTGTGACCATTAGTTAAATTATTTATAACAAAAAAGCAATAAATCTTTTAAAAGCTGAAAGCAACAAGACAGACGGAGAGAAGGACAGTCAAAGATATAGACGGACGGACATACTTATACAAGATAAAAAAAATGTCTAAATATTATTAAAAAAATAAAAAAAATTCAGAAGCAAACATTAAAATAAAAATACAATAAAAACTTATTATTATTTAATAATAAATATTTTTTTTCTCTAAAATAAATCTCAATTTATTGTTACAGACTTTTTTTCAGACAAAAAAAAATAACAATTTTAAAAATTTTTGTGTAGCTTTTTTCCAAAAAAAAATTATTTATGACTCTGTCGGAATGTAAGAATAATTTGTTTTACATTCAATTTAATGGTTTTCAACTTAGGCCTGCTACTAACTTCAAAAGAATTATTTACTATTTTTTGAAAATTTATTTATTATTAAGAATTGATTTATGTTTATTTTTGTAGTTGAAAAATAACAACTCAAACTACTAGAAAAAATACAATAATAAGAAAAAAAAATCTTTAAATGATGTCACCATCATAAAAAGTAAATAAATTAAATACTCCAAAAATTTGTAGTCTAGTCATTTGAGATTTATGTGGACTCTTACTGGAAAAAAAAATAACACTTATATGAAAGGGTGATCCACACACCCTCCCGAACGAAATTTCTTGTTTTACTAGTAACAATTATTGTCTGCTTAAATGTATTTCAAAAACGCCCTATTGAACTTAATTTATATGATATTTTAGTTTAATTTATTAAACACATTTTTGAAGGCGTTCTTAAGTTTAAGGCCAGCGGCTGTAATTTTGTGTAATGAGTAAATGTTTGTATCTTTTTTAAGACATTTAAGAAACATTTTCGAAATTTTATGATATATTTAATGTGTACGGAATAAAGCAAGAATTTGTTTAATTCCTCAAAATTTTGAAAAACTGCAATTGATTACATGATTGACTCCAAAGTACCCATAAAGTGGTATATGGAAACACTTTAGTCAAAGTTTTGTATAAACAAACCCCGACTGTATCTTTAAATTATAATACTTGACTTTTATCGAAAATTTTTTATAGAAAATTTATTATTAAATTTTTTGATACAAAATTTTTCATTATAAAAATATTTCTATAAAAACTAATTATTTCTCAAGAAAAATTAAATTAAAAAAGTTTTCTATAGAAAAATTTTCTAGAAAATTTTTCATCAATAAAATTTTTTCTATAGAAAAATTTCCCTTACCAAAATTTTTTCTATAGAAAAATTTCCATTAACAAAATTTTTTCTATAGCAAAATTTTAATTAAAATATTTTAATATCAAAATTTTTCTATAGAAAAAAAAATTTAATGAAAAATTTTCATTACAAAAATTTTTTCTACGGAAAAATTTTTATTAAAAATTTTTTTCAAAAGAAAAATTTTTATTAAAAATTTTTTTCAAAAGAAAAATTTTCATTAAAAATTTTTTTCTATAGAAAAATTTCAATAAAAATTGTTTCTTTAGAAAAATTTTCATTTTGAAATTTTTTTAATAGAAAAATTTTCATTAAAAATTTTTTCCATACAAAAATTTTCACTAAAAAATTTTTTCTATAGAAAAATTTTCATTGAAAATATTTTTTATAGAAAAATTTTCATTAAAAACTTGTTTCTATAAAAAGATTTTCTATAGAAAAATTTTGATTAAAAAATTTTTTCTATAGAAAAATTTTCATTAAAAAATTTTTTCTATAGAAAAATTTTCATTAAAAAATTTTTTCTATAGAAAAATTTTCATTAAAAAATTTTTTCTATAGAAAAATTTTCATTAAAAAAATCTTCAAAAAATAACAAATTGCAAATACTCTTCTTTTTGAAAAATTTTTTCATAGAAAAATTTTCATTAAAAAATTTTTTCTATAGAGAAATTTTCATTAAAAAATTTTTTCTATAGAAAAATTTTCATTAAAAAATTTTTTCTATAGAAAAATTTTCATTAAAAATTTTTTCTATAGAAAAATTTTCATTAAAAAATTTTTTCTATAGAAAAATTTTCATTAAAAAATTTTTTCTATAGAAAAATTTTCATTAAAAAATTTTTTCTATAGAAAAATTTTCATTAAAAAATTTTTTCTATAGAAAAATTTTCATTAAAAAATTTTTTCTATAGAAAAATTTTCATTAAATGATTTTCTATAGAAACATTTTCATTTAAAATTTTTCTATGGTAAGATTTCCATTAAAAAATTTTCTATAGAAAAATTATAATTAAAAAAGTTTTTCTATAAAAAAAATTTTTCCTATAGAAAAATTTTCATTGAAAATGTTTCTATAGAAAACTTTTCTTTTTATAGCAAAAATTTGTTAATGAAAATTTTTCTAAAGAAAAAATTTTATATATAAAATTTTTCTATAAAATTTTTCTATATGAAAAATTTTTTTAACAAAATTTTTTTTATAGAAAAAATTTTTTAATGAAAATTTGTCTATAGAAATTTTTGTTTTTTAATGAATATTTTTCTATAAAAGAATTTTTATTAAAAACATTTTTGCTATAGAAAAATTTTAAATACAAATTTTTTTTCTATTGAAAAATTTTCATTCTATAAAAAATTTCTGAAGAAAATTAAAAAAATTCTATATTTTTTTTTTTAATTTTTGAAATTTTCGTTAAACATTTGCTTTAGAAAATTTTTCATCAAAAATTTTTTTCGACAGAAAAAAATTCATTAACAAATTTTTTATACAAAAATTTTTTTATTAAAAATTTCTATCTATAGAGAAACTTTCATTAAAAAATTTTTTTCTACAGAAAAATTTTTTCTGCAGAAAACTAATCGTTAAAAATTCTTTCTATAGAAAAATTTTCATTAAAAAATTTGTTATTAAACAAATTTTTTTTCTATAGAACAATTTTCATTAAACAAATTTTTTCTATAGAAAAATTTTCATTGAAAAATTTTTTCTACAGAAAAATTTTCATTAAAAAATTTTTTCTATAGAAAAATTTTCATTAAAAATTTTTTCTATAGAAAATTTTCATTAAAAAATTTTTTTATAGAAAACAATTCATTAAACAATTTTTCATTCAAAAATTTTTTCTATAGAAAAATTATAATTAAAAAAAAATTCATAAAAAATTTTTTCTATTCAAAAATTTTAATAGAAATTACAATAGAAAAATTTTTATTAAACATTTTTTCTTTCTCCTTATTGAAATGTCGTCGATACACATTTTAACCCGTTAGCTGGTATCGTTGGGTCAAAATTGACCCCTCATTTCTACCCAATAGAAAGTCTAATAGTAAAATTTGTAAACCTCAATTTGTAAACCCCAATAAAGTAAAAGTCTAGAAAAAAAGTATTGTTCTTTGTAATTAAAGTGTATTGAAATGGTTAAGAAGTTAACGATTATTTCAAAACAAATTTTAAGTTTTAACAAAACTTAAAGACTTTCTCAAAACTCCCTTTAAAAAAAACTCTTAAAATTAGTAAAGAAAAAATAGCTAAAAAAAAATATCAAATTAAAGACATTTAAGGGAACTAAAAAATCCTTTTCACTTGAATGCATTTCAAAACGCTCCAAACTAAGAAAAAAAACTTTTGTCAAGATAAATGTTTCATTTGCAGCCAAGCACCAGCCGTAAGTGATATGTAGTCGTCGTCTTTCATTCTTCCAACACCAAAAGCAAAACTGACACTTTTGATTGATGAGCCAAGACATGAATGAAATCATACATCATTTAAATAACACCGATAAAACAGAAAAGAAAAAAAACTGAAAATTTGGAGTGAACTTTTGGAAGAAACAAAAAAATGAAACCAGACATTTTTGTTGCCACAAAAAACATAAGAATCGAAAAAATACAGGAAACTTAACAATAATTTAAAAATGTTCTTAAAATGCAATTTTAAAACATTTCTCATAAAAGCCAGCAAAAAAAATCAAGTAAAATTTTAATAAATTGCTGTAAACAATTGCGGTTTGTTTTATTGTCTTTTTTAACCATCTATTGGATGCTTTTGTGGCATCTACAAATTTTGTTTTTTGTGGTTGTTTTCAGAAATTTTTAAAATACAACATGACATTTATTGCTTGAAACATTATTGAAATAAATATTCGTTTCAAAAAACAAAAAAAAAACTGAAGCAGCAGCAACATCTGTAACTTTTACTTTATTTGCAGCAGCTACAGACGGAAGTTTTATGTAGTTATAAAGGCAAATTTTCAGATACTTGCCACAAAGCTGATGTTGCCTGCTATTACCCAGCAGTTACTGGTTGTGCCAGAGGCAAGTTATTCGATAAAAAAAGCTTATGGACAAATTTTTATAGAGATTTTTTCTACAGATACAATTTTTATATCAAAAATATTGTAAATGAAATTTTTCATTAAAAAATTTTTCTAAAGACAAGCTTTCAATAAAAAAAATTTCGGTACAGAAAACATTTTTTCTATAGATAAAAAATTTTGCTATAAAAAAATTTGCGTTAAAAAATTTTTCATATAGAAAAATTTTGATTAAAAATATTTTTCTATAGAAATATTTTCATTAATTTTTTTTTTTAGAACAATTTTTTTTTTAAAAATTTTTCATTAAAAAATTTTTATGTACTAAAATTTTAATTACAAATTTTTTCTATAGAAAAATTTCCTTAAAATGTTTATATAGAAAAAATTTTTGAATGAAAAGTTTTCTATAGAAAATTTTTTTGACAGAAAAAATTTTTAAATGAAAATTTTTCAATAGAAAAAATTTTTTAATGAAAATTTTTCTTTAGAAAAATATTTTGAATGAAAATTTTTCTATAGAAAAATATTTTGAATGAAAATTTTTCTATAGAAAAAAATTTTTAATGAAAATTTTCTTTAAAAAACTATTTTTAATGAAAATTTTTCGATAGAAAAAAATGTTTAATGAAATTTTTTCTATAGAACAAAATGTTTAATGAAAATTTTTCTATAGAAAAAAATTTTTAATAAAATTTTTTCTACAGAAAACATTTTTTTTAATAAGAATTTTTCTATGGAAAACACTTTTTAATGATAATTTTTCTATAGAAACAAATTTTTAAGGAAAGTTTTTCTATAGAAAAATTTTTTAATGAAAATTTTTCTATAGAAAAATTTTTCTATAGAAAAATGTTAAAGAAAATTTTTCTATAGACAGTTTTTTAATGAAAATTTTTCTGTAGAAATTTTTTTTAATGAAAATTTTTCTGTAGAAATTTTTTCTAATGAAAATTTTTCTGCAGAAAAATTTTTTAATACAAATTTTTCTATAGAAAAATTTTTTAATGAAAATTTTTCTATAGAAACATTTTTTAATGAAAATTTTTCTATAGAAACATTTTTTATTGAAAATTTTTGTATAGAAACATTTTTTATTGAAAATTTTTGTATAGAAAAATTTTGTTAACAAAACTTTTCTATAGAAAAATTTTTTAATGAAAACTTTTTTATAGAAAATTTTTTTAATGAAAACTTTTCTATAGAAAAATTTTTTAATGCAAATTTTTCTATAGAAAAATTTTTATTGAAAAGTTTACTATAAAAAAATGTTTATTGAAAACTTTTCTATAGAAAAATTTTTACTGAAAATTTTCTATAGAAAAATTGTTTAAAGAAAATTTTTCTATATAAAAATTTTTTAATGAAAATTTTTCTATAGAAAAATTTTTTAATAAAAAATTTTCTATGAAAAAATTTTTAATGAAAATTTTTCTATAGAAAATTTTTTTTATGAAAATTTTTGTATAGAAAAATTATTAATGGAAATGTTTCTATAAAAAAAATTTTTGCAATCTAAAATTTGCTATACAAAAAATTTTTAATGAAATTTTTTGTATAGAAAAAAATTTTTAATGAAAATTTTTCTATAGAAGAATATTGTAATGAAATTTTTTCTACAGAAAAATTTTTATTAAAAATTTTTTCTATAAAAAAATTTTTATTAAAAATTTTTTATTATTAATTTTCGTTAAAAAATGTTTTCTATAGAAAAATTTTCATTACAATTTTTTTGTATAGAACAATTTTCATTAAAAAATTTTTCTATAGAAAAATTTTCATTAAAAAATTTTTTCTATAGAAAAATTTTCATTAAAAAATTTTTTCTCTAGAAAAATTTTCATTAACAATTTTTTTCTATGGAAAAATTTTCATTTACAAATGTTTTCTATTAAAAGTTTTCATTAAATTTTTTTTCCTAAAAACCTTTGTCTATAGAAAAATTTCTATTAAATTTTTTTTTTTCTATATAGAACATTTTTTCTAGAGAAAACTTTTCATTAAAAATTTGGTTCTATAGAAAATTTTTCACTAAAATAAAAAAAAATTTTTGAAATTTTTTTTCTATAGAAATATTTTCATCAAAAATTTTTCAGTCGATAATCTACGCTTTTACTTTTGGTTTATGAATATAATTCTTAATAGTTATGTTTGTAAATTTAGTAATAATGCGAGGTTTTCGATCTGTCTAAATTGGGGATAATCCTCCTGAAGAGATGGCTTAACCAACCATAGAAACGCGTCGAGGAATTTGGTTTCTCCGCAAACATTTTTTGGCTTTTTATCAATAAATTGATCTGTTACATTAATAAATAAATGTAACAGGTTTGGGATCAAATGCAAATACTCTTCTTTTTGAAAAATTTTCATTTGAAAATTTTTTCTATAGAAAAATTTTCAAGAATTTTTTTCCATAGCAAAATTTTGATTGAAGTTTTTTTTATATAGAAAAATTTTCTATAGAAATAAGTTTGGGGTCCTTGAACTGTTGGGCCATTTCAATAAAATTTTACAATTGCTGTCTCTGTTTTTTTGCTGCTGTTGTTGCATATTTATGTCTGGTTGTCTATCAAGTCACTCAACACATTTTTATTTGTCGCTCAAAATCAACGAATCGTCCTCCCCGGGAAAAGAATCTACTACAAAGTTTGTGCCACAACATTTTGTGTCTTATCGTTAATATGCAACATGGCTACTGTTGCAACAATACAAAAAAAAAACTATTGTTATTTTTTCATGTAAATGTTTATTGTTATTTTGCTATTTATTAAGCTGGCTTTGAATGTTGTTGCAACAGAAACAGCTGCTGCTCCTGCTGCAATTGCGGCCACTGTTGCTGCTGGTGGTGGTAGTTGTCACTGTCAACAACATGTATAAATTTTTTTGTTTGTTTTCTTTAAACATTTTCAAAGTAATTTACAATCAACAACATTTATAATAACAATTTTTTCTTAACATTTAAAATGAGTTTTGTGAGTTTGTTGCTGGTTGGCAAATGTTGTTAGTAATTCATTGTCATGGTTAAGGGTTTATAAACTTACAACAATATTGCTGTCATTATTGTTGTTGCTTGCTGCAATTTTAAATTTAAAACTGTTGGTGTTTTAAGCTGACGTTTGGGGGCACATGAAGTATGAAGTTGCCACCTTCAGTATTTATATCATATGACGAAGACGACGACGATGACGACCAGTTGCAAACAATTTTGGGTTAATAACTTATGTTGTTGTCGCTGTTGCTAAAACAATGACAGCAACATTACCAGCAGCATTAGAGCTTAACATTAACGACAAAAAAAATGAAAATTAATATTTGCATATTAAAAAGTTTTACTTGATTTTCAATTAGCTTTATTTTATGTTTTCTACTTCCCAATATCTTCTTACTCCCTCAGAGATTCTAAAACCTTTAAGCCATAAGAAGACGTCTTGAAGTTTTTTAAGGTAAATGAACTTAACATAATGTTAAGAAATACAATTTTTGAATTCATTTACAAACTGATTTATTTTGCCACAAAAAAAACAAAAGTTAATTACTTTTTTGTTAAATGACAGCAGATTAGGGGAGATATTAAAAAAGTTATGAAAAGGAAAGAAAGAAATTATAATTTTTAATAAATGGCTACGACTAAATCGTAGTATACGATATCGATTAAAAACTCAGACTTTTAAGCAAATATTGTGTAGCATACCTTTTGGGATTTTCAAAATAATTTTTATTTTTCCAAAAGTTTAATAGCAAATTTTTTTTTATAAAAATTTTTTCTTTAGAAAATTTTTTAATTAAAACTATTTCTATAGAAAATTTTATTAGCGAAAATTTTCCTATAGAAAAAAATTTTTTTCTCAACAAATTTTCCTTAAAAAAATTTTTTCTATAGAAAATTTTTTATCAAAATTTTTTCTATAGAAAATTTTTTTAACAAAAATTTTTCTATAGAAAATATTTTAATCCAAACTTTTTATAAAAAATATTTTCATCACAAATTTTTCTATAGTAAATTTTTTGATCAAAAATTTTTGTTTTTCATCAAAAAATTTTCTATAGAAAATTTTTTATCAAAAATTTTTCTATAGAAAATTTTTTTTCAAAAATTTTTCTATAGAAAATCTTTTTATCAAAAATTTTTCTATAGAAAATTTTTTATCAAAAATTTTTCTATAGAAAATTTTTTATCAAAAATTTTTCTACAGAAAATTTTTTATCAAAAATTTTTCTATAGAAATTTTTTTTTCAAAAATTTTTCTATAGAAAATCTTTTGAATCGAAAATTTTTCTGAAGAAAATTTTTCATTAACAAGTTTTCTACAGAAAATTTTTTATCAAAAATTTTTCTATAGAAAATGTTTTATCAAAAATTTTTCTATAGAAAATTTGTACAAAAAATGTTTCTATAGAAAATTTTTATCAAAAATGTTTCTATAAAAAATTTATCAAAATTTTTTCTATAGAAAACCTTGTTCACAAAAATTTTTCTATATAAAATTTTACTATCAAAAATTTTTCTATAGAAATTTTTTTAAACTAAATTTTCTGTAGAAAATTTTATTATCAAAAATTTTTTTATAAATATTTTTCAATAAAAAATTTATTTATCAAAACTTTTTCTATAGAAAATTTTGTTTACAAAAATTTTTCTATAGAAAATTTTGTTTATAAAATTTTTCTATAGAAAATTTTGTTTATAAAATTTTTCTATAGAAAAATTATCAAAAATTTTCTATAGAAAATGTTTTTATCAAATGCGTCTTTATAAAAAATTTTTTTATTAAAAATTTTTCTATAGAAAATTTTATTATCAAAAATTTTTCAGATAATTTATTTATTCAAAATTTTTCTATAGAAAATTTGATTATCAAAAATTTTTCTGTTGAAAGTGTTTTTATCAAAACTTATAGAAAATTTTGATAAAATAATTTTCCATAGAAAATTTTGATAAAATAATTTTCCATAGAAAATTTTGATAAAATAATTTTCCATAGAAAATTTTTTAATTGAATATTTTTCTACAGAAAATTTTTTTACCAAATATTTTACTTTAGAAAATTTTTTTATCCAAAATTTTTCTATAAGAATTTTTTTTTATCCAAAATTTTTCTATAGAAAATTGTATTATCAAAAATTTTGTCTATAAAAAAAATATTTCTATCGAAATTTTTTTCTTTAGAAAAAAAAAATTTTATCGAAAATTTTTCTATAGAAAAGAAAATTTTTCAAAAAAATTTTCTCATTTGAAGTAGAAAAATATCAAAACATTTGTTGCATTTAAAAAAAATTCTAAAATTCTTGTTAATAGTAAAAATCTAGCCAAATTAATTACAATTGTTAATTGAACACAAAAATCTACATAAATTAATAAAACAAAAATCATGCCAGAACAGAAGTTCTTACTCATTTAAAACAATTCCCTCAACTATAAATTAAACAATTTATATTAATTGAAAAAAATTATTAAAACACACAAAAAAGAATTTGTTTAAATCACAAGAAAACTAAAAGAACGAACAAACGCCTTCACCCAATTAATGAAAGCGACAGTGTTTGCAAAAGTGTAACAAGTCCAAAATAAATATTTGATAATTACAATTGTTTTCCAGAAAATTTTAATAAATTACACAAATATTGAAACTTCTCTATTTTAAAAGCATAGCGTCTACTTATATATATACCTATATTTTTCTAATAATGGGGACAAAGTTCCCCCTGATCCTATCCTGCTTGATTTTGCCCAGGCTAATCTCATTGTCATTTAAGAAAGCGGTTTTAAGTTTTAACTTTTATAGTTAATTAGTTACACACAAATTAGTATTTACTTAGTACCTATAGGAGACGGAACTCCCCTTGCTCCTATCCCTTTTCCTAACGGAGCTTGCTCCTATCCTGTTTTTTGCCTAACCATACTCGACGAAAATGACAAAGAATTCGGTTGTACTTAGTTGAATGAGACCAACTCTAATTCTTCTGAAGATATACTTTTAATTCTATTGAGGGGGACTCGCCCTGCTCCGATCCTATTTTTTGTCTCACCAATTTCGATTCGAATAATAACATATTCGCTTTTAATTCTATTGAGGTGGTACAGTTACGCCAAAATGAACATTTTCTTAGTATTTATAGGAGACAGAACTCCCCCTTGCTCCCATCCTGTTTTTTTTCTAACTAAGCACGACAACAACGCCAAATATTTCGTTTGTACTTAGTTCAATAAGACTAGTCTAGTTCTTCTGTAGATTAGCTTTTTATTCTACTGAGGGGGAACTCCCTCTGCTCCGATCCTAGTTTTTGTCTTACCAAATTCGATACGAATAATAGAATATTCGCTTTTTATTCTATTGAGGTGGAACAGTTACACAAAATGAGTATTTTTTAGTATTTATAGAAGACGGAACTCCCCTTGCTCCTATCCTGTTTCTTTTCTAACAAAACTCGACAAGAATGACAAAGATTTCGGTTGTACTTAGTTCAATAAGACTACCTAAAACTCTTCTCAAGACATGCTTTTTATTCAACTGAGGTAAGAACTCCCCCTGCTCCGATCCTATTTTTTGTCTTATCAAATTCGATGCGAATAATAAAATATTGGTAATATGTACTAAATTCAATAACTCTAGCTCTAATTCTTCTAAATATATGCTTTAATAAGTTTTTTCTCTATAGGGGGATTGGAAGTCCTCCTGCTCCGATCCTGTTTGATTTTTGCCAATCTACGCTAATTCTTAAAAAAGATTTTATACAAAGTTTGTAAACTTTACCTTAAAGAGTTCTGAAGACACAAGCGGATAAGCATTTTGTTTGCATGGGGGAGAAATTTCCTTTCTTCGACGAGATCCTACCACATTTTGTACAAATTACTCTAATTAACCTAAGATATCTGAAGAACTTTTAAAGGCTATACCTTGATATAAAGATACATGGTAACAAGTATCGTCTCTGTATGGGGATGAAAATTCCCCTGCTCCGATTCTTATTATTTTTATTTGATGTACGATAATTAGTTAGTTAGTTAATATAATTGGATAATACTGCCCTATTTGACCCTAATAGTGCCCTAGATGACCTTTTTTAACCCCTTACCATGTTTTGAAATCAAACATTAAAATATTCATATTTTAAATCAATTTTATTGCTTTCAATAACATTTATATTTTCACATTTTAATACCCCTTTTGCTTGCGCTTCAATATCCTTTTTTCCAAGGATAACAGAAATATTTTGAATACATTTAGTGAACAAAACCTAATCTAAGGAATGTTAAGAAGACATCAAGTTAGGGAAGACAAGACAGGACAAAAGAACAGAAAAAACTTTACAATTCAATTTAGGAAATGCATAAGTAACATGAGAGCCAAAAAAGGAAACAAAGGATAAGATAAAGTATAAGGATAATACTTGTACTTTTTTGCATCCTTTCTTATGTATAGATTTTTTAAATAAACTTAAGGCAAAGAATTTTTTATTGAATTTATAAATTTTTAATATCGAATTTTAGAAAAGTCCTTTTGAAAAAAAAAGTAATAAGTAATAAGAAAACTTTTTTTCTATGATCTTGTGAAACTGAAGGCAAATAACGAGTTTAAAAATTTTAAATAAATTCTATTTTAACGATTCAGCAGATTTTGGCTATTTATAACGTAGAATAGAAAAAGAATGATTACATTTTAAAATAAAATAAATTTTCTAATAAAGAAAATTAAAACAATACGATGGCTTAATATACAAGGGCTTAACTCGATTTTTTTGTTACTTTACAAAAGAAGAAAAAAACTAAAAAACCCTAAAATTTTAAAAACAACAACATTTTTTTAATTATAAATATTTAATTTTTTAAAAAATTGTATTAATATTTGTGTTGTATCTAAAATTTTACGAATTTTGTTTACTTTTTTCCTTCTCCTGTAAAGTAACAAAAAATCAAGTTAGGCCTTTATTATATTAAGCCATAAAAATGAACTTAAACCTAAAAATATTTCAGGCTTAAGAAACTTCTTTTCAATTTAGAAAAATATGAATTTTAAACAAAAGCTCTGAAATTTCTTTAATTAAAGCAAAAAAAGTTCTTAAAAACTAAATTTTTGTTTAAAAACATTTAATCCTTTTTTAAGGATATACAAATTATAAAGTTCATTTAAAATATGTATCAAACAACATATGCCTTGATTATTTGTTAACCCAAGAAATTGAAAGAAAATCCTAACAGGATGTTTATTATCCTTGCTTATTACCAAGAGATAATTGAACAAGTTGAGAATTAATTGTATAAAAAAATTACACCAAAAGGATTAAAAACTTGTCAGATTTTTGTTGAAGAAAGCAGTAACATTATCATTATGTTTTGAACATAATTAACAAAGTCAACTTGTTACTCATTAAATGATTTAAATTTTCCACTCGTTTTTTTAACTTTTCTGATTTAACAAGACATGACCCCTTAAATTGAACTTTGAAGAAAAAAAAAAAAATGATGAATACTTAACCCTTAATGAAAAAGGGTTGCAAGGATTACAAACAAAAAGGATATTTGTGAAAGAGTGAGAGTATATCATTGAACAGCTGCTGTCAACACATAATTTAACTTAATTCAAAAAATATTAATTTTAACACAAAAATGCTTAAGAAAAAAAAAAAATAAAAAATGATATTAATAAATAATTGTTAAAAATTCTGAAAAGCTAGTGCAATGCTGCTAAGTATAAACTTTACAAAGGACTGAAACATTTTCTATTTTCAACCAAAATATTCAACTAATTTTTCATTACTCATTGAACATTTGTTCAAATTTTTTTAAGGGAGTTTCCTATTTTTATTTAAAATCCTTAACAATTGTTTAATGTTAAGTCCTTGTAAGTCGATTAATAGCAGAAACCCCTAAGTACTCAAAATATAATTTTTCCTAAAAAAAAACGAAATTTGCATAAAAATGCTTCATATAATTTACCCCAAAAAATTTTAATAATGTTGAAATTTTTGAATTTTAATATTTAAAAATGTCATTTGGAATGTCCTTTTGAAATTGTTATTTCATTTTAATGATTGATTATGTAATTTATGTAAAATTGTAATTTATGTAAAATTTTCTGCGGTCATTTTTATACGCAATTAAATATATGAAAATAATTTTTCTAAAATTTTCTTTAATTAATAGAAAACTATACAGATTTAAAGTGAGTTATAAGGGAAGAGCTATCATTAATCATAAAAAAATCCTGAATAGAAAAACTTTGGGTGTAGAAAAGATCCTCTATAATTTCGTTTCGTTTGAATAATATAAATTATTTTTTAAAATAGTAACAAAAAAAATTTCTGAAATGCATATTTTTTCTAAACAAATTTAAAATAAATTGTTAAAAAATTACACAAAATGTATAGCACTAGATTTACAATTTATTACTCAAAATGTTTTGACCCTTTGTTATCCCTATTTATAAATCTACCCATTTACCACAAAGAACCAAACGTAATTTTTATGTAGTTATGTGCTTTTGTGATGTCATTTTTTTAAAAAAGTGCCAAAAAATAGTTTTGCCTCTTTGTTCACAATCGGCCTTCACTTTCAAAAATCCCCACCTAAGGGCCTATATATAGAAAAAGTTGTTCCACAAAATTTTATAAAAAAAATAATTTCCATAGAAAATTGTTTTAATAACTCTAAGCAAAATTTGTATTACAAAAAAAAACATTCTATATAAAATTTTTGTTATATAAGATCACCGCGGGAGCTCCACATAGCGTCCAAAAAAGTGAAAGAAGCAACTGCACACAACCTTTAATGAAAGGACTTCCGAAAAAGGTCGATAATTTTATAAATATCGAATAATAAATTAAAATTTTAATGTTAAATGAATTTCAATATCGACGTGCGGGAGTTTATGTGCTCTATACGCCAAAAATGCATTTTGAGAAAATTGATCTTGAAGTATTACCTTAATTTTTCTAAAAAAAAAAACAAAAAGCTTTTGAGATTTTGAGATACACCATTTGGTATAGAGCAAAATATCACAAAAAACTGTTTTGAAGGATATATAACAAAACAGACACTATTTGTCTCAAAAACTAGACGAGATAATCGAAAATGGATTGCAGATTTGAAAAATTTAGGGTCGAAAACCTAAAGTGGCATCATTAACTCAAAATGTGTAAAATGGCGGATAGAGCACATAAACTACCGTACGACAATATGTCAACAAAAATTCTTTTTAACCATCGGGTCTTGAACTCGCCTCCTTACGACTACCAGGCAGAACCCCTTCCCATAAGCCACTTCGTATGTGAAAAACATGTTGGCTTACAATTTACTAAAACAATTTCTATTCTTAGATTCGAAATCATGTCCCAATAACTTGTTTTAGTTTTTTGAAATATTTTTGTATGTGGTTTCTCGTAAATGTTTCAAGCATTTAATGAAAACTTTGAGACCTATCCAGTCCACATATCAAATTTTTTTTATTTTTCTTATTAAACAAGTTTTATTTTTATAAGTTTTGATATAAAATTGACTTATGTTGATATTTTTTATTACCGTGGGACAGTTTTTTGTTTTTTTCAAAAAATTTAAAATTCGTTGAAAAAAACTTTTTCAATGAAAAACAGAACCTAGTCTTGGTGGGATTTGAACCCGAGCCATTTAGTTCAAATAATCACTTATAAGAAGGAACTTACTGCAATAACTTAAAAGTTATTCGTAGGGTATGTTGTAGTGATTACAAGGTAACAAATTACCTAAGTACATCCCATTACCAAAGTTTTGCTAGGAATTTATTGTTAAGACAAAATGTTTATCATTTTTTTTTTCTTTTAAAAATTATGGAATCAAAATTCTTTAAAAAAAATTCTTAAGCCTATAACAAAAATATGTTTAAGTATTGTTTCAGACTATAACATAAATACCTAAAAGTATGCTTCAAATAATAACGCCCTAATGTATGCTTTTAAAAATTCTCATTTAATTAGGCCCAAAAGTATGCAAGACGTTTGCATTTAAATATAATAACAACGTTAATCGCACAAAAAATCGTCATAATTACATTTAGACATTTTCTGTCTGATAAATAGCTACTTAATGGAAACAATAACAAAAATCTTAGAAAAAAGCAAATTAAATCTTTATTTTCATGTAAATAAATGTCATTATACCTGTGTCTGCTGTCATAAATATTTCTAAACCTACCTCAAATTCTCCTCAGCTTTTATAATTATGGAGTAGCTAAAAAGTAAGTCTTTTTATTTATCTGTCATTCCGTCCCTCTTTTACATTTGGCTTTTGTCTTTAGATATTTTCTTCTCAACTCCCTCCTGGACATTTGTCTGTCATTCTGTCCCTCTTTTCGCCTCTTGTCTCTAAACTTTTACTTCACTTTTGGCTTAATTTGATCCTTAAAGTTGTTGTCTGCTAAACAGTCGTTAAACCAACTATTTTTGCTACTACATTTATATTGCGCTTCTAACAATGTTTAAACAATAAGATAATATTTTAATTTATATATATTTTTTTTTTTTGTTCATACAGATAAAAACACCATTTAATTTCATGCTACATTTATTTATTTATTATTTTTGCCACATAAAGAATTTCATGGAAAAAATTCTTAGAATTCTGATGTGAGTGAGTGGATGTTGAGTTGGGTTGAGTTAAGTTGAGTTGAGACTCGTAAATGCTTAAAATTGCCTTTTTATTTAGGAATTCGTTGGCGTGTTAAATTTTTCTATAATTATATTTAATAATTATAACAGAAATGTAATGGTACGTTATTGTGGATAAGACGACTGAGGGCAGTTGTACTGAAGAAAGAAAAAAATTGTCTAATAAAGTGAATAAGAAAGAATTTTATTACTTAATGACTTTGTTGGGGAGTTCTAAGAAAAAATTTCAGTGTGGTAATTCACTTTCGTTATAGTTAACTAGACACTGAGAAAAATTGTATTAAAACAATGAAGATGGCATTATTAAATCAGCCTAGAAGTATGCCTCAGATAAGAAGATCTTAAGGCAGTCTTATAGTTTTAATAAAAAAAATATCTAAACTTATGTCTAAAAAGTGTAGTATACTTTCAGGCGAAATTTTTTATTAATATATTAAGTATTGTTTATAAATATTGCATACTTTTAGGCGTACTACAAATAAATAAAATAAGCCATACTTTTAGGAGAAAAATTTTAAAATATTAATTTGATATAGATTTTTAATAAATTTTGAAATTCTCCTCAGTATTTTTCCTAATGTCTGACTAAACAAATATTTTTTTTTTTTTGTATAAACAAAAACTCTAGTAAAAAATTTCTTTTTTATCAAAATAAACAATATTTACATACTCATTCTAATATTCCTGAAACTTAAGCAAAAATATATGTCACAGCTGTTTAGCTATAAAAATTCTTAGAATAAAATTTATTAACTCATTATTTTGCCATAAAAAATAAACAAAACAAAAATAAAGCCACAAAAAAAACTCCTTCAACACTTTATAAAAAACATTCGAAAAAGATCACATTACTTTTTCAAATTAAAGGCAAATTTTTAAAAATCTGCTCTTCAGACACTTAAAAACTTCATTCAATTTTTTTATTTGTATCAAAAAAAAAAAAAAATTGTTTGCTCTAAATAATTTTTGTTACATCATCGCTTTTTCTTAAAAGTATGACTCTTAGCAATATTCACATTTGTTTATATTCATTTTTTGGTAATTTTAGATTTTTATACAAATTTGTTTATAAAACTATAAAAAAAAATTGTTTATTTTCACTTTCATACTTTGTGTAAACGATTTTTGATTTTGTGAGTGTAAATAAATTGAAAATTGTTTATTTGAAATTTAATTATGACATTTTGTTTGAAAATTTAAAATCAATTGAAGGAAATTGAAAATATACAAAGGTCAATGATCTTTGATCAGTAGAGAGGATTTTTATATTGGCAAAAAGAATAAAGATATTGAAATTAGTTTGAAAATCACAAATTTTATTTAGAAAATCTAAAAAAAATATAGAAAAATTTTCAATAAAGAAATTTTTCTATAGAAAAATTTTCAATAAAAAAATCTTGCTATAGAAAAATTTTCAATAAAAAAATTTTTCTATAGAAAAATTTTCAATAAAAAAATTTTCGATAAAATTTTTTTTTTTCGATAGAATTATTTTTCTGTAGAAAATTGTCGATATTATTTTTCTATAGAAACATTTTTGATAGAATTATTTTTCTATAGAAAAATTTTCGATAGAATTAGTTTTTTATAGAAAAATTTTCGATAGAACTAGTTTTCTATAGAAAAATTTTCGATAGAATTAGTTTTCTATAGAAAAATTTTCGATAGAATTAGTTTCCTATAGCAAAATTTTCGATAGAATTAGTTTTCTATAGAAAAATTTTCGATAGAATTAGTTTTCTATAGAAAAATTTTCGATAGAATTAGTTTTCTATAGAAAAATTTTCGTTAGAAATATTTTTCTATAGAAAAATTTTCGATAGAAATAGTTTTCTATAGAAAAATTTTCTATAGAAATAGTTTTCTATAGAAAAATTTTCGATAGAAATAGTGTTCTATAGAAAAATTTTCGTTAGAAATATTTTTCTATAGAAAAATTTTCGTTAGAAATATTTTTCTATAGAAAAATTTTCGTTAGAAATATTTTTCTATAGAAAAATTTTCGTTAGAAATATTTTTCTATAGAAAAATTTTCGTTAGAAATATTTTTCTATAGAAAAATTTTCGTTAGAAATATTTTTCTATAGAAAAATTTTCTTTAGAAATATTTTTCTATAGAAAAATTTTCGTTAGAAATATTTTTCTATAGAAAAATTTTCGTTAGAAATATTTTTCTATAGAAAAATTTTCGTTAGAAATATTTTTCTATAGAAAAATTTTCGTTAGAAATATTTTTCTATAGAAAAATTTTCGTTAGAAATATTTTTCTATAGAAAAATTTTCGTTAGAAATATTTTTCTATAGAAAAATTTTCGTTAGAAATATTTTTCTATAGAAAAATTTTCGTTAGAAATATTTTTCTATAGAAAAATTTTCGTTAGAAATATTTTTCTATAGAAAAATTTTCGTTAGAAATATTTTTCTATAGAAACATTTTCGTTAGAAATATTTTTCTATAGAAAAATTTTCGTTAGAAATATTTTTCTATAGAAAAATTTTCGTTAGAAATATTTTTCTATAGAAAAATTTTCGTTAGAAATATTTTTCTATAGAAAAATTTTCGTTAGAAATATTTTTCTATAGAAAAATTTTCGTTAGAAATATTTTTCTATAGAAAAATTTTCGTTAGAAATATTTTTCTATAGAAAAATTTTCGTTAGAAATATTTTTCTATAGAAAAATTTTCGTTAGAAATATTTTTCAATATAGAAAAATTTTCGATAGAAATATTTTTCTATATAGAAAAATTTTTGATAGAAATATTTTTCTATATAGAAAAATTTTTGATAGAAATATTTTTCTACAGATTGGCTGAAATCTTTAAGAGAAATATAAAAATGTTTAAGTCTTTCCAAACTTACCTTAACTTGATAGGAATTCAAACGAGTCTTGGGCAATAGATTAAATGAAGAAAAATCCAAACGTCTTGAAAAAATGCCATTGCAGCCAGATGTAGAGCTAAAATTAAAAAGAACAATTTAATTTTTAATAAAAAAAATTATTGCAATTCCTAGAATAAAGGAAATATCATTCTATGATAATATATTATAAACTAAATAAATAATTAATTCAAATTCATTAGAATTTTTCAATAACAGTTTTTCAATACAATAACTTTTTAAAAGTGAAATCAAGCGAAAATGTTAATCTTACAACAACAAAAAAATTGTTGTTAATTGAAACGTATTTAACAAATTGATAAATGATTTTACAATTAAGGTTCCAGAATGACTGCGGTTTAAAGATAATTTATAATAATTTATCACAAAAAGTTTAAGAGAAAAATTATTTTAAAAAAGTTGCTAATGAAAATAAAGAAACCACAGATTAATAAAATTAAATTAAAAGTATTATTAACAAAAGTAAAACATGGAAAAAATAAGAAAAAGTAAAAATTATTAAACAAAAAAAATCTAAAAACGATAAGCGGAAGGTTAGGAACCATAGAATTTTAATAAAATCACAGTCAAGTCCGTTTAAGTGCCCACATTTTACTATTTTAAAAATTCTGAATTATCTTCAAAAATTCAATGAAAAAAGCTTAAAGTTCTACTTGAAAAGTTTAGAGCTATACATATTTTTTTGTATAACTCTTAAGCCAAAGGCAATATAATATAAAGATATTGCACCCCATACATTTCTACTGTAAAAAGTGAAATTAAAGGGGATACAAAACATTTTTCATTGTTTCACTTTTTACAGTAAAAATGTATGGGGTGCAATATCTTTATATTATATTGCCTTTGGCTTAAGAGTTATACAAAAAAATATGTATGGCTCTAAACTTTTCAAAACTTACAAACAAACATACATTTCATGAGCAAGTGTATGTGTCTTAGCTTGCTCCCATTGGATAATCGTCTCCATTTGTTGTTAACGAATTAGAGTAAAAGCTTTATACTCTTTATGGGACTTTTCAAAACGACCATACGTTAAATCAATGTATGAAAGTACAACATCATTATATTATAGAATTTTTGCTTAAACGCAAACTACTGTCTTCTGAAGACCACTTCAAAAATCTTTCTTAATTCAGGTAAAATTTTTGAAACCTTTTTTTCTCGTATACAAATAAAATCAACCAAAAATCTCAAGTCTCACTTGATGAATAATCTTTATTTATTAAACATATTTAAAAATTTTTATTTGCTCTTTTTTATTTATAAAGTAATCAAAAAATAAACCAAAAAGTGCCAAAATTATAAAAACAAAAAAAATTAAACAAAAATAAAATGAAAGAGAAAATGAAAAAAATGAAATAATTCTGTTGTTGATTTTTTGATTTTTGCTTTTTTGTTTATAACCTTGACATTGAATTTGTTTGATATTTTTTTACATTTTTGTTTTAAATTTTATTTTTTTTTTTCATTCAAAACCCCTTCAACGAAAATATTAGCGAAATAAAGAAAGAAATAACAAAAAAAATAAAACATTAAGAGCATTAATAGTCCAAACATGGAGTGGGGGCAAAATGAGTGAAAACGACATTAGAAATATCAACAAAAAACATCAGCAGGAATAAAATTTATTATTATAGCTTTTATTTTGGGTTAGATTAACCCATTAGGGGAATGCAAGAAAGTGAGGGCTATTTAAGAATATTTAAATTTATTAGAAAAATTTAAGTAAATTATCAGAAGTTTCGTTATTTTTTTTAATTTTTTCGTAATCAAAGCAATTATTTCATCTTTTTACTATAAAAACCTATTTTATTTCATACAGTCTCTTAAAGCTATATAAAAGAAAACGGATGAGTCGTTCTCGAGTTAGGACGAAATAGGTCTCCGTACCTGACTAATTTAAGGGGAAAAATTTGCCACGCCCATACAAAAAAATCCAAATCTGATGGAAAAAAACCGACAACGGATCTGAGTTTAGCGCATCAAAATCCATGTAGTCCACATAGTTTTATTAAAAGGAGGATTTGGCTGCAGAGCAGTGTAATAGACCAGAGTTAGTCCCCTCTAAACGACAGAGCTGAACAAGTTTAGATAAGATATTTTATGGACTTCTTCCCCTCTTCGCCACATTTTTGCAATCAGATTTTGCTAAAAGTTGTTTTGTATATTTTAATTAAGAAAATTGCGATATCTGTAGAACAGACATTAGTAAAAAATCGGTGCAGTATAGAACAAAAATTGAAAATTTAAATTTTTTAAGTTAAATATCTTTAAAACCGTAAGAGATAGGATATGCATGTCGGGATGTTTTTTGTAGATCTTGAACTATATAGTTGTTATATAGTAAGATTCCTAAAATTAGTTGAGAAATGAGAATTATAGATCATTTTAAGTTATTTTTGAGTCTGAGGTGCCCTACTTTAAGGGGCCGAATATGCCGCCTCGGTAAAATCTAGGCTTTCCAGGTTAAGAATTTAAGTTCCCCAACGTTATATATACGCACATGCATTGATTTTAAAATCCGCCCAACGGTAAAGGAGATCCGGACTTACTTCCATTATATTTTGCCACCATTCCACTGTACAATGCTTGAGTTGTTTCGTGTAGTCTACCACATTACCTTCACATGACGGTCGCAAGTAAGGATAGATCTGGTCTTGACAGGGAAAGAAGTCTGTAAGAACGTTTCCTATATAATAGAGTCTTATCGGTCTGTTATATAGGAAAATAAATCCTCGAAAGACGTCTATTTAAAAATTGTCCCAAGTTGACGATAGAAATAGTTTCCTTTCATAGAAATTATGAAAAAGTTTAAGACAAAACAAAATTTCTTCTATAGAAAAAAGTTGATAATAGGACAAATTTTATTTTAAAATTTTACGACGGGGCAAGTTTTCTTTTAAAGAAAAGTTGAGAATAAAAAAAAGTGAAATTTTTTAACAATAGATGACGATGGGACAGTTTTTTGTCTTAGAAAAGTTGAAGCTATTACAGGTTTTGTTTCGTGCAGTATACCACATTACCTTCACATGACGGTCCCAAGTAAGGATAGATCTGGTCTTGACAGGGAAAGAATTATGTAAGAATGTTTCCTATATAATAGAGTCTTATCGGTCTGTTATATAGGAAAATAAATCCTCGAAAGACGTCTATTTAAAAATTGTCCCAAGTTGACGATAGAAATAGTTTCCTTTCATAGAAATTATGAAAAAGTTTAAGACAAAACAAAATTTCTTCTATAGAAAAAAGTTGATAATAGGACAAATTTTATTTTAAAATTTTACGACGGGGCAAGTCTTCTTTTAAAGAAAAGTTGAGAATAAAAAAAGTGAAATTTTTTAACAATAGATGACGATGGGACAGTTTTTTGTCTTAGAAAAGTTGAAGCTATGACAGGTTTTGTTTCGTGCAGTATACCACATTACCTTCACATGACGGTCCCAAGTAAGGGTAGATCTGGTCTTAACAGGGAAAAAATTATGTAAGAATGTTTCCTATATAATAGAGTCTTATCGGTCTGTTATATAGGAAAATAAATCCTCGAAAGACGTCTATTTAAAAATTGTCCCAAGTCTTTCTAAGACGTCTGCTAAAGAGTTTCCTGGCTCGGCGTCCAAAATAGTTGGATATTGAACCACTGGAGACAAAAACTTTTAGTTGTCAGAACAAAGTTTTGTGAATATTTTCAATTTGATTTTAAATAATTTGATTGCATCAAATAAAACTTTTAGTTGAGGGGACAATATTTCTAGTTATTTGGTTGTGTCAACTAAAACTTTTAATTGTTTAAAGATTTTACGATATAATTAATCTCATTATTTTAACTATATTTGAACACCTTAATTCGTTAACGAAAATTTTGTTATTACAAGGTTATTATTCTAATTTTCTGTACAAAATTCCTACTATACGCTTTTGATATTCTTATTGTTCGTTTATGAATCAGAAAGTAATACTTTAATGTCTAAAGTCGCTTAAGCGCAACAAAGGGTTAATTTGAGAACCCCAAAATATATTTTTAACCAACAAAATTCTATATTTCTATTTCAAATTTGTTTCCTTTCCTTTTTTCCTATTAAAAATCTTTGAGAGATCATTAAAAAAAATGTGGAGGTGGAGAGATGGTATCATACACGCGCGCTTAAACTGTCAGTTGTTAACAAAAAACAAAAAAAAACTTGAATGATTTTATTTAATTCTGATACTTAAGTTTTGTTAAAATTTAAATTCGTTTTACCAGACATGACTAGATGATGATGATGAATGTTATTGTTTAAAATTAAATCTATAACAATTAGATATTTTGTTTAAACAATTAAGGGAAAAAATTAACAACAAAAATTTTTATTTAACAAAAATTGAAACCACCAAAAAAATTTGAAAGCGGAAATTCAAATTTTCGTTTTAGAAATAAATAATTAGTAAAAAAAATCGCTTATGGTAATAAATGTTATAAAAAATGTTTGTGGACATTAATTTATATTTAATGACAAAGGATTGAAATTAAATAACGTAAAAATGTGATTTAAAAAAAAATATTAAATTTTTAAAAAGCTAAAATTTATATTTAACAAAATTCTAAAAATAACAAAATTTATTATTGAATTTAAATTAAATGAATTTGTCATACGAATTACTTAATTTTAAAACTGGTTTTATAAAAATACAAATTTTTCAATAACAAAAGACGTTTGAAAAAAAAAACATGTATACAATACTTTTCCGTTCTTTGGTAATGCCTAGCACTTATTTTACTCATTACTTTATGCATTCCAGACCTACATTACCAAATTAACAACAAAATCTACAACTTCTTAGTCTTGAAAATTTTTTATATTTTCATTTCAGAAATAACTCAGTATCTTTAAATATAACAAATATTTAAACTAATACCTCTCTGACACACATTTTAATTTCAACTTTTTTTATTTTCAATTTTTCTTATCAAATTCCTTTAGTTTTGCATTTGATAAGAACCTTAAGTACCGGTAAACTTTCCAGGAACCCCTGAGTCGTAAAGTCTACAAAAATTTAAAATTTTTTAAGAAAAGCAAAAACAAAGACTTTGTATTGTTGTATTAACTTATCAACGAGTTTTTTATTGAAATAAAATTTTATTTATAAAATTAACAGCCTGTTTATAACTTTTTATCATTTAATTAACAAAAAAAAATAAAAGCGAAGGCCTGTTTTTTTGCGCCCAGCAAAAAATTTTGTACATTTGTTTAAAATTATGACTAAAATGTTAAACAAATGATATTTTTAAAAAATATTATATAATCAAAAAAAAATTAAACGATAAAAAGGAGGAATTATTAAGAGAAAATGAAGTATACATTGACGATATTTTTCGATATTTAAACAACCATTTTTAAATATTACGCGATATTCATAAACAATTTTTTAATAGAAATATTTTCGTCATAAAATTTTTGTTAGATAGGACAAGTATTTTTTTCTATAGAAAAGTTCACGATAGAAATAGTTTCCTTCCATAGAAATTATAGAAAAGTTGACGATATGACAAAATTTTTTCTATAGAAAAAAGTTGACAATAGGACAAGTTCTCTTTTAAAGGAAATTTTACAACAGAACAAGAAAATTTTACTACAGGACAAGCCTTCTTTTAAAGCAATGTTGAGAATAAAAAAAGTTTAATTTTTTAACAATAGATGGCGATGGGACAGTTTTTTGTCTTAGAAAAGTTGGAGCTATTACAGGTTTTCTTATATAGAAAAGTTAACGATAGGAAAAAATATAAATTAGCGCAATTAGAATTAGGTGAGGTTATAGATTGGTAATGTGATATAGCAAATTTTCTTTTAAAGTGACAATATAGGAAAAACAGAAAAAGTTTTATTTTTAACAAGTTTTCTTTTAAAGAAAATTTTACGACAGTACAAGTTTTCTTTTAAAGAAAATTTGAGACTAAAAAAAATTTAATTTTTTAACAATAGATGACTATGGGACAGTTTTTTGTCTTTAGAAAAGTTGGAGCTATTACAGGTTTTCTTGTATAGAAATGTTGACGATAGGACAATATATTATTTAGCGCTACTAGAAATAAGTGATGGTATAGGCTGGTAATGTGGTATAGCAAATTTTCTTTTAAACTGACAATATAGGAAAAACAGAAATATTCGTAAGATTTTGCTGTTCTCAGAAAATAAATTGAGTAATTGCTGTAAAAGGGAAAAAGTTAAGTTTTCTTCTATAGAAAAGTTGACAATCGTAAAAGTTTAATTTAAAAAAAAAAGTTGACGATAGGACAGAGTTAACCTATAGAAAAGTTGGAGCTAGTTGGGAAAATAGATGACGATAGGACAGTTTTTTGAGTTTAGAAAAGTTTGAGCTATCATAGGTTTTCTTCTATATAGCGCTATTAGAAATAAGTAAAGGTATAGGCTAATAATGTGGTATAGCAAATTTTCTTTTAAACTGATAGGAAAAAAACAGAAATACATGTAAGATTTTGCTGTTCTCAGAGAATAAAGAGAGTAATTGCTGGAAAATGGAAAAAGGTATGTTCTCTTCTATAGAAAAGTTGAGAATAGAAAAAGTTAAATTTTTTTTAACAAATAGTGGACGAAAGGACTGTTTTTTCTGTAGAAAAATTGGAGCTAGGCCAGGTTTTCTTATATAGAAAAGTTGATGATAGGACAAGATATCAATTAGCGCAATTAGAGTAAGTGCAGGTATAGACTGGTAATGTTTTGTATTCCTTAACTTTCTTCTTAGTATAAAAATAACAGAAATATTTGTAAGAGTTTACTATTTTCAGAGAATAAAGAGAGTAATAAATTAAGAGAGTAAAGGGAAAAAGTTAAGTTTTCTTCTGAGAAAAGTTGACAATAGAAAAAGTTTTTCAACAAAAGTTGAAGATAGGCCAGTTTTTTCTAAAGAAAAGTTAAAGCTTTGACAGGTTTTCTTATATAGAAAAGTTTACTATAGGACAAGATATGAATTACCGCCATTAGAGTTAGTGCGGATATAGACTGGTAATGTGGTATAGTTCTGAACTTTCTTCTTAATTAGCGCAATTAGAGTAAGTGAGGCTATGGGCTGGCAATGTGGTATAGTAACTTTGTACGATGGCATCAGCCAATCGAGGGACCTGGTCACCGTCATTACTTGCACAAACGCAGAAGGCTCGTTTGTACCTCCATGTTTTCTATTAACCCGTAAAAAATCTAACGAAAATAATGTGGTACACATTTTTAAATCGCATTTAATGGGATTTAAAATATTTTATTGAATATCTCTGATATTTTGGGTTTAGTATTTTTTCAAATGAATCCATGCATGATCATGTTGAGGGTTAAATCATATTTTAATCAGACAAAAACCAAAAATTTGACAATCTTAAAACAAATGGGTATACCAGATTACCTGCACTACCTCTTAAGTTCTTTAAATCATAAATTAATGTATGAGTCATAAGTCGTAGAAAATAAGCTTTATATTAGAAACATTTTTAAAATATTCTAAAACCATTTTTAAAACACATTTTACAGCTCTTACAACATCTAGTGAATTGAACAAATTTCTAACTAGGGGAAAACTTCTTATAGAATATTATTAGTCATTTTAAACAGCAAATACAAAGTAATAAAATAGCATCTGTATTTATTCTAAAAAAAAATATTAGAAACTGATAAAAGCTAAATATACATATTATTTATTTAATTCAATTTAAGATTAAAATTGTGGGGGTTTTTATAAATAAATTTACTGTAATAGAACCTACAAAAAAAATTCAGACAAATTACTAATAATAAAACTGACCTAAGCTCATGTTTTTAATGAAAATTATCACTAAAATGAAAATTTTATATATAAATAAACTATTAAATTAAAAACTAGAATATTTTGTGATTAGTTTGTTTAAACAGCCGTAACTAAATTGTTAACAAAAAAAAAATTATGATGAAATAAAAATAATGATAACTTGAACAAATTGATTAAAACATTTATTGAGTTAAATACTATTATTTAAAAACTGATCATTTGATGATTTTAAACTTTTAAAAGCTTTCAAAGATGATTCAACTAATTGGCGTTAAAACTGTAAATTTAAATTTCATTTAAATTCTAATTTTTTACTATAAATATATAAGCAATTAACCCCTTAAAAGGGAAGATATTTTTGTGACAAGTACTTAACAAAAAAGTGATGATAAATATTTTGGAATAATAGAATAATACACTTCAGCAACATGTTGCTAAACAGAAAATTATGAAAAAGATAGCTAGCAACTTCTTGCAATATCAACTTTTGTGATTCTAATGACAAACATTTATAGATATTGCAATACACCAAAATGTTGCTAGAGATGCTTAAATTAAGAATCGCTAGCAACATGTTGCTGATTTTTAAAAATTTTGAAATTAAGAAAATGAAACTAATATCAATATTTTACTAAACATAGAATTGTTTAAACAAATTTAAAACATTTTTAAGCCCAAGTCTTCAACCAAAACCATTTAAATAAAAATCCTTAGCAACATGTTGCTGATTAATAAAGTCTACTCTAAATAACGAAAACATTTGTTCGCGAAAACCAAAATTAATAATTTTAAAGAATATGTCGCCGGCCTTTTGAATGCATAATGACCCTAAATAAATTTTGAGAAGAACCTTATGAAATATTAATGATTTAAATAAAAAATTTTCAAGGTTTTTCTCAGGCTATTATCAAGATTTTATAATACAATATTTATAAAATTTTTGTGTATATATTTATTAAACCATGTTTATTTTTTTGTTTTATTTAATCGTTATTTACTTTATAATTTAATAATTTTTAAAATAATCACGTTTAAAAAAATTTCCTAAAAACAAAAATTTTAAATGCATTCAAAATACAAAAAGACCCCCCAAAATGCCAAATTTGTTGATAATTCACACCTCATTATTAAGTTGTTATTATTGGGTATTTATTTTAAGTATTTACAACATACTATTATTATTTTCATAAAGTTGAGTTAAATTAGTTAATAAATGAGTTGTTAAAATGACGCAGAATATTAAACAGAATAAATATTTGAGTTAGCGCTTACAAAAAAAAATAGTGATTCAAGAAGAGTCGAAAAATAAGTTCTTTAACCAAGAATTTTATAGTATATAACAGGGCGTAAATTAAATAAAGAAAATGTTGCCTAACATCAGGCGCTTTAAAGAGTTTTCAAATATTGCATTTAATAAGGCTTTTTAAAAATAGCAAAATTAAGAAATTTCATTCCAAAACTCACTCAAAATTTTAAACAACCCTCGTTATACACTACTTGACAACAAACTACACAAAAACTCTCAAAAAGAGATGCTGCCTTATATCTTGGAAGCGGCAAATTCTTTTTTTAAAAAAATTAACTTGAAATAATTACAAAAAATCTATTATTTACTTGCCAACGAAAAACAAGTTAAAACTTATTTCAAATAAATAGTTAATATTGTCAAAAGTTTTTACACGCTTATTTACATTTTCTTTCAAAATGAAGGTTATCTTAGAGCGTGGAATAATCATCATAATAGGCCCTACCTCAGAGACATCAGCCAGCCATCAAATAACAAATTAACACTCCGATTAATTGTTGACACACACACAGTCAACATTAAGTGGTGACAGTGTATCACGGTTTTTATGTTCAAAAAATCGCATCTAATTGTTTGGTAATGAGGGAAGACATTAGGGAAATACGAGTAAAAATGGACAAAGAAACGTGTGTTTAATTTCCAGGTAAAAAAATTTCTTAATGTAACATGTTGCTAAACATTTTACAAAACCAATATACAATTTTTAGTGTTTTCGAGCAATCGCCAAAAAAAATATAAACAATTTTAAAAATTAAAAGAAAAACTTCAGCAACATGTTGCTAAACATTTTACAAAACGAATATAGATATGATAAGTTTTCTGAGCAATCGCTTATATTCGTATTTTGATTGTTTTGAACCAAAAATATTGAAACATTTAAGAAAAACATCTCTAGCAAAATGTTGCTAAACAATTTTACATAACCAACATACATAATTTATAAGTTTTTATACAATATATTTTAGCTATTTTGTACAAGAATATTCAAAATAATAAAATATATAGATTCAGCAACATGTTGCTAAACTCTTTACAAAATGAATACAGATAATATACATTTTTTGAGCAATCGCTTATGTTTAAGTTATTTTGAGCAAAAAATCCTTAAAATATTAAAACAGGTAATACAAAATTTTTTAGCAACATGTTGCTGAACATTTTACATAACCCATAAACATAATACATAGGATTGTGAGCAATCGCTTATATGTAGTTTAGAAATTATGTGCAAAATATTGAAATATGTAGCTTTAGCAACATGTTGCTAAACATTTTACATAACCCATATACATAATACATAGGTTTTTGAGCATTTTTTTACATATATTTTACTTATTTTGTACAAAAATTTACAAAATTTGGAAATACGTAGCATCAGCAACATGTTGATAAACATTTTGCAAAACGAATATAGATAAAATATTTAATCATTTTTTAGTTATTTTGCATCAAAAATATTAAAACATTTAAGAGAAAATCTTCAGCAACATAACATAACTAATAAACATTATATAAATATATTTAAGTTATTCTGTACAAAAATTGACAAAATCTTGAAATATATAGATCCATCAACATGTTGCTAAACTTTTTACAAAATGAGTAGAGATAAGATCAGTTTTCTTAACAATCGCTTATATTTTAGTTGTTTTGCACAAAAGTCCTCAAAATATCAAAGAAAACATCTTCAGCAACATGTTGCTAAGCATTTGACATGGCCAATATACACAACATATGTGTTGTAGAGCAATCGCTTATATATACTTTAGATATTTTGTACCAAACTTGACAAAATATTGAAATATGTTGCTTCAACAACATGTTGCTAAACATTTTATAAAGCCAATATAATAAATACATAGGTTTTTAAGCAACATTTTACTGATTCCTCAAAAACACTTAAGTAATTAGCAGAAAAACGTTCAGCAACATGTTGCTAAACTGAATATTAAAAAACCAACATTTTAAATCGATAACAAAGGTTTAATTTGAATAAACGGAAAACTGTTCCTTTGATTAAATCATTGAAATAGAATCTATGAAAACTATGCTGATTCGAAACCCTGAGTAAATGAGGATCGCTAGCAACATGTTGCTATGACAACAAGTTTTCTAACGACAAGAAATATGATTAATATATCACAATAAAATATTAATAGAAATTTGAACAATCTCGTAAATCTAAGTAGTTAATATGCCTTAGCAACATGTTGCCAATTTTTCAAATTAAGGATATGGCAATATTATTTTATAAAAAAAACTTGTTCAGAATTTAGGAATAATACAAATGCAAATAAATATAAAACAAAAATATGAAAATATCGCTGCAAGTACTTAAAAAATTAATTACAAATATTTTTAGCAACATGTTGCCAAAAATTTTTAAAAATGATATACCAAAAAAAATTTTAGAATAAAAAACTATCAGTTTCTTAAATTTAATGAAATAGAACAAAATGTTTATACTATTAAAATAAAAAATTCTAGCAACATGTTGCTGAATAACAAAAATAAACTCAAAAAATAAGTTAAAACAAAAAAATTATAGTTTTGAGATTTGTTTAACAAATTTTTTAATTATTCAAATTTTCTTTCAAATAAGAACAAATCCCAGAAGACATTCAAAAGTTTAAAAAATTGCAGCAAAAAAAAATTTTGCTAAACTAAAATTACTGTTCTAAAAATTTTTTAATAAGTAACATTTTTAGTATAACTGCTGTAAAAACTTTCGAGCAACATGTTGCTGAGCATCAAAATTAAGTTACTGTATTAAAAGCTCTCTAAACTATAAGTTTAACATTAAAAACAATTGAACCCATTAGAAAACAGTTAAAAAATCCATTAGCAACATGTTGCTGAGAATAAAATGCTTAAAATTCAAAACATTTAATAGCAAATTATTTGCTAATAACAAGCCATTATCACCTTTATTTTTTGCAAAAACTGTCAATTCTTTCAAATCGTATTAAAAACAACAGAAATCGTTTTCCTATGTATTTTTTCTAATTCTAATTTATGTATGAGAACAAAACATTTAAACAAAACTATCTCATTCACAAAATCATTTAATAAACACAATAATTTAATTCCATTTGTAACTGGAGGAAAGAAAAAATTACAAAAAAATCTCTGTCTGGCTGCTTAACTAAGTATTTTCCAGCCGGGTTCGTTTGGCACTTTTTAGCCCTGATATTTAACGTTATAATAAACAAATCTAAATTCAATGGCATCTAAGGCAAAAAATACAAAAAATAGTAAGTTATACTTAAATCTAAAGCATGACTTGTTTTAATTATAACAACAATATCTAGCACTTTAAATTAAATTTATTTTATTTGAAATAATAAAATAGAAATAAAACGTAATGAAAATGGAATACAAAACAAAAGTAGAAAAACAAAATTCCATTAAGCAAAAAAAAATCCGAAATCAGTAAACAAACAATAGAATGAAAATTAGCAAAAAAATGTTAAAAAAAATCAAGCCGGCTTTATGCCTTCTTATTATTGTACAGAGACGGACTATATTGTCTGGTGTCTGACAACTAAAGACTGCGGGTTGCTGTTTTCTGTTATTGATTCTAGACGGTGGGCATACTAATAATGTTTATAAATAAAATTATCTTTTTAATAGTAGTAAACAACATTATTGCTAAAAAAAAGCCATAAACAATTTATAATAATAGTATGAGGCATTCAAAAAGTAGTAAATAAATAGTAGATGAAAAACGTGAAAAAGTCATATAAATCATGTAAGAATAATAAAATAAAAACAAAATTAATTAGATTATACAATAATAGTCAAGAGTATAAAAAAAGACTTGAAACATCAAGTTTAGCAACATAATTATAGTACAACCATCAGACTCGGTCCAGTTGACATTTAAAGTTGGTTTTATATGCTTAAATGAGCATCTTTAAAACTAGAAAACACTCAGAAATATTTTACCAAGCTATAAAATGTAAAAATTTCCAAAAATGTTTCTTAGCAACATGTTGCAATAGGTTGGCAACATGTTGCAATATGTAAGGCAACATGTTGCAATATGTTAGGCAACATGTTGAAATACTTAAGGCAACATGTTGCCAAACCAATAAAAATAAACCGCTGATTTCCCTAAAAAAAAACTATTTCAAAAATTTCATAATCCAAAAATTTCAAAATTTGCAACATTGTTGCCAACAACATTTCTCAGTAATCATATGCTACAAAATATGTATCACATTTTTAAAACATTTCAAATTATTCACTATAAAAATTAACATTCTTTTCATTTTAGATTTTCCTAATAAAAAACATCAACAGTTTTTCCTTTTCCATCAAACAGTAGCCTTTTTTCCAAACAACAAAATTTGTTTTGGAGGGATGTAGAGGAAAATGTTTAGAGGCGTGTTGTTAAACATTTGCTGCTAATGTGTTGTATTGTGTTTTCCATTTCGCTTTTATTACCGTCCGTAATTTTTTTTATAATGGAATGTTTCGTTGTTTTTTATTGTTATAGAATATTTAAATAATAATATCCCCCTGAAACCATAACCTAACACAATATTATTTTTGTTGCTTTATTATGAGTGTTTTCAAAGAAAATTATATGTTGAAGCAACAACAACAAAAAAACGAAAATGCAAACGAAAACAAAAAAACTTTACAAAACAATTTAGAAGCTTTATATTAAGCAAATTAAGCACAGAGAGAAATTTTTGAGACAAAATAATGAAAAAGAATAAATAAAAAAAATTGGAGAAAATGTTTCGATACAAATGTTGCTAAACATTGCTCGTATAGCAACATGTTGCTAAGAATATGAGAAACGATACTAGTTAGTATAATGTCATTTATAAGAAAACAAAGTAAACTTTTGTTTTCATCTCATTATAAACATTTATGGTATTGCAACATGTTGCTAAGAAGATTTAATGGTTCTAATTTACTTTTTAAAGAACCGATATGGTAATTTAATTTATTTAAAGGAAAAATACTTTTTATTAAGTCAGAAAACAAAGGTTCTGACTTAATATAAAGTATAGGTTTAATATTGCTAAAAACTGGTATTATTAGCAACATGTTGATAAGATAAATAGTTATTATTCAGTTAATTGCAAACCAAAGAAGAAGCTCTATATTAATCAAATTAAGCACAGAGAAACAAAATAAAGAAAAAGAATAAATAAAAAAAAATTGAAAAAGTTTTAGAAAATGTTTCGATACAAATGTTACTAAACATTGTTGATATGTATAGCAACATGTTGCTAAGATCATAAAATGAAATCAGTATTTATGAAGTAGTCGTCTAATAGAAAACAAACTTAACAATTGTTTTTAAATGATTATAAACATTAATGGTATGGCAACATGTTGCTAAGAGGCTTAAATAGTTCTAATTCACTTTTTTAAGGGCAGATATTGTAATTTTGTTTATTTATAGGAAAATTTTTTAATATTAAGCCAGAAAAGAAGAAGGTTTTTAAATATTGCTAAACCGTGGTATTATTAGCAACATGTTGATAAGAAAGATAAATGATAATTATTCAGTTACATAAAAAACGATTTGCGTATTTAACGTTATAAATGCATTTGATATGTAACCAAATCATTACAAACCTAAGTTAAATTAAAAAAATGTTGCTAAACACCGGTATAATAAACATGTTGACTGGTAATTCAACGCAAACCCAAAAATCAGCTAAGTTTTATTATGTTGCTAAGCACTGGTATAATTTGTAACATGTTGACAAGAAAAATAACAGGTTTTTAAAATGTTTCTAAGCTCAGTAATTACTAGCAACATGTTGATAACGAAGTAAATTGATCAAATAACAGTGACTTATAGTTCGATGAAGAGATTTTGGTTAACATTATAAAATAAGGATATATTTTTCATAGAATTTACATTTGTTGATGTGTTTAGCAACATTATTTGCAACATGTTGCTAAGCTTTTTATCTACCAATTCAAAAACTCTTTTTTTAGAACAGCAAATAAATAAAGAATTGGTGTTTTAAGCAAAAACGAAGTTTTAAAACTCAGCAGCATGTTGCTGCAACATTTAATTTTTATTAATTACTGGATTTTGCAATTTATCTACCAATTCAAACACATTTTTTTGGGATAGCGAACAAAAAAAGCATTTTTATAATGTGTTGAAACAAAAAAGGAGTTAAAAAAACTCGGCAACATGTTGCTGCAACATTTAATTTTTATTAATTACTGGATAAATGTTTATGTGTTTAAAGCAAAAAAGCAGTTAAAAACTCAGCAACATGTTGCTGCAACATTTAGTATTCATTAATTACTGGATTTTAAGTACATTTTTAGCATTTTTTTTTTTTTTTATAAAATTTTTAAGTGTACCTCTTTGTATTTCATCATTTACCACGAAACGTGACTAAATTTAGGAGCAAACCTCAAACTGTTTTGCATAAAACGTGTACTATCATTAAGACGACGACTTCTCCTCAAGGGGGCATAATACACACAAACTGCAAATGAAGTCTATATAGTTAAACAATTTAAAATGTATCAAGTTTTTGTGTTTTTTCGTTCATTTTGTGGCAAATGAATTAAACAAACGTAACCAATAATTCATGGAAATTTTTTATTTTTTTTTTGTTAGAATTTTACACTAAGTAAATTTAAATATTTTTGGGACACGTGTTAACCTTTTCAAAATGTGACTTAACACGATTTTTGTGGTAACAAAAATTTTTTTTTTTTGTTCAATAATTTGGAGCTCTTTATCTAGGAAAAATGGGAACAAAAAAAATATTTGAAAATGTTAAAATTTAAATTGTCTTGTTAAGTAATTTTAAATGACTTAAATTGATAGATTTTTGGCTAAATATAAATATTGAAAATGTTTAGAAACAAAAATGGAAAACGAAAATAAAGGTTTTTCAAAGTTGAGAGTTCAAAAAACTCATCAAAAACATTAACAACATCTTTTTATTTGTTAAGCAAAATTTATTGCATTTAAACATTTGTTGCAAAAAAAATTTTGTTTAATATCTCTAACTTTTCTTACTTTTTTTTTTCATTTCTATTAAATACAAATCACATTTGTCTTTTTTGGGGGGGGGGGGGGGGTTATAAGAAGAAAAAATCCCATTAACAACACATTCATGTAAGTATTTTGTGGGTTTATTTATAAATTTATTTGGTAATTTTTCCTTTGAAAAATTAGTTTTTTCTTATTGGGTTTTATTTTTTGTTTGCCCAAATATTTAATTACACTTTTTGGTAAAAACTTTCGTTATCAGCAAACATCCTCTTAAAGACTTGGGTCTCTAAGTCTAGTCCTACTGAAATACTAATGTTGTATCTTGTAATTTAACATGTTACCACACACTAAATCCAAGCAACTGCTAACTAACGTGTTCAGATTAATAAAAATGTCTTAATAATAGACGGGACACAAAAAAAAAAAACAATCAAGCCAAGAAACATGTTGCTACACAAAAACCAACAAAAAAAAAGAAATAAGGTGCAGCCAGTTAGTTAAAAAAAATGTCTAGGATTAAATAGACTCGTTATTGAATAACTAAGTGAAATATATCTATAGGGTATATCTCAGCAATATGTTGCTAAGAAATTTACATGGTGGCAGATAGAAAGAAAAAAATTGTTTTAATTTTCAATTTTTTAATTTAAAACAGGTTGATTCCTAAATTGAAATAAGTTTTCAAATTACTATTAAATTTATTGATAGAGGAAATGTTTTAATAAAATCAACATTAGAGTTAGGCTTTATATGCTGCTAAGCACACATGGTAGCATTAGCAACATGTTGATAAGAATATTTCATGTTTATAGCTCAAGATTTTTGTAAATGAGTTTTGATGATTACAAATCTTTGGCTACTTAAAAAGTTTGTTTTCTCACAGACGAAAGGATGGACTGATTTTTTTTTTGTAGGCAAAAAATTAAATTGATTAAAAAATGTATAAGTTCATTTTATATTTATAGAGGAAATATTAAAAAAACGTAAAACTACCATAAACTGAAATACTATAAACATTTTATTATTATTAAAATTTTTTTTTTTTTTTTTGATGTTGCTAAACGTTAGCAACATGTTGATAAGCAAAGTTGCTTAACGTAAGCAACATGTTGATAAGGAAGACAAATTAACCTAATTTACTTTGTTGTTAATTTTTAGCAAAAGAACAAATTATTTAAGAAAACATATTCCTAAACATTTAGGTTATTAGCAACATGCTGATAGAAAAGTTGGATATAAATAAAAAAAAATTAATATGAATCGTTTTATAAAAAAATTCAGAAGAAAAATATTGAAATATAAAGGATTTGTCTTAAAATGTGTGCATTTCCAAACTGTGTCAGGCTGCTAAACACTAACAATATTAGCAACATGTTGATAAGAATGTCTTGACGTATAACTTATACTCGGGATGGATTTTGTGTATTTTAAATTGAAAATCCATAAATACTACAATGTTTAATGTTGCAAAACATTTGTTTTAGCAACATGTTTATAAGAAATTAGCGTAAGATACAAATTTTTCCCAGTTGCAAGTCACGAGTAGAAGATGTAAGATGAATTGTTTTACGAATAGATTTTTGTTAAAAATAAAGTTTAAGTCTAAGTTTTGCAACAATGTTGCGAAACATTTAATTTAGCAACATGTTTATTAGAAATAAAAGTATATTATAATTAATTCCAATTAGCAACATAGAGACAGAAGTAATGACATCTAACAAACCATTTTTTATTGTTTAGAACTCAGGAGTTTAAGAAGTAAACACTTAAAGCCTTAGCAACATGTTGATAAGAAAGTTGAAAAGTTTTCAAAATAGATTTTGTTGACAATAATTTCTTTATGTCATATCCAGATTTTTGTTAAAAATAAAGCTCTAATGTCATATCTAAGTTTTGAAGCTATTTACAATTTTGCGAAACATTTACTTTAGCAACATGTTTATAAGAAATTAAAGTAGAATATCATTTACTTCTATTAGCAAAATAGAGACAGAAATAATGATGTCTAAAAAATATATTTTTTTTATTTAGAACTCACGAAGTAAATATAAAGTCTTAGCAACATGTTGATAAGAAAGTTGCAAAATCTTCTGAATAGATGTTTGTTCATAATGTTCAATTTAAGTTATTAATGGATAAATTTTGGTGTTCTTGAATTGAAAAGCCACAAATGCTTTTTAATGTAGAAGAACCATTTTTGTATTAGCAACATGTTGATAACAATTTGAAATAGTCATATAACAGTAACAAGATTAACCAATAAAGGTTTGGACATTTTTTAAAAGAAATATTTAATTGAAAAGCAACAATACAAGCAATTATAAAATTTGCAATAGCTATTGAAAGTCTTAGCAACATGTTTATAAGAATGTTGGTTGTAATATAGTTATTTATGAATTTGATCTTTACAGCGAAAATTTTACACCGAAAAGCAATAATGCCTTAAGTTGAACAATATTCTTATACATTGATGGTATTAGCAACATGTTGACATGTATTTTACAACAACTTTTATTGGCAAAATGTTAGAAAAATTATTTTGAGAAATATTTCTAAGTATTGAATTGTCTTAGCAACATGTTGACACAGCTATTCATGGATAAATTTGATCAATTTTTAATAGAACAAGGGAGGAAGAATTTTTAATGAGGCTAAGCATTTTTGTAGATATGAATTTTTAGACCATTTTCAATGGAAAAATAGTGTGTTAGCAACATATTGATATGAATTTTTAGACCATTTTTAATGGAAAAATAATGGTATATTTTTTTTTTTCAGAAAATTCATAACTAAGGTTGAATATTGCTAAATAATAATTGTCTTAGCAACATGTTGACAAGGTTCAAAATAGGTGGCTTTTAGTAGCAACAACTTCAATTACTTAACTATTATAATATTGCGAATTTGCAGCATATTGAAAAGAATAATATATCGTATAAATTTCGCAACATGGTGCTGAAACATTTTATTCCATAGATTTTTGAAAAATTATTATACCTACAAAATTCAACAGCAAATAATAAACAGTATATCAAAAAACGTACACTATCAATACAATGAAATTGAACGAAAATGTTGCAGCAACATGATGATACAAAATTTAATTTAAAAAGACAAAATCAGTGTATTTAAAAATATTTTATTATTTTAGAGCACATATTTATAAAACCTACACTATCAACAAGATAAAGCTAAACCAAAATGTTGCAACAACATGACGAAGCTTAACTAAAATGTTGCAGCAACATGATGCTGCAACATTTATCTCATTATAAAGAAAAAACTATTAAATTTCAAAATATTTGTATTATTTCTATTACTTCACAGCAAGCAAAGCCCTCAACACTGCTGCTAATGAGTAGTTATCTGTTCGAAAAAAACTATAAAAAATTCACAAGAAAAATTCACATTAAAAGGTGCAAAAAAGCTGTAAACAGAACTACAGGTGCGGTTTTCTTATAGATTTGTGAAAATTAAATAAATATAATTTAAGTTGTAATGCAAAATTGCCAAAAAAAATCGTTAAAAAATATTCAATTTTTTTATTACAAAAAACTTACAAATGGTTTTGGTCTATAACAATCACACCACCCCACCTTAAATTTAGTTGTCTGATTACTGCAAGAGAGGGGATTACAATCATGACTTTTTTTGTTTGTACATTTAAAATAATTTTTTCTTATTTATTTAATATAATGAAGATTTTGTAGCAAAAAAAAAGCAGCCATGGACCAACAGTTTAGCCTTAGAGTATTTTTATAGCAGATGTTTTTTATATGATAAGCCTTTGGCTTTTTTCGAGCTTTATATGGTGTGTTTTTTTTTATGTGGAGATTGAAGAGTTTGTGAGTTAAATTTTAATTGAAATTGATTTTGTAAAACGAAGGTGGAAAAAGATTTAAACCGTTAAATTATTTTTATGTTTTTTTTTTTTTTGCTTCTAAGTAATACTATTTGATTTTTCCAAGATTTTTCTTTAAAGATTTTCTCACATTTATTAAATGTCAAAGATTTAAACTAAGAAAAATAAATAATTGGCGATGGTGGTCTGTAAAAATGGCCAAATGTCTGCAAAAAAATAGATAAATATATTTAAATTGTTGGAAAAAAAAGAAGAAAAAAAACAAAGTTTCTTATCATATTTTTAAGCCATATTTAAAGAAAATTGTGTGTAATTATGAAGACATGTTGTTACAGGCCAAAAATGCACCATGTCAAGAGATTATTTTGAAAGTAAACATGTTGCTAGCAACATGGCTAGAATCAAAGTTTAATATTACTTAGTAGTATTAAGTCGCAAATGACATTAAAACTTTAATGAGGATTAAAGAAAATACAAAACTGAAAATGTTGCGAAGCCAAAGTTGTAAGCAACATGTTTATAAAGATTGGTTAGAGATATTTATAAAGCAAATGGTTCGTCATATGTTTAAAATTTTTTAAGGGTTATGATGTTGCTTAATATGGTTAGCAGTAGCAACATGTTGCTAAAAAAGTATTAGATTAAAAACTGACTTGGTTAAAACTTAAAAAAATTAAAAAAAATATAATAAAAAAATTCACAAAATGTTGCTAAGCAAAAGTTGTTAGCAACATGTTTATCAAGTTTGATTAAAGCTTTTTGTAATTAAAATATTTCGACAAAATTTCAAAATGTTAAGGATTTATGATGTTGTTTAACACGGTTGGTGCTAGCAACATGTTGATAACAATGTCTAATATAAGTACTGGATTAAAAAATGAATTAGTTAAAAATAAATAAAAACATTTACGAATATGTAATGTTGCTAAACATATTAGAAATCTAGTTTCCGCTTATCAAAATTCCGATAGTACTATCATAAATGTTTAGCAACATTATAAGCTGATTGCTAAACAAAAGTTGTAAACAACATGTTTATTAATTCTGATTTAAGCATTTTTATAAAGCAAATGTTTCAACAAAAGTTCAAATGTTAAGGATTTTTGATGTTGCTTAACATAGTAAGTGCTAGCAACATGTTGATGACAAAATGAATCAGTTAAAAATCATTAAAAATTTTAACGAATATGTAATGTTGTCAAACATATTAGAAATCTGGTTTCAGCTTATCAAAATTTCTATAATACTATCAACAATGTTTATCAACATTATATAGCTTGTTGCCAAGCAAAATTTGTAAGCAACAAGTTTATCAATTCTGATTTAAACATTTTTATAAAGCAAATATTTTGACAAAAGTTCAAAATGTTAAGGATATATGATTTTGCTGAACACAGTTAGTGTTAGCAACATGTTGATGACAAAGGAATCAGTTGATATCATGTAGTGCTGTTTAACATATTAGAATATTTTCATTTTTTTTAATAAAAAAGCTAGTTTTTGCTTAGCAACATTTAGATAATACTATAATTAATGTTTAGCAACACCATACAGTTTGTTTCGATACAAAACAAATTCTTTTTAAAATATTAAATGTCATTTGCTCATCTTTTATTTTTAAACTGAAACATTTTTTGTCAACATGTTGTTTTATCAACATTTTGTTTATAACATAAATGTTTAGCAACATTTTTAATCTTGTGTTTATGTAAAATGATGTCTTTATGAAATGTTAAATGTCATTAACATATCTTCTATTTTTAAAAAGAAACATTTTTTGTCAACATGGTGCTTTATCAACATTTTGATTATAATATTAATATTTAGCAACATTTTTTATTATCTTGTTTTGATGCAAAATGATGTCTCTTTTAAATGTTAAATATCATTAACTTATCTTCTATTTTTAAATTGAAACATTTATTGTCAACATGTTGCCTTATTAACATTTTGCTTATTATATCAATGTTTAGCAACATTTTGCATCTTATATTCATGCAAAATGGTGTCTATATAAATGTTAAATAAGATGAACTTATCTTCTATTTGAAACTGAAACATTTTTTGTCAACATGTTGCTTTAATAAGATTTTGCTTATAATATCAATGTTTAGCAACATTTTTTCTTATCTTGTTTTGATGCAAAACGATGTCTCTATTGAATGTTAAAAGTCACTTACTTATCTTCTATTTTGAAACAGAAACATTTTCTGTCAACATGTTGCTTTATCAACATTTTGCTCATAATATCAATGTTTAGCAACATTTTTTATCTTATTTCGATTGAAATAATGCATTTATTAAATGTCATTAATTTTTCTTCTGTTTTGAAACTGAAACATTTTTTGTCTATATGTTGCTTTATCAACATTTTGCTTATAATATCCATGTTTAGCAACATTTTTTATCATGTTTTAATGCAAAATAATGTTTCTATTAAATGTTAAATGCCATTAACATATCTTCTATTTTGAAGTTAAAACATTTTTTGTCAACTTGTTGCTTTATCAACATTTTGCTTATAATAGCAATGTTTAGCAACATTTTTTTAACTTGAGTTGATACAAAATAATGTCTCTAATAAATATCATTAACTCATCTTCTATTTTTCTACAGAAAATCAATGAAATGCTTGAATAACTAAATAAAACTTTTTTGGCAACATGTTGCTAACACAATTAATGTTGAGCAACAATGTAAAACTTAAGTTTTCGTCAAGAAAATGTTTTAAAATTAATTAAAAATGATGAATGTCTCCTGCAAATATTTTTGAAGCAAGTTAAGTATTGAAGGGCTATGCCCGCCATATAATTCAAAACTTTAAAAAAAAAAGTATTTTTAATGGGAGGTGAAATTTTGAGATTAAACCTATTTTGTTGGGTTAAGCTATCTATCAACATACTAGACTATGGTTTTAAAAGTTGCTTATCAACATGTTGCTAAGTAAAACATCATACATAATCTTTTTTTAATAATATATTCCTCTATAAAATGAAGTTTTAATTATTTTGACTTACAACAAAAGTTCATTTTCTTAATATATTCAAAATACCTTATTGGCAACATGTTGCGAAACATTTGTTAATAAATTCTCCTATCCAACCACTAAACACCGCGTGGCTTTAGCTGCACCGCTATTTTTATGACCTTCCATAACTCTTACCCTTAATCAGTTAACAAGCTGACAGATTAAGCTCGGATACATATTATTTCTGATACAAAATCTGCATAAACAAGTCATGATTCGAAGTAAATAAAAAAAAAAAATGAAATCAAAATATTTCTATATGACATTGAAATATATTGTTAAGACAAGATTTCAAAAAAAAAAAAAAAAAAAAATGAATATTACATAAATTTGCACAAATTTAAATAAAAAGAAAATTAAAGAAAGAAATATGATAATTTTCGATTTTTTTTTTATAAAAATAAAATCTCCATTATAAATTAATTAAAAATGTATGAAGAAAAAAAAACGAGATACAAAAATATGATAATTGTAATATTGACCGCAAACACAATATGGTTGAAAAATAAATAAAAAAAAAACGACCACAATAAATGTTAATACATTTTAAATATTTGTGAATAATTTGTATGTTTAAATTACAATCATAACAAAATAAATGCAATGTTTAAAAAACCATAAACAAAAATAAATTAAAATAATAAAAAAAAATGCCAAATAAATAAAGAAACCAACATTAATGTAGGTAATTTTTAATATAAAAACGTAATTTGTATTTCATTTTTGATAATTGTTGGAGAGGCGAAAAGAAAGACAGATGGATGGACGGACAGACAGGCGGACGGATGAATGTATAGATGGACGGATGGATGGACAGACAGTTGTAAAATTACCCACCTCTTCCAATTATTTGGTCTGATCTCAGATCTCATCTTGTAGCTGTTGGTTGCGCTTCAAAAATCATAAACAAAGAATTATATTGTTTCCATAATTATTTATATTTAAAAATACAACAAAAATAAATAATTACTTATTAGGGCTTAGATGCATAAGTGACTATTTCGACAATTTCATATTTTTTTTTTTAAATCCTGTTATTTTATATAGAAACTAATTTAGACAAATTTTGGGAAAATTCTTAAGAATAATTACAAATTTACATTAACATGGAAAATATTTCATTTTTACTTTAAATAGTTTTTTTTTTCTAATTATTATACATACACCCTTTCGAATATAAGCTCTTGTTCTGCAATTGTGTTCAATATTTATAATTTTTTTCATACACAATGTCTTTATAGTATTTACAATATATTTTTACATATGTCTTATGTACATATATTTATATATACTTGCACTTATCAAAAGTAAATAATCGGCTTTTACCCATAAATATAGCAGTCTCGTAACATTATACAGACAGAGAACCAAAACAACCTACCACACACCGTCAATGAAACAAAATACACTCGTCATTATTGACTGGTTAGTATTTCAATACACTCGACGAAAAATAAGTTGAAAATATGTATATAATCCGGGAAATAATACGTTTGCTTCAAAAAGCTTTTTCCTTAACAATAACATTTTCATACTTTAACATAAAAATACAATTTTTTATTAAAAACTTTTACATTATATAATATTTTTCTTACTTTATTGTTTAAAGCTTAATTTTCTAAAAAGCTCATTATACTAATTTTTTACATTTTTTATTTAAAGTTTAGAGCCATTTTTTTGTTAAGAGTAAAATCAATTTTATGCTCAAATACAATTCGTAAAGAGCTTTTTTGTTAAAAAGTGTAAGTTTAAGTTGAAAGCAATTGTTTTCATAAAAAGCTTTAATGGATACCTTCAAAAAATAATTCTTGGTAAAAGCTTTATTTTGTATAAAGCTTAATTTTTCGTAAAAAGCTACCTTTCCGTAAAAGTTTATTTTTTCGTAAACATCTGCTTTTCCTTAAAAATATTTTTTTTATTAATGTACTCTTTCTTTGAAAGCTAATCTTTCATAAAAATCTTTTATGTTGATTTTTCAATTTTTTATTTTTTTGATTTCGAATAAGAAATTGATTTTCTTAAAAATCTGGCATTCCGTGAAAAGATATTTTTGCTAAAAAGAAAAGCTTATTTTTCGTAAAAGTTATTTATGCCTTTTCATTAAGAAGTTTTCTATATAGAAAAAATTTTCTATGAATAGCTACTTGATTTTCTTAAAAATCTGGCGTTCCGTGAAAAGAAAAGCTTATTTTTCGTAAAAGTTATGCCTTTTCATTAAGAAGTTTTCTATATACAAACATTTTTCTATGAAAATGCTACTTTAGCGTAAAAAGCTACTTTACAATAAAAAGCTTTTTATCAAGAAAAGCTCATTTTAAAATAAAGCTTCTCTTGTATAATAAAAAAAATAAGCTATTTTTTTATAAAAGCTTTTTAGATTTTAATTTGGACAAATTTTTCTATAAAGAATCTAAGTGTAGTAGAATTTATTTAAAAGCTTTGTTGGAAACTTAAATAAGGTATTGCAAAAGCTTTTCTTCAAAAAAAGTTGTTTTTTAATTATAAAAAGCTGCTCTTCAATAAAAACAAAAGTGATTTTCCCTCAAAAGCTTTATTGTTTGCTACAACATAAATGTAAATTCCTTAAAACTTTGGTAAAAGCTTACTTTTTGTCATTTAGAAGTTTTTTAACAGAAATAGGATTTATAAAAAGCTAGTTATCCATAAAAATTTATTAAACTACAAAAAACATTATACTAATTAACTAAAAGCTTCTAAATTAAGCTCCTCTTTAATAATTTCTATAAATTAACTATTTTTTATAAAAGTTATTTAAAAGTTTTTATTTGGAAACCTTTTTCTAAAAAATATATTAATGAAATAGAACTTTTTTAAAAGCTTTGTTGAAATACAAAAGCCCAGAAATTTATCAAAAGCAATTTCATTTATTATAAAAAGCTTCTTCATTAAAAAAATAAATAAAGTTTTCATTAAAAGCTTTATTATTAAGTGCAAAAGATATATTCCTTAATGCTTTCGCAAAAGCTTACTTTTTGTTATATAATTTTTTTTAAAAGCTTTTTTTGAAAACTTCAATAAAACAAAGAAAAAACCCAAAAGCTCATAAAGATTTTTAATAATTTGTCTTAAAAAGATAATTTTCATACAAAAATATTTGTGTGCAGTAGAAGAAATATTCTTAAAAGCTTCGGAAGCAAACCATTTTTATGTTTTTTTTTTCTAAAAATATTCTATGTGTTACAGAAATGTTCTTAAAAGCTCCGGAATAAAACTGATATTTTTGGACTAAATTATGTTTAAAACCTCTAAAGAAATTCATAAAGCTGTGTTTTCTTGAAAGCTTTTGATTCACAAGAACGTTTAAAAGTTTCAGTGAAATGATCACTTGATTAAAAATGCATTTTTTTTTTATTATTTCAAAAGCTTTTTTCTTTGAAATATCAAGGAATTTCCTTAAAATTTACTAAATGTTACTTAAAAGTACGTATTTGAATGCTTTTGTGGAAAACTAATATTGTTTCGAATAAATTTCAGTAAAATATAACTTAACGAAAATATCTAAGGCCTGAACTCTTTGTCGTTCCAAAGCATTTAATTAAAAATAATGCAAATGCTTTGTTTAGTTTATATTTAAAAAGTCTAGTTTATCCTAAAAATAACACGAAAGCTGCATGAAAGTTCTTAGAAGCTTCGGTGGAAAACTGAGCTTTTTCGAAAAACTTGCTTGAGAAACTGTCGATCCAAAACAATATAGAACTATTGCTTAAAGCTTTAATGAAAAATATTTTTTTTTTTTTTTTTTTTTTGAAAAATTGTATGAAAGCTGCATTAAAGTTCTTAAAAGCTTAAGTGGAAAACTGAGCATTTTCGCAAAACTTGCTTGAGAAACTATCTATTCAAAGAAACATCAAAATATTGTTATAAGCTTTACTGAAAAATAAAGTTTTTTTTGAAAAATTGCATGAAAACAGCATTTAAGTTCTTAAAAGCTTGTGTGGAAAACTGAGCTTTTTCAAAAAGCTTGCTTGAAAAACTTTCTCTTCAAGAGAATTTAGAAATCTTGTTTAAAGCAAATAAAGCTTTTTTGAAAAATTTAGCTAACTTTTGCTTTTTCTCCCAGTGTATTCTTGTTCGTTGTTTAAACATTTTTATTACCCTGATTGCATTCTGCAATGTTTAAATAAATAAATTTCTTTATATACTTTTTACAATACCATTTTTTTCAATATTTTCTGTTCATAAAACTTTTCACTCCGGCCGTCTATCAATGAAATTCATTCATTTTGAAAAAAAAAATCAGCAAAAAAAAGCGCAAAAAAGAAATTAAAGTATTAAAAATGATGATAATTTTTTGCTGCTTTCGACTCACTCAATCGTTGTGTTGGTCTTGACTCTTCTTGAAAAGTCGTTAATAAATATTTATTTATAATAAAAGTTCAATTAACAACATTTTACATACAACTCTTATATAAAAATCATTTGCACAAAGAAATAAATACAGAAAAATAAGGAAAAAAAATAAAAGATTAAACATGACACTCTTTTCTTAAGAGATTTTTTGTTAAAAAAAAACAAGAAAATGAAAAAAATGTATTGAAAAAATTAAGTAAACCATCTCCTTGAACTCTAAATCGTTTACGTAAAATGTGCTTTTGTTTAAAAGTGTTCAAAAAAACAAATTTAAGTTGAAGAAAAATAAACATGAAATGCAATTTTGATTTTATTTATTTAAATTAAAGAGCTTTTAGGGTCATTACCGGGTAAAGCAGGAAGTAATGATGTTAAGAAAATTCAAACATAAAGTCACGGTTAATAAAAAAACTAGAATCATACAAAACTGAACAATATATCAAAGAGCTTTAAAGCTTTTTGCAACAGTCATGACTTCAGCAGCTTGTAACCTCCTAATTTTTCTACTTGTAAAATTGAATAACTATTTTTCATTATTACCCTATGATTTCACTTCTAAATTGTTCATATTACCAATCTATGAATCAATATTTACTTATTCTTAATTTTATCATTTAAGTTAATATTTAATTGCCCATAAAAAAAGAAGCATATAAGACCATAGAGCCAGAAATCAAGAAATGTGTTATCATTATCGTTCCCTCACACTCATTTCTTTATCATTCTTTTATTTACATTTTATTTAATACTTTTTTTCTTATATTTTTTGCAAATATTTAATTAAAACCATTTATAAATAGACAATGTTTCCTTTTCTTACTTCTTGGCTAAGAACTTCATTGATTGTGAATTTGCTTTAATGCTTTCGATTCATGACAAAGTTTTGCTAGCAAAATTTCTTTCACAAAAGGTGTTGAAAGGTAGTGTTGGATCTATCGTGATGTTTGCTAAGAACTTACTTGATTGAAGGCAATTAAATATAAAATTAAAATAAATATTTAACTATAAATCTTGATTGATTAGTTTATTTTAAAGCTTTAGATATGCGATGGAAACATATTGTAGATTGTGGGCAAATATTTCAAGAGATAAAGTAAATACGTATGTGGAAATTAAGTTGTCTTTAAATGAGTTAAAAATATTTCATAAATCATATAATGTAAAAGTGTAAGTAAACAAATTCTTAGCAACAAAAAGCTCATTCAATAAATTAAAAAAAGCTTTTAATAAGACTCAAAATTTAGTTTATAACTAACTTTGGTTTTAAAAGCAACATTAGTTTTATAAAAGCTTAAAAGTAACTCTTAAAAGCTAATTTTAAAAAGCTTTTCATTGAAGCTTTTTCAAAAATAGTTTATCAAATGAGCTTTTTATAATAAAAAAAATCAAAAGCTGAAAATTTTGAAATATAACAACATAAAGCTTTTTCAGTAACTTAAATTTAAAAAGCTCTTTTAATAAGGCTCAAAATTTTCTTTAAAACGAGCTTTGTTTTTATAAGCTACATTAGTTTTATAAAAGCTTAAAAGTTACTCTTAAAAGCTCACTTTAAAAAGCCTTTCATTGAAAGCTTTTCCAAAAATATTTCATAAAAAGAGCTTTTTTGTTATAAAAAAGAGTCTTTTATAAAAAAAAACTTTTAAATTTAGCAACAAAAAGCCCTTTCAGTAAATACAATTTAAAAAGCTCTTTTAATAAGACTCAAAATTTATTTTAAAACTAGCTTTGGTTTCATAGAAGCCATTTTATAAGCAATATTTGTTTTAAAAAAGCTTAGAAGTATCTCTTTTTTCTTTTCATTGAAAGCTTTTTTTAATTTTTAAAAGTTATTTTCAATGTGACAAAAAATCTTTGAATAAACCAATGTTTTAAACAAAAAGCTTTTTTATTATCAAAAAAAGTAAAAAGCTTGAACTTTTAAAATTAGGAAATAAAAGTTTTTTTTTAGAAAATGCCTAATTTTATCATCGATATATTTCCTATTCAGTAAAAAAGAAAATTTAGATATTTTTTCTCTAAAAAACCGTTAAAAAAATTCTTTAGTTGGGAAAGTCATTTTATCATAAAAGCTTTATTTCGATGAATTGATATAACAAAAGCACTATCTTCTAGGACAAATGTATTTTTGATTTGAAAAAAAAATAGCAGAAGTAAGTCCAAAAAGTGGACATTGTGGATGATTTAAAAGCACTTTTTTTTGATAAAAAATTATATCTACTAAAAAGCTTTTTGAATATGATTTTCATAAAAGTATTAATTTTTGAAAGAAACTTTTATAAGATGAAAACTTGTAGGACAAATGTATTTTTCGTCAAAAAACTGGTCATCATTTTATTAAAAGCTCTTTTTTCAAAAAAAAAAAAAACAATAAATTTACTAAAAAGTTTTGGATGATTTAAAAGCACTTTTTTTCGATAAAAAATTAAATTTACTAAAAAGCTTTTTGAATATGATATTCATAAAAGTATTAATTTTTGAAAGAAACTTTTATAAGATGAAAACTTGTAGGACAAATGTATTTTTCGTCAAAAAACTGGGCATTTTATTAAAAGCTCTTTTTTCGAAAAAAAAAAAAAAAAACAATAAATTTACTAAAAAGCTTTTTGAACATGATTACTTTTTTGAAAATCATTAATTTTTGAATGAAACTTTTATTCATTAAAAAATACTTTTTTTTTAATACAAAAAATCTATGTCTCCGAAAAAGCTTTATAAACTTATTTACAAAAGTTTCTTTTTAAATACATTTTTATTCATCTTAACTTGCAAAAGATTTACAATTTATCTAAAAGCTTTTTTATCATGTTTTTTCGTTACAGTACTTCTATTCAGAAAGAAAGCTCTTCCTTTAAATATATTTGATTTAACTTTATTTTATTGGATAAAGCTCTTTTTGTGTGTTTATCAAAGCTCTTTCTCAATAATAGCATGTTAAAATTATTGTTTACGACAGCTTTTTTGAAATAGTTTTTTGCAAAAGATTTACAATTTATCAAAAAGCTTTTTTATGTGTTTTTTTTTTTCACTGAAGAAGCATAAAACTTTTTCTTATTTTGTTGTAAAAAGTTTTTTTGTATTCATCAAAGCTTTTAGATCAGAAAACCTATTTTGTAAATTTCGTTAGTAGCAAATATTTAATATTTTTTATGATTATTCATATCCACAAAAGCTCTTCCAAATTAGTCTTGTTGTGTTTTGAAGAAGCTTTTACAATCACTTTCTTTTGAAGCTTTATTTAGAATAACTACATTTTTTTAAAGTCAGGCTTTGATTTCAAACTATATTATTTCATAAAGCTTTTGTTTTATCAAAAGCTCTTTGGTAAGAAATATACGATAATTTTTCAGTGATTCGAAACATACCGTATTTCTAAAGCTTTTAATAATAATAATGATTTTGGTAGTTTTTTAGTTTTAAGAGATTTTCTGATACAAAGCTTTAGTAATTAAAAGCTCAACAACAATGAAATTAGATTTATAAAAAAAAACTTAATAGCAACTTTTGAAATATCGCTACTAAAGACTGACTAACGCTTTAAACTTTAATTTTTGAAACACATGAGAGTCCTTCAAAGAAAGCTATTTTAATAGAAAAGCTTTATATTTAATATAATTTTCAACGATTTTTTTCTTATTATTTTTCTTTTGAAATATTTCTGAAATTTATTCCAAAGTTCCAAAATTCCAAAAATGTGCCACATTTTATAAGCTTTTTAAAGTTCTAGCTTTTAAAGTTGTACTTAACATAATTAAAAGCTTATTTAAATATAACTTCAAGCAAAAGAACTTTCAACAGCTTTTAAAGTGCACCAAAACTTTGAATAGATTTAATTTTTTTTTTGGTGCAGCCTGACAAGAAAGCTCGAAAAAAAATAAGCTTCCAGTTTAGCAATGCACAGGACACACACACTATTTTAAGGAAAGCTTTACCATTTTTTGTATTCAAGCTCGAGAGACTCTTAATAACAAAATTCCATAGATTTTTCTTATTCTAAAATTTAGTAGTTTTCTTCTTTTCAGTTTCTATTCTAGTTTACTCTTGACCTGTCCTGTCCTGTCTTTGTACTCGTCTAGACCATTAACCTAAAAAAATGAGCTTTTATCAACAAATCAAATATTTTAAAACTTCTAATACTTTCACTTTCAAAAGATGATCATTTTTGGACATTTATGCTCTCTTTTATTTTTTTTATACCAAGGAATAGAATAAGAAACATTTAAGACTTAAATAAAAATAATAAAATTTATCCATTTTGTTGTTATTTGGTCATTTCAAAAAAAAAGTTTGTATAAATTCTGGCCAAAAAAAACCAAAGTATGGCGAGTAGTAAAAAATCACAAATTTGGCTAAAACATCATATAAATCATGTGTTTCTGTGTTTATTGCAATGAAGTATGTCAGAGATCTTCTAAAGGCAATTTTTTGACTAAGTTGTGAGTGGCTTTTTTTGGACTTATTCTGTTAAAATTCTGGCAAGCCGAACGTTTGCTAAAAAAAATATAAATATAAAAAAAAAAAAACTAAATAACAAACGTGCTTAAGCATGTTTATGTCAATGTATTTCTTGTTTGAAAAAAAATATAAAAAAATAAAATTTTATCTATTTATTCTGCTTTTTATAAAAAAAAGTTAGCAAAAAAATACTTTATGGATGCCTCATGCGTAGCGTGTTGTGTAGTCAGTCGTGCGTTATAAAGATACTTGGCAATAAAATATTTTTCGTTGCTTTTTTTTGCGTCAAACACTTATAAATTGCTTAAAAAAATTGTCGGAGGTAAATGCACTTTAATGTGGGATTTTTCATTCGTTTTCATTTGAATCAGTGCATTTCATTTTATATCTTTGTTTATGTCTTAAAATTTAATTATTTTTAGATAAATTTATTTAAATTTAAAATTTTGTATTCTTGAGCAACTCAAAAAAACGTATTTAAACTCATTTGCCCACAAATTAATGTTATACAAATTGATTTAAAATGTTGATGGGCAAAATATGTTTGTTAAATATACAGAAGCTTTAAATAAAAGTTTTAAAATCTTAAAAGATTCAACACTCTTAACTTAAATCCACTTAAAAAAATCAAAGAGCTTTAAGCTTTTTATAAAAGCTTTTTATAAAAGTGAGTAAAAATGCTTTAAAAATCTCAAGCTTCTTTCTAGCAATAACATTTCAAACTATTTATATAATTCTGCGAATTTAAAGCATTTTTAACGAATCTTCTACTACATGTTATTCCAAAGCTTTTAAGAGTTTTAAGCTCTAATGGTAGCTAAAATAAAATAAGATTAAAGAAGCATTAGCTTAATATATTTTGAAAGACTTAAACAGTTTCAAAAGAATTTGTTAACAGTTTTCATATTTTGTAACAACTTAAAGCTTTTTAAAAATTTCAGCTCAAATACATATATTTATTAAAGCTTTGCTAATATGTAGCTTTTAAAAGTTTTAAATAATAGTTTTAAAAACCTAAAAGATTCAACATTCCATGCTTTAGTCCACTTTGGAAACTTAAAAAGCTTTAAGCTTTTTCTAAATGTCAGTCTTAAAATGCTCCGAAAACTCTATTTACTTTCCACTAATAACATGTCAAACCATTTATGTACATAATTCTGCGAACTTAAAGCTTATCTAATAAATTTCCTCCTTAAAGCTTTAAAGAGCTTTTAGCTCCAATGGTATTTAGCTAAAAAAGAAAAAAAAACATTATAAAAGTTTCTTAAAGTGTTATTCATTTTTATAATTTTTTGAAACATTTAAAAGCTTTTTATAAATTTCAATTCAAAATATCTTTATTAAAGCTTCAGCTTAATTTTTTTAATTACACTTTTATCTATTTAAAACCTTCTAAAAGATTTATTTAACCTTCTTCTTTTATTAATATTTTCTAGATCTCTAAGCAAGAAACTTTTTTTAAGCTTTTACGAGTTTGAAGCTTCTCTAAAACTCTACAGCATTAAAGCCTTTCAAAGCTTCACAAAAAACTTAAAATTTTGTATAACATTTAAATAATAAAAAAAATCGAGAATTTAACTTTTAAAAAGCTTCTATAGAGTTTTTTAACAGATCCTATATTTGTAACTATTTCTCAGCTTTTTAAAAATTTAGCTCAAATGAGCTTAGAAACTCATTAGAAGTTATTAAGTTTTTGTTTTTCGTTTACTCATTAATTTTGAACTATTCAAAACGAAGAGCATTTATAAGCTTTAAAGATTTTAATAAATTTTAAATGGACCAAGAAAAGTTTAAGCTGTTTAAAAGATACCCTTTTTATTTAATATTCTTAACTTCTTAGCTTTAAACAATTTACAATATTTAAAAGTTTTTAAAAAACTTTTTAAAGCATTTTAAAGCTCTCAACTTTTTATAAAATTTAGCTCAAATAAGCTTGGAAAAGCTTTTTTTATTTATTAATTAGTTTTGAACTATTCAAAAGCTTCTGCATGATTTGTTCAACAACTCTTATATTTTGAACAAATTTAGAGCTTTTAAAAGCTTCAAGATTTTAAACAATATTAAATGGGCTTAGAAAAGTTTAAGAACTTTTGCATACTTAAAGCTAATGTTTACTATATTTTTAATAATTTTAAAGCTTATTAGCTTTAAGCACGTTTAAACGTTTAACTTAAATAGCTTAAGAAAAGCTTTAGCTGTTTTCTCAAATAATGTTTCAAACTGGTCAAAAGCTTTTGAATTTAAGTGATTTTTCATTTTGTTTTACATTCATTTCATTAATTAATTGATTTTGAACTATTCAAAACGAAGAGCTTTTAAGCTTTAAGATTTTAATAAATTTTAAATGGACTACAATAAATAAGCTTGGAATAGTTTTTTTTTTATTTATTAATTACTTTTGAACTATTCAAAAGCTTCAGCATGATTTGTTCAACAACTCTTATATTTTTAACCGATTTAGAGCTTTTAAAAGCTTCAAGATTTTAAAAAATTTTAAATGGGCTTAGAAAAGTTTAAGAGCTTTTGCATACTTGAAGCTAACGTTAACTATATTTTTAATAATTTTAAAGCTTATTAGCTTTAAGCCCGTTTAAAAGTTGAACTTAAATAGCTTAGGAAAAGCTTTAGCTGTTTTCTCAAATAATGTTTAAAACTGGTCAAAAGCTTTTGAATTTAAGTGATTTTTTTCATTTTGTTTTACATCTTAACCCCCTAATTCATAAACAAATTTTCAAGTTATTAAATTCTTATAATTTGAAATTTGTATGGAAAATTTGAATTATAAGCTTGCTATAGCTTTATTTTTGATTATGAATTGGGGGTAAAGCTTCAACTTTTTAAATCTTAATATTTCGAAATTTGGATATCACTTGAAATAAGCCCCTTTAAAAGTCATTTATTCTAAATCTTTAAAACAAGCCACTTAAAAATTTTTGCAAACTTGAAGCTATTGTAAGCTAAATTTCAACCATTTCAAAGCTTATAAAAGCTTTAAGCTCTTTATAACGTGAAACCAAAATAGCCTAGACTGTTTTCTCTTAATAACACTTCAATTTAGTAAAAAGCTTTCAACTTTTGACTTATATTTTCTTCGATTTAGTTAAAAGCTTTTGACTTTTTTCATTTATTTTCGCATACATCTTAAAGCCTTAACGTTTTAAATTTCTCTTTTTCAAGTTTACACGATCGTCTGTCCGAAAATTAACCATCATTTCAATTAAGCTCCCCCTAGTAATAATAAAAAAATTGTAAAGTAATTTATTCTGAAAACTCGAAAAAGACCGTTTACTTGATTTAAATATAAAATGATGTGTTTATGACGTTTTTTTTTTTGTTGTAGTTGGCTAAATTGAAGGTTTTTTGTTGTTAAAAAAATGTAAAATGTGGGTGTTTTTTGTTGTTGCTGCTGTTATTTTTACAACTTATTAACTGCATTGACAGTGAAATCTCAGCTCTTATTACCGCCTCTAGACAGACAGATGTACGGACGGACTAACTAAGAGATATCTTTATAACAATCAAAGTTGACTGCCTGCCTATAAGCCTGACAATGTTAACAATGATGATGTTGATGATGATTTCATACCTATACGACAGAAAAAAATGTATTATCATACCCTACAGTTTAAAAAATAGGTCAACTACAATTTTGAGATATTTTTCTACTACATATTTAAAGAGCTTTTGTTTGTTGGATTTATACTTTAAGATTTCACATAAATCAGTTTCTCTGAAAAGCTCCTTTGTTTATTTTGTTCAAGTTCGAACTTAAAAAACTTTTTACAAGTTAAAGCTTTTAAAGGTAAAAAGTTAGCAGATACAAATTTATTGGTATATCAATGAAAGCTTTTTCGGAAACTCGATCTAGAATCGAATCAAAAGCTATTTTCACAGCTTCTTGTTCGTAGGTTACAAAACAAAACTCAATTTTCTTAAAAAGCTCTTGGTAAAGGTTATTTCTGGTAAAAGCTCAAGAATATATCTCTAAAGTTAGATTCAAGAGACAATTTAATAGTAAAAGCTCCATTATTTCTTAGATTAAAGCTCTTCACAAATGTCTTATATGACTAACACCCAAAAAAAATGTTTCCATGAAGAATTTTAAATTTGAACTGAATTATATTTGTTACACTCAAAAAACGGTAGCATGGTTTTTGCATCGAATTCACTGAACTTGCTCCCAAAGCATTCAACCAACCGCATTTGTAAACTTGATGTTCTTGAATTTTATTGTGATTATAATTTTTTTATTTTATGTATTTTTTTTTTCATATTTATAGTTTATTGCATCTTGTTTAAGATTTTTTTTTATAAGAAAATACATTTTATAAAAAGCATTATATTGTAGAGATAAAATTATGCTTTATGGCTTTTATCAATTTATTTTAAGTTCTGTTCGAGAATTCTTGAATTTCAGGCACTTTAAGCAGTCAAAAACAAAAAAGGCAACGAAATAAGTATAAAAAATCAATTCTAGGCACGTTTTAGCGCTTTTTAGCTTTTTTTTATTTTCTTAGACTTGTCTCGACTTTTTTTAGGTACTTAGGTTTTTTTTTCTATATGCATCATTTTTAGACAATAGTACTTAGTATTACAAAAAAAATATATATCAGATAATTTTTTTAAATTTATTTATTTGTGAGAATTTTATTCTTCAAGCATTTGCAATAAATAATTCACTAAATCTCAAATAAGATTTTGGCCACGAAATTGAGATTGATTTTGGTTACTTGTAAGAGATTTTAACAAGATTTTAAATATAATTTAAATATAATAAGTTTTTGAAATAAAAAAATGCCACTTTAAAATTATTTTAAAAAAATGTTTCGCAACATGTTGCCTGATACATATTTTTAAAAACCTGAATGACTTTGTAATTGGTATACGAAATGCAAACACTTTGTCTTTTCAAAAATATTAATGAAAAATCTTTGCAACATGTTGCCAGATACAAATGTATTTTGAATCAAAAGCTTAACACATTTTTATGTTTTTGTTGAAACATTAAGAAATAGTTTCTTAACATGTTGATAGAAACATATTTTGAGTTACTAGAGAATATGAACAAAATTGTTGAAAAAAATAAATATTTCATCAACATTTATAAATGTTTAGCAACATGTTGCCGGATGTATGTATTTTTGCAAATATTTTAAACATTATACCATTATTTCAGAGACATAGAATAAATTTCCTAAAATAAAATGTTTTGCAATACGTTAACAAATGTTTAGCAACATGTTGTCTGGATGTATTTTTATAAATATTTGAAACATTATAACTTTATTTCAAAGAAAGAGAATAAATTTCCTAAAATATTTTTCTTCAAATATGAACAAAATGTTTTACAAAAGTTAACAAATGTTTAGCAACATGTTGCCGGATGTTTTTTGCAAATATTTGAGACATTATACCTTTATCCCAAATACATAGAATAAATTTTCTAAAATAAACATTTTTTAAATATGAACAAAATGTTTCGCAACATGTTGCCCGAACTGGTAAGTGTAGCTAAACTATAGAATACGATTGAATACAACATGTAGCTAGATGACAATTGTCAACAATTTAAAACACTAGTGAGTAATATCATATAAGAAAATAATACCTTTTTACAATTTTTCAAATATAAAAAAAAATGTCTAGCAACATGTTGCTATTTTCAAATATTTGTTTAGCAACATGTGGCTATTTTCAAATATTTGAAAAAATCTGTATAATTATTAATTTTAGCACGAATAACCAAAGAATATTAATATTTTTTTGATTTGCGAAAGACCTAACAAAGATTAAGCGAAATCTTGATGAGCAAGTTTAACATGTTGCAGAGAATCAACAACATGTTTAAGGAAATCATTAACATGTTGCTTTAAACATAAATATAAAAAAAAAAAATGTTTGTCATTTATGGCGATTTCAAAATGTCCCTATTTTCAAAAACTTTTAAAATGTTTAGCAACATGTTGCAAGAAAATTTAACCAACAGATATCATTTATATGTTTTCAAAATATTTTCAAGATCTTAAAATTGTTTTTATTTACAAAAGCCCTTAAAAATGATTGGCAACATTTTACCGAACAAGGGCAAAAATTAGGGGAAATGACAAACATGTTGTTGATGGCATATTACTATGATTTCAAAAAAGTTTGGCAACATGTTGCAAGAAATGCAACAAAAAGATATCATTACATGTTTTCATATATTTTTTAAAGATCTCAAAATTGTCTTTATTTTCAAAAGCTCTCAAAAGTGTTTGGCAACATCTAAACGAACAATGGCAACATTTACAAACAAACAGAAACATGTTGCTCATATTTTATAATTACAAATTTCTTTGTCGTTTCTTTAATAACCCTTGACATTTTTGTCCTCATTTTTAAATATTCTAATAAATAAAATATACATTTTCTTTTTCGCAACATGTTGCCAGAAGTATATTTTCATATAAATGAAGTATTAGTTTGGTAACATATGCAAAAGTGTTAACATTAATTAGAAATTATAAAACAAATGTCTAGCTTCAAAAAATTACTTAGCAACATGTTGACTAATGCTTATATTCTAATAATCTAGCTCCATAAATTTTAGTGCAGTTTTCACTGCTAATATATTAAACAATGTTTCGCAACATGTTTACAGAAGTTTGTTGTAATCTTGCAATAAAAAATGCTACAAATCGAAAAAAAAATAAAACAATTTATTTGCAAACATTAAAATTGTTTCGCAACATGTTGTTACATTTAAAAAAATGTATAGAAAAATGTTTTACAACATATTTCCAGTTCCATATTCTTAAATAATTCTCATATTACACAAGAATATTATAGTAAAAAATTGGTTACCAACATTTTGTTACATTAAAAAAATGTACAGAAAAATGTTTCGCAACATGTTGCCAGTTCCATAATTTTAAATACTCCTCATATTACACCAAGTAAAAAAGGTAAGATCTATTCTGCAACATAAATGCTCATATTTAGGAACATGTTGCTTACTTTTAGCAAAATGTTGTAAGTTTTCAGCAACATTTTAACTAAAGAAGATTTTGTTTTCATTTAATTTTCATATCAGAAACTTTGTAGTCACAAAATTAATATGCTTTGACAGCAACATTTTTTATTGGTCATTTTAGCCTAAAAAGTGGAGGAGAAAAAAATTAAGTTTTTCGGTGGTTTTCTAGATGATCTTTGACACATTTATGGGTGCGGTTTGGAGAAGCAAAAACAAACACATGTCAATTTTGTTAGTCGTGAAAAAAATGTTTCAGTAGGTGAATTTTAAAGCTTTTTGTTGCTGAGTTTGATAAATAATTAAATATTTTAAACATGTTCAACAAACATTTAGCGCAAAAAAAGAGGTGAAATAAAGAGTGAATAAAAGCAGAAAATTCAAATTTTAATAAATGACAAAAGATTGAATGAATGAGTCGCGTCATATTTAACTAAGCGTGTGTCTTCTTTGTGTCTTCTTTTTAAATATTTAATAACCCAAAATTGATCTTGACACGTTCAACTCATAATAACAACAAATTTATGAAGAAATTAAGGAAAAAAATATAAAATTTTATTTTAAATAACAAATTAAAATTCATTTAACATAATTTGAAATTTTAACAAAGTTTTAAAGCTTTTGTTTGTTATTTTTTAAAATACATATTAATTTTGAAAAATTATTTAAATTGTAATTAATTTTATTTTAAGGAAAGCGTGGGAATATTGTTTTGATTCTTTTTAAGCTGTAATTCGTTTAAAGTCAATTTTACACGAAAAAGAAAGCGTTTTGCTGCTTTATTGATTACTTACACTTTAAACTTTACTTAGAATCTCAAAGTCATTTAAATAATAATTTATTTTTGCTACATTAATCGCAGTCATAAACAAAATGATCATAATCATTTAGACGTATTTGATATTAACTGAGAGGTGTTTTATTAACAGGAAATTCATGATGAATATTGAATTGAATAAGTATATAAAAACAAAAACAAAGTAAAATGCAAATGTTTAAATAATTAGAAAATGAAAATTTATGAATTGACTTAACATGACTTAAGAAAAAGCTAAACGGCGCAAAATTGTGGGAGATTAGTAAAAAAAAAAATTATGTAGAAAATCATTTTTATAATCAAAAAACATTGTATTTTCATTAAATTTGCATTTTTATATAAATATGTTGCTGGCAACATGTTGCTGACAACATGTTGCTGGAAATAACCTACATGTTGCTGAAGTGTATATACACATTTTTTATCATTTAAATATTTTTTATTATTAACAACTGTCTTTCATTGTAATTAGTTTTCTTTTATTCGTTAAACCCAAAATATGTTTAGGAACATGTTGCAGCAATATGTAATAAAAATATTTTTATAATTTTAAAATATTGTATTTGCATTACTTTTTAATTTTAACATAAATATGTTGCCAGCAACATGTAGCAGGAAATTAGCAACATGTTGCAAAAGTGCACAATAACATTCTTCATCATTTAAAAACTGTTTATTATCAAAAACTGTATTTATCTATAAATAATTTTCTTTTTTTTAACCCAAAAAATGTTTCGCAACATGTTACAGCAAAATGTAATGAAAATATATTATAATATATAATTTTGGCACGAACTTTGAAAGTATCTTAAAATTGTCTTTATTCTAAAATGCCTTTAAAAATGTTTGGCAACATCTTGCCGAAAAAGGGCAAAATGTTGCTAAAAATGTATAAACATTTGTTTATATCATTTGGCAGGATTTTCAAAATTTCTTATTTTCAAAAACTTAAAAAAAAAAATTGGCAACATGTAAATATTAAAAATTATGTTATTTGTTTAATATCAAAAACTGTATTTATGTATAATAAATTTGTATTTTTTAAACCCAAAAATTGTTTAGCAACATGTTGCAGAAAAATGTAATGAACGTAATATCATAATATATAAATTTGGCAAGAAATTTGAAAAGATATTAAAACTGTCTTTATTCTAAAATACCTTTAAAAATTTTTGGCAACATCTTGCCGAAAAGGGGCAAAATGTTGCTAAAAACTTAATAAAAACTTAGATATATCATTTGACAACATGTATTAAAAATGATGTAAGTGCATTTTTGTCAAAAACAGTTTTACACAACATCATACGGAATAGGGGCAACATTTAGGGAAAATGAGAAACATTTCGTAATGATCCCAAATAGTTATTTCAAAACGCGTAAAAAATGGTATATTTATTAAATTTTCTCTTTCTGGCAACATGTTGAAGAAAATCAACAGTTGCTGTAAATTTAAGAGAATTTCAAAAATTTCCTGTTTTCAAAAACCCAAAAAAAAATTGCTGGCAACATGTTGCACGATAATTTATAAAGATATGTTATATATACAATTTTGCCATAAATTTTGATTTTTAAAATCTGTCCAAAAAATTTGGCAACATCTTACAGAACAAAAGCAACATTTTGGGGTAAACGAGAAACATGTTGCTAAAGGCATATAACTACTAATTTCCTAATTAATTTAGTAGGCATCTCAAATTGGTCTTATCTTCAGAAGCTGTAAAATATACTTTCTTCATCAAATTAAATCTTTAGAAAAATATATTGATGGCAACATGATCCCTTAAACAATTTTAAAAATAACAAAAAATGTTGCTAGAGAAACACAAAATGTTGCTGAAAACTAAGAATGAAAAAATTAATTTAATTGTTGTTAATAAATGTTCGGCAACATGCCCTCCGTCAATTGTTGATATTAAATGAAATTGTAAAAAGTTATTTAATGATTTTATCGTTTGTAATTCAATGGGACCTTAATGCAAAATTTTATTAACAGAACCACAACATTGTTGCTCACTCATTGAGCTACATTGTTGCACAATTTTTTAATTAATAAAATCCTTATTTATGTCCGGCATAACATTTTAAGAAAATATCAACTTTTTTCCTGCAAAATAAATAAATATTTCAACTTCCCTACAGGTAAGTTACCAGGTAGCCCAAAAATGAAATCTCATTTCCAGTACTTTTGTTCAGAAACCACATTTTTCTTATTTATTTCATTACAAATTTTTCTTTAATTTCCCTTTAAGGAGCGGCTGACTATCACTTCGTTAATATTTGCTCTGCGTCTGTAAGACTTTAAATGGAGACGCCTAAACACCTTTACATTTATAGTTTTTTTTGCTTTAAAATCGTTTTATATTTTGCGCAAAAACATATTTTACTACTACCTATTCTTGTACATTTTTTTCTTGCAGTTTCTTTGTAATTGTTGCAATATTTTAACTGATTTTTTTTTTGTTCAAGCTGTTTTTTTTTCTCATGCCACATAATACATGTTATGGCCATTAATGTTGCGCAGACAAGTTGTTGCGACTATGTAAACGCTGGCTGCTGCTGTCTGCAACACATCGCACTCCTTGTAGAGAGCTGGATTACTATAGTACCAAGATTTTGTTCAATATATGTATATTTTTTTGGGATTGCATGCGGCACGCTTGTAACTTTGTTTTTATGCTATTTGTTGCAAACTGGTTGTTGGTATGTGTAGGAAAATTGTTGCAGCAGCCCAAGAGTTACATATGGGTTTTTGGTCTTGTAGACATGAGTTGTGAAGAATAAGTTTGCATCATCATTTACACGGCAACATCATAATCGTCGCCAGCATCATCGTCATTATCATTACATTAGTTTTTAATTCAGTTAACAACAGCCAACAACATCAGGCATTCGCAATGAATGAAACAAAAAATAACATGTTGGTCATACAAGAAAATATTTTGTTTTTCCTTTGCAACATAAGGTAGAAAATTTTTTAGTAGAGATAAGTTCATACTAAGCTGATTTTATACTGTGGTTAAAGCCCAACAAGATTTCAAAAAGTTATTTTTTTGAAAGTTTTAAAATGTTTGGCAACATGTTGCTTGAAAAGTTTAGCAACATGTTGCTTAAAATGTTTAGCAACATTTCCATTCTGTTGCTAAAAAAGTAAAATATCTCGCTGAAAACAAAAAATCTTTAAAAATTTCAATATTTGAAAGTTTTAAGAAATGTTTGGCTACATGTTGCAACGAAATGTTTTAAAAATATATTAATATAATGTAAAGGTGAATTTAATTTCAAATTTAAAACATTTTTCCAAACATTATGTTACGGGAAATTAGAAACATGATTCGAAAAAATGTTAGGCAACATGTTGCAAGAAAAAGTATTGCATATACTTCATACACAATTTTAGGACGAAACCTTCAACAATATTTTAAACATTTTTCTAACGCAAGTGTATTAGGGAAGTGAGAAACATGTTGCAAGGGGATGTGAGAAACGTGTTGCTAAAAAATGTTTGGCAACATGTTGCAATAAAATTGATTCAAAATACATCATATATAATTTCAGGATTAATTTTAAAAATATCTTAAAATATGTTGATGTGGATGTGATGTGGATGTGAGAAACATGTTGCTAAAAAATGTTTGGCAACATGTTGCAATAAAATGTAGTTAAAATACATCATATATAATTTCAGGATTAATTTTAGGAAGATCTTAAAACATAATGCTAAAAAATATTTGCCGACATGTTGCAAGGAAATGTCTTTAAAATACATTATATATAATTTCATTATTAATTTTAGAAATATCTTAAAATTGTCTTTATTTTCAGAAGACATCAAAAATATTTCAAATATTTTTCTAAACAACAACACTCTTTTAAACATATTGCTCAGAAATGTTTAGCAACATGTGACTAGGAAATAAATTGAAAAACATCTATAATTTAAGAATCAACTTTATAAAGAGAAGATTTCAAAAAAATTTTAAACATTTTCCAAACCAGGAAATTATATTAGGATAAGAAAGGAACATGTAGCTAAAAAATGTTAGGCAACATGTTGCAAGAAAATGTATTTAAAATACATCATATATTATTTAAGAACAAATTTAAATTGTCTTTGTTTTCAGAAGCGCTCAAAAACATTACAAAAACTATTCCAACACAAGAAGATAAGGAAATTAAGAAACATATTGCTAGGGAAAGTGAGTAACATGTTGCTAAGAAATGTTTGGCAACATGTGGCAAGGAAATATATTGAAAATACATCATTTATAATTTTAGGGTAAATTTTAGAAAGAACTTAAAATTATCTTTATTTTTAGAAGCCTTTAAAAATATTGGCTAGAAGCCTTGAAAAGTATTTAAAACATTTTTCCATTCTGTTAGGGGAATTAAGAAACATGTTGCCAACTTCAATAACCTTAAAATAACTTTGTAAACATGTTGCCGACATTAAGAGTTCATCGTGTGAGTGTGAACTTGGCATTTTCTAAATAACTAAAGTTTTAGCTTTGGTTTCGCTTGCGTTTTCGTTTTGGCGGGCAATAACCAGTGATTAAACATGTTGTCGGGGAAGTCTATAAACATTTCTATGATGGTAATTTATTATGTTCATTATAAAGATAACTATGGAAAATTTTAAAGATATTATAGGTATGATTGATCATGCTCGACTTAAGCTTATCCTAAGAGAAAATATTAAACTGAGTATAAGGTTTTTAGACACTTAAATGGTGACTTTATGCCCAATATGAGTTTGTAGCCAAAATATACAAATTAATGCAAAATATGATGTTTTCGCGAAATATGTATTTTCATGCAAAATATTTAATTTTATGCAAAATATGCAATTTTATGCAAAATATGCAATTTTATGCAAAATTTGCAATTTTATGCAAAATATGCAATTTTATGCAAAATATGCAATTTTATGCAAAATATGCAATTTTATGCAAAATTTGCAATTTTATGCAAAATATGCAATTTTATGCAAAATATGGTATTTTAGGCATAAAATGATATTTTATGTAAATCATGTTATTATATGCAAAATATGCAATTTTAGGCATATATACTATATTATCTAAAAATGCATTTTAAGGCAAAATTTTCTAAATGATTTGGAATGAACCATGAGCTATGAATAAACTACTAAAGCTTACACTTATATGAGTGTAGGGTATCGAAGAAAAGTGATCATTAAATACTTAACAAGTTAATGATCGTTGTGATATGATTTTGAAAAATTTTATAGTTTTCTTTCCTTTACAAACTTGAAAGTGAGTGAACTTATAAGTTATTAATTTTTATTAAATTATTTTCAGCAAATACAAGTATTTAATATGATTTTAAAAAGAAAGCAAAATTATATATAATTTAAAAGTTTATTTTATTTTCTTAATAATGAAAACAAAATAATAAAACACACCCATTTTTTTACAATTTATAACATTATTAAATTAATACATTTTAAGCAAAAGTATAATATATAGAAAAAAAAATTAATTTAATCAATTACGTAGGTCTATAAAGAAATTGAACTGCAAATTATAATTGCTTTTTTCGTTATCGTGAATAAAAGTAATACAATTTTTTTTTTTAATGAAAGAAAAATTTTATAAATGAAAAATTTATTTTGCACTAGAGAAATTTATTTACGCCCTCTTCTCACTTTATCTAGTATTTTTAAAAATTTTATTTTCTTTACACTTTCAGAGATTACATCATGATTATTTATCATTTTTTCATTTTTATATTTTCAAATAAATTGTTTGTATTTGAATTTTTTTATTTTTATAATTATCTACAAATGATTTTTATTTAACATTATTGTTAAGGTTTTTTGTGATATATTTTCACAATTTATTGCAATTTCGTCAGAATTTGTTTTATTTAATGTCTCTATATATGGCAGGTGGTTTTCTATAATAGGGTTTATGCAAATTTTTATTTAATTATATATTTAGATTTTTTTCCAGATTAAATTGATATTGCAATTTTTTAGAAATTGCAATCTTCCAAGCAAAAAAAAAATTTAGAATTAATTTGAAAAAATTATGGCTGATTTCATTTTCTTTGTAAATTAAATAATGACATTGACAAGGATTTGTCAATATTTAACAGTTACAAAAAATTTTAAATCAAAAAAAATATTAACCCATTGGGAAACAGAAAAATTGGAAAGAATATTTTTTTAGTCAAACTAATTTTGAAACATTTTCTTTAATTTGAAACAAAATTCATTTGCTTAATTTTGCTAAAATATTTTAAGCAAAATATGCTATTTGAAGCAAAATAAGCTATTTAAAGCAAAATATGCTATTTAACGCAAAATATGCTATAAGCAAAAAAATTAACCATCGTTATAAAAATTTGCCTATAAATATTTTTTTACAAAAAATTTTCTATTGAAAAAAATTGTTCAAAGAAATTATTTCGTTACAAAAAATTTCTATGAAAACTTTTTCGTTACAAAAAACTTGCTCAAGATATTTTTTCGTTAAAAAAAATTTTCTATGTTTTTCGTTACAAAAAATTTTCTATAGAATTTTTTTCGTGACAAATAATTTTATAAAGAAATTTTTTCGTAAAAAAAATTGTCTAAAGAGATTTTTTAGTTACAAAAAATTTTTTATAGAAAGTTTTTTGTTACAAAAAAATGTCTGTAAAAATTTTTTCGTTACAAAAAATTTTATAGAAATTTTTCCGTTACAAAAAATTTTCTATAAAAACTGTTTTGTTACAAAAAATTTTCTACAAAAATTTTTTTTGTTACAAAAAATTTTCTAAAAAAATTTTTTTGTTGCAAAAAAATTTCTATAATAATTTTTTTGTGACAAAAAAATTTCTATAAAAATGTGTTTGTTATATAAAATTTTCCATAGAAATTTTTTCATAACAAAAAATATTCTATAGAAATTTTTTCATTACAAAAAATTATTTATAGAATTTTTTATAAAAATTTTCTATAAATAATTTTCAGTAAAAATTTGTTCATTACAATATTTTTTTATAGAAATTTTTCTGTAGAAATTAATCGTTTTGAAAAATTTGCTGTTGAAATTTTGTAAAAATTTTATAAAAACTTTTCTATAGAAAATTTTTTGTTATAAAAATTTTTCTATAGAAAATTTTTAGTTATAATATTTTTTCTATATAAATTTTTTGTTTAAAAATTTTTCTATAAAACGTTTTTCGTTATAAAAATTTTTTTATAGAAAATTTTAAGTTTTAAAAACTTTTCTATAGAAAATTTTTCGTTATAAAAATTTTCTAGAGAAAATTTTTCCTTATAAAAAATTATCAGTAGAAAATTTTTCGTTATAAAAATTTTTCTATAGAAAATTGTTCAGTTAAAAAAATTTTTCTATAGAAAATATTTCGTTAAAAAAAAATATTTCTATAGAAAATTTTTCTATGGAAAACTTTTCGTTACAAAAAATTTTTCTATAAAAAATTTTTCGTTATAAAAATTTTTCTATAAAAAACTTTTCGTTATAAAAATTTTTCGTTAAAAAAATTTTTCGTTAAAAAAATTTTTCGTTAAAAAAATTTTTCGTTAAAAAAATTTTTCGTTAAAAAAATTTTTCGTTAAAAAAATTTTTCGTTAAAAAAATTTTTCGTTAAAAAAATTGTTCGTTAAAAAATTTTTTCTATAGAAAATTTTTCGTTATAATAATTTTTCTATAGAAAATTTTTCTTTATAAAATTTTTGTATAGATTTTTTTTTTTATTGGAAAATTTTTCATTATAAAAATTTTTCTATAGAAAATTTTTCGTTAAAAAATATTTTTCTATACAAAATTTTTCTATAGAAAATTATTCGTTTTAAAAAATTTTTCTATAGAAAATTTTTCGTTAAGTAACGAAAATTTTTTCGTTACAAAAAAAAAATTTCTATAGATATTTTTACGTTACAAAAAATTGTTTATAGATATTTTTTCGTTACAAAAAGAAATTTTCTAAATTTGTTGTGAAGAAAAATTTCAATAATTTTTTTTAGTTATGAAAAATTCTTAATAGAAACTTTTTCGTTATGGAAAATTTCTTATGGAAACTTTTCGCAAGAAATTTTTTCGTTATTAACAATTTTCTATTAAAATTTTTTGGTTACAAACAATTTTTTTTTATAAAAAGTTGTCTATAGAAAATTCTTCGTTACAGAAATTTGTTTGTTAGAAAAAATTTTTTATAGAAATATGTTATACAAATTTTTTTATAGAAATTATTTTTGGTATGAAAAATTTTCGATAGAAATTTTTTGGTATGAAAAATTTTCTATAGAAAATTTTTTGGTATGAAAAATTTTCGATAGAAATTTTTTGGTATGAAAAATTTTCTATAGAAATTTTTTTGGTATGAAAAATTTTCTATAAAATTTTTTTTTGGTATGAAAATTTTTCTATAGAAATTTTTTTGGTATGAAAATTTTTTGGTATGAAAAATTTTCTATAGAAAATTTGTTGGTATGAAAAATTTTCTATAGAAAATTTTTTGGAATGAAAAATTTTCTATAGAAAATTTTTTGGTATGAAAAGTTTTCTATAGAAATTTTTTCGTTAGAAAAAATTTTCCATCGAAATTTTTTCGTCCCAAAAATTTTTCCATCAAAATTTTTTCGTTTCAAAAAATTAAAAAATATGCCAATTTATGCAAAATTTTACAGTTTAAGCAAATATGCAAAAAAAATGCTACTTTATGCAAATTATGCTATTTTGTGCAATACATGCCAATTTATGCAAAATATGTCAATTTAAGCAAAATATGTCAATTTAAGCCAAATATGCCAATTGATTTATGCAAATTATGCTACTTTTTTGAATAAGACATAAAATTTTAACTTTAAATAAGATATCACCATATTATTAGCATATTTCTCTTAAATTTCTCAAAACCTTTTCCATTTCGGTTCTTAACCTTAATTAGCCTAATTCTTTCCTCACGAATCTAAGAAAATTCTTAGAAATTTTTTTTTATCTAACAAAAATTCTCTCATTATTAGTAGATATCATTATCATGATGACTTTATTAAACCACTTTTCCTCAAACTCATTTGCATTTTCAGCTTTTTTTCCTCCCCAAATTCATTTGTCTATTTAAAGATTTTCTCACATTATAAAAGACCTCATTAAAATTTTCACTTGTTTTCACAGTTCTGGGTAATTTTACAACAAATATATGTAGTATATAAAAAAAAAATTAATTTGATAAAAAAAAAATACTAGAGATAATAGTTTTTTATTAACAGTGTAATTTAAGCCATAAAAAAGGTGTAAAACTGCTAAAAAGCCTCAAGTGAATGCAACACACAACATTTTACATCATGTAGCGTAAAGTGAAGTGTTGCAACAGTCACACGCATTTTTAGGCCTCTTAAGTGTTTGTTGTCTATGTAGCAACAAGAGTCAGTTGAAATGTCTGAAGAAAGTGTTGAAACTGTTTGAATTGAAATTAATGAAGTTGTTTGATCTTTTCAGACCGATTGTGGCTGATATCTGCAGTTTCAGTTGTTTCTATTGTCTTTCGGGGTTTTATTTTTTTTTTTTTTTGTAAATGTCATTGTTAAAAAGCCAGGGGAAAGAAATGTGTGTGACGGTTAAACGTTGGCGCTGTGGGTCTGAAATGCAAGAGATATTAAAAAAAAAATAAAACTACGTTAAACATAAATTAAATGCAAATGTTGGTCAAAGTCAGCGAAGCATGGATTAGACACAAATATGGAAAATAAAAGACAAAGACAGACACTAATGAATATTTTTTTGGCTAATGTTGGAGTTTAATGCTTATTTTACAGTGTTAACATGTCAACAAATTGCTTAGTTTTTGCTGGATATAAAAACTATGAACGTTTGTCTGTCCTTTCAGTCTGTCCTTCTATTTATTTGTCTTTTTCTACCCTTCACCACCATAGGCGGAAAGGGTATTATAAGTTTGTGCTGATGTATGTAACGCATAGAAATATTTGTCTTAGACCCATCTTTTAGTATACCAATAGGCTTAGAATCACTTTCTGAGTCGATTTAGCGATGTCCGTCAGTCCGTCCGTCTGGCTGGCTGGCTGGCTGGACCCCCATGTAAACCTTGTAATCAAACTACAGGTCGCAATACTAAAGATAATTTGATGAAATTTGGCACAGATCAATTTTTGTCGAAATCGGTCCATTATTTATGGTACCTCCCATAGGCCCCACTTCCCGGAATTGATATATTGGCCACAAAATTCAATATTTTTTCACGAAATTTAAAGCAAATACTGTTTATGTAAACCTAAATCACTGTACCAAATTTCGTTGAAATCGGTCCACATTTGACCATAGCTCCCATACAAACTCTTTTCTCAAAACGCACTTAATGGGACAAAATTCACTAAAAGGCTCATAAATCCTAAGATAATGAGTTTATTTTTTGCATACATAATTTTTGTAACAACTGTAATCAATTCGCCGATCATTTCGAGATCATCGGTCCACATTTGACCCTAGCTCTCATATAAGTCCAAATGACGGTAACAGCTTAAATGTATAAGTTTTGAGAATATGTTTGTATGATGGCAAAATTTAGCAAATATTTGTCTTTATGCAGGAAAAAGAACACCTTTGACCTTAGTGGTGAAGGGTATCGTATGGTCGGGCTTGACCGACTATAGCACTTTCTTACTTGTTTTTAATGTGCGTCCCTTCGTCTGTCTTTATGTCTGTCCCTCCGCCTTCGTCAGTGCCCGTCTGTCTATCCGTCCGTCTGTATTTCAATCTATCTATCCATCAGTCTGTACTTCCGTCCATCTGTCTTTCCGTCCGTCTGTCTACAGTCCGTCTGTCTTTCAGTCCGTCTGTCTAGCGGTTCGTCTGTGTTTTAGTCCGTCTGCCTTTCAGTCCGTCTGTCTAGCGGTTCGTCTGTGTTTTAGTCCGTCTGTCTTTCAGTCCGTCTGTTTTTCAGTCCGTCTGTCTTTCAGTCCGTCTGTCTTTCAGTCCGTCTGTCTTTCAGTCCGTCTGTCTTTCAGTCCGTCTGTCTTTCAGTCCGTCTGTCTTTCAGTCCGTCTTTCTTTCAGTCCGTCTGTCTTTCAGTCCGTCGGTCTTCCAGTCCGTCTGTCTTTCAGTCCGTTTGTCTTTCAGTCGGTCTGTCTTTCAGTCCGTCTGTCTTTCAGTCCGTCTGTCTTTCAGTCCGTCTGTCTTTCAGTCGGTCTGCCTTTCAGTCCGTCTGTCCTTACTTTCATTCCTTCTTCTGTCTAAAATTGTATGGTCTCTTCTATTAAAGAGTTTAATGCTGATTAAAAATGCTACTGAATGAGGGTGTGATATCTCTTTTATACTTAAAGTTAATACATTTTGACAGAAACACAATTAATGTCTGTCCGCCTGCCCGATCTTACTTAAAAATTTGTTCACAAACAAACCGACAGGGTCAATTGTAAAGCCTAATGCAATATCTTGTAATAGTGGTTCATTATCACTAGAAAATTAACAATAAACTGTCATTTGAAAATTATACAGGCGTTAAAGGTTGTGGTATATACCAATAGACATACAAGTTCATCATCCCCCGTTTTAAATGCTCTATCACTGACTTAATTTTTCACTTAATGAATTTGTCAAATTAACGGAAATTCATTGTAATTAATGACAGTTTAATTATTTTCTACAACAAATGAATGACCAAAACCCAAAACAACAACAATAATAATAATAATAAATTCAATTTTAAAACATTTCAAAACTTGTGTTGAAAAAAATTTCGAAAAAAGTAATATCTTTTGACTCATCGCTTATGAGCTGAGCTATAATAAGAGAGATATAGAGCTGTTAAACAATTTACCTTGAATTAATTATTTATTGTTTTATATACTTTTTGCTGTTTTTATGGTTAAGATAATTAACAGTTTGTGGTTTCACTTATAATTGTACGAGTTCATAGGAAGAATATGGTTAAAATTTTTGTTTTGAAAATTTTTATTTATGAATTTTTTCAGTTATTAAATTTTTATGAGTTTTCTATTGTTTTGTTAAATTAAATAGATTTTTTGAAATTATATAGAAATTAGCATAATTTGTTTTTGGTAATTAGAAAAAACAATAAGAGAAAATGTTAAAAAAAAATTCTCATTGGTTTAAGAAAATTAGTGTTAATTTGCTAACAAAACTTCCCAAAAAAAAAAAAATTTTAGGATTTTAAAAAAAGTCTTAAAACGTCTTATTTAAAAACATATAATTCTCATTTGGTTTAATTCAGCTACTTTTAAAAATAGAAATAATATGAAGGAGTAGAGGAGTATGAGGACCTCCCAGTATTTTTTTACTTCAAATTTTATTACTTACGGATTTGGAATTTGGTTTAATAAAAAGTAGTACATCATCACTTACCTAAAAATAGACAAAAAACAAAAATAAAAATATTATTACTTATGTAATTATTAAAAAGTTCAAATTATTTAAAAGTATATGTATATTAACATTATGAATAAAAAGTTCAAAGCATCCGGACTTGACACCCAGTTAAGAAAGTTTTTCGTTATAAAAAATTTCTAGACATTTTTTTGTTACAAAAAAATTTTGTATAGAAATTTTTTCTTTACAAAAAAATCTTTTCGTTATGAACAATTTTTACAGAAATTTTTTTGCTACGAAAAAATTTTCTATAGCCAATTTTACGTTATAAAAAATTTTCTATAGAAAATTTATCATTATAAAAAAGTTTCAATAGAAAATTTTACTTTATAAAAATTTTTCTATAGACAATTTTTGTTATAAATTTTTTTTATAGAAAACTTTTCGTTATGAAAAATTTTTTAAATTTGTTGTAATGAAATTTTCTAAAGAAACTTTTTTTTGTGAAAAATGTCCTATAGAAACTTTTTATTTACATATATAATATTTTCTATAGAAATTTTTTCGTAACAAAATATTTTCTATAGAAATTTGTTAGTAACAAAATATTTTCTATAGAAATTCGTTCGTTACAAAAAATTTTCTATAACCATTTTTTTGTTACAAAAAATTTTCTAATGAAATTTTTTCGTTACCAAATATTTCCTCTTTTTTTGTTACAAAAAAATTTTGTATAGAAATTTTTTTTTTTACAAAAAAATCTTTTCGTTATGAACAATTTTTACAGAAATTTTTTTGCTACGAAAAACTTTGTATAGAAAATTTTTTATAATATGTGAAAAATTTTCTATAGAAATTTTTTCGTTATAAAAAATTTTCTATAGCCAATTTTACGTTGTAAAAAATTTTCTATAGAAAATTTATCATTATATAAAAATTTCTATAGAAAATTTTTCCATAGACAATTTTTGTTATAAAAATTTTTTTATAGAAAACTTTTCGTTATGAAAAATTTTTTAAATTTGTTGTTACGAAATTTTCTAAAGAAACTTTTTCTTTGTGAAAAATGTCCTATAGAAACTTTTTATTTACATATATAATATTTGCTAAAGAAACTTTTTCGTTACGAAAAATTTTCTATAGAAATTTTTTCGTAACAAAATATTTTCTATAGAAATTTGTTAGTTACAAAAAATTTTCTATAAACATTTTTTTGTTACAAAAAATTTTCTAGTGAAATTTTTTCGTTACCAAATATTTTTTCGTTATGAAAAATTTTCTTTAGAAATTTTTACATTTTGAAAAATTTTCTTTAGAAACTTACATTTTGAAAAATTTTCCATAGAAATTTTTTCCTTACAAAAAATTTTCTATAGAAAATTTTTCTAAAACCTTTAGTTGCAGTAGAAGTAATAGTGGTAGTAAGTGTAGTCAGTAGGAATAGTTGTATTAAATGTATTTGTAGTAAAGGTACTATTTAGTAGTAATAAAAATGGATATAGCAGCAGTAGTTGTCGTAATTGTAATAGTAGCATTATAAAGCAATAGTGCTCATTGTAGTAATAGTTATAGTCAATTAAAAAGTTAAGTAGTATTGAAGTAGCAGTAGTCAAAGTAGTTGTAATTTCAGTAATACTTAGCGTATATAAGTTGTCATACATAGTAGCAGAAAAGGTAGTTGCAATAGTATCGTTTATGTATAGTTTTAAACCGGAAGTAGTAGTGGTAAGTATTTGTAATAGTAGTAATAGTACATTTACCAAAAGTAGCATAGTAGCAATAATAGTAGGTGTAATAGTAATCGTTAAGTGATAGTGATGGTTTCTGTGTCATTAAAAATGTGTAGTAGTAATTAAAGTAGCAGTAGTGGTAGTAATAGCAATAGTCACAGTAGTTTTAATACTGGTAATAGTATATATAGTAGCAGTAGTCGTAGTAGCAGTAATGGTAGTTGTAATAGTACTCGTTAAGCGATTGTATCAGTATTTTTGTCAATATATATTTGAAGTAGCTATTGAAATAACAGTAGTCTTAGTAATAGCAATAGTCATAGTACATAGTTGTAATGGTAATAAAAGTAGATATAGTCATAGTAACAGCAATAGTAAACGTTTAGTGATAGTGGTAGTATTTGAATCAAGAAAAATTTGCAGTTATAATTGGGATAGCAGTAGTCGTAGTTATTACAATAGATATAGTAGTTGTAATGGTATTAATAGTAGATTTATTAGCAAGTCATATCTGTAATGATTGTTGCATTAATAATCGTTTAGCAAAAGTAATAGTACTTGTATAAAAAGTAATAGTACAAAAGAGTAGTGGCAATTAAAGTAGCAATAGTCGTAGTAATAGCAATAGTCAAAGTAGTTATTATGACACTAATAGTAGACACAGCAGCAGTAGTCATAGCAGTAATGATGTTTGTAATGGTAAATGTTTAGCGTTAGTAATAGCATTTTTGTCAATATGTATTTGTAGTAGAAATTAAAGTAGCAGTAGCAGTAGTAATAGTAATGTTCATAGTAGTTGTATAGATAGTGATAGTAAAGTAAATATAGCAGCAGTAGTCATAGTAGTTATAATGGTGATTGTGATTGTATTTGTAGCAAGAAAAATTTGTAATAGTAATAGCAGTAGCAGAAATCCTAGATAAAGCAAAAATTACAAAAAAGTTGTTTCCATGTTATTCTACGATTTTTTATCAAAACTTTTAAATTATTTGAAAATTAAAACACATTTTTGCTAAATCCGGCCTGAACATAAAATGACGCACTTTTCAAAATTTGCAAATTAACATTTCAAACAAAAAAACAAAACTATTACTTGTTTTATAGGTTCATTTGTTTTTATCTAACTATTTAATTAATATTTATAAATAATTATGTATTTGGTTAAATCGCTTTTAAAACAGCTACATTTTCGACACACCTTTTGTCTTAGCAATTTGAAATCTTAACTGACAGTTTTTGGCGGTTCTAATGACAGTTTAAAGATTTAGTTATCTTTTGCTCGCGCCATGCGGCGCAACTTTAAATCAATTCTACTGTATAAGTTAATTGTTTTATTTTTTCTAAATATTATTCTATTATTTTGTTAAGTATAGAATTAGTTTCTTTCATTTAAAAAAAAAAACGTTATTTTTTATTTTAATTAATTACCAGTTTTGTATGTTTATATAAAGATTTTAACCCCTACCATGTTTTTATTGAATTAAATTAATTGTTAAACGTTTTGTGTCAATAGTGTCAGCATAAAACAGTTAATTTTTTAACTAATTAATAGTTATGTTATGTTTTGTTTGATTTAAAAATTCGATTTTAAGGTGATTAATTAGTATTAATGTGTGCAATATTATAAAGTATTAACAAAATATAATAGAATATTAAATGAAATGATTAATTGTAGCTAATGATCATTATACGGCTTAAACTATTATTAGTAATTTTAGGTTTAGAAATACTTAATATAGTATACTCTAATGCTGAAAAATATTTAAAAGTACAAAAGTACTACCCAAGCCGTAATTTCAGTTTTTATCAATTTCTTGTTACTACTCCAATGCCACTATTTCTACTAAAAGAACTACTATTATTATTTATAATGTTACTACGGCTACTATTCATATCACTACCATCAGTTTTGCTATTACTAGTTCTACTGCTACTACGGTTACTACTACACATTTGAATTGCTAGAAATACGAGTACTATAACTATTTAATTACTACTACTAATGCTACCATTACTACTACCATTGACTACCATTGACTACAGCTGCTACATCTAATACGACTAAGCAGCTTCATCTACAACCACAGTGGCAATTGCTGTTATATCTAATACTACTACAGTTAGTAATATGAGATCTTAAACGTATTTTTTGACTACTTTACTTTATCTGCATTTCGGTAGCAGTAGTAATTCTCACTGACAAAGTACTTAAATTTAAAGATACCCAGATGTAGTAGTTTTTTAATGACTGCAGGGTTTTTTTATATTTTTAACATAACTACCTATACTATTTTGTAATAATTTATTGCTACTCTTGTTCTAGTCTTTTTAAACACTGCACAAAAGTAGTTGACAACAGTTTCCATTGATAAATTTTATATTATCTTTTCTATGGTCTTTTGGCCAAAACTAATAAAATTAACTTTTTTATGTTTATTTAAAACAGTCTTTAATCGAGCTTAAAACATTTAATTAATGGGTTTTATTGTCAAGATGTTGTTTGGGAAGAGGGAGGTTAATTATTCGAATTCGAAATCTTGTCTTTTTTTCATATGACTTTATTATTTATTTTTTATTTTATTGTTTAAATTGTATGAATAGCAGTTGGAATTTTAAATAGTTTATAACTTCTAAAAATTGTTTTATTCATAGATTTGAAAAAAAATAAGATAGATAAGATGCTATAGATAAGATGCTATAGTCGTTCAAGCCCGACCATATGATACCCTTCACCACTGAAGTCAAATGTTTTTTTTTTTTCGTTTATAAAGACAGATATTTTCCAAATTTCGTATTTAAACAAAGATTATCCCAAAACTTATCTACTTACGATATTTCCCTAAATTTGGCCTATATTGGAGCTGGGGTCAAAAATAGACCGGTTGTCCAGAAATTCAGCAATTACAGTTTTTACAAAAATTGTGTATACAAAAAATAAACATAAAATTGTAATTACCTTCGGATTTACGAGCATTTAAGTGATTTTCGTCTCATTTAGTGAGTTTTGGCTGAAGAGTTTGTACTATGGGAGCAATGATCAAATATGGGCCGATTTCAAAAAAAATTTTGTACAATGATTTCCGTGTATATAAGCAGTATTTGTTTTTAAATGCATGAAAATATGCTAATATTTGCGGCCAAAATACCAATTCCTGGAAGTAAGACCTATGAGAGGTACCCAAAATAATGGACCGATTTAGACGAATTTAGATAGCCAAGGTCCCACTACCAAAATAATGGTCTGTGCAAAATTTCATAAAATTACCTTTAGAATTGCGAACTGTACTTTGATTACAAAGTTTAAATGGGGGTCCAGTCATCCAGCCAGCCGTCCAGACGGATGGACTGACATCGTTAAATCGACTCAGGGAGTGATTCTAAGTTTATTGTTATACTAAAAGGTGGGTCTAAGACCAATATTTACATACATCAGCATTAACTTATAACACCCTTTCCACCTATGGTGGTGAAGGAAATAATCAGGAGTATTTAGCCCATACCACCAGTAGCCGACGAATTTTATGTAATTTTCGTAAATAATACGATCTTTAATAAAACTCGTGAAAATGAGTATTAAAATCATTCAGTTGAAATTTGGATGCTAACAGAGTCGGTTGGTGCCGCTTTGTTAAAGAAAAGACAAAAACAAAACAGGCAAGAAACAAATCAAAATCCAATTTATAGCAACAAAAACATGGTTCGAGAGAACAAAGAAATATAATTTCGAACATTGTTGCCACGACACTATTATTTTTGTAAACATTGGGAATATTTTTGTAAATATTGGGAATATTTTTGTAAATATTGGGAATATTTTTGTAAATATTGGGAATATTTTTCAAAACAGAAATAAATTCTAATATTAAACAATTTTAGATTTTTAGATATTTTCGATATTTTTCTTTGGAAATTTTTTCGATAAAAATATTTTTGTGTAAAAATTTTATTTTTATATTAAAAAATTTTCAAATCTTCTGTGGAAAAATTTTTGATAGCAAAATTTTCTATAGTGAAATTTTTGATAAAAAAAAATTTCCTCTAGAAAAATTTTCTATAGAACAATTTTTGATAGCAAAATTTGCTATAGAAAAATTTTTGATAAAAAAATTTGCTATAGAAAAAATTTTGATAAAAATAGTTAAACAAAAATGGAGTAGAAAACTTTTTCTTTTTAAAATGTTAGAACTACACGTTGAAAAAAATACCTAGTTTTAGTTAAAAGTCTCAAAAACGGCAACTCTGCCGACTATTTTTTTTTTTTTTTGTTCTGTTCTCTTTGCGACGACCCGTGGCTATAATGAAAAATAAAAAAGCATATCGCACTTGATCAACAAGAGGGTATTAACTCAAAAGTTTTAAATTTTCAATAGAGTCAAAAAAATATTTTATTTTACTGCTACTTTCATATAAAGAAGAGGGGTAAAACTGTAGTTTTTTGGCGAAATTATAGTGAAAATGATGTCAGATTTTTACACTACACATTAATTTCTTCTAAAAAGTGAAAATTTAAAAATTTTGAGTTAATACCCTCTTGTTGAACAACTGCGATATGTAGCTTAAATCAAAGATTAGTTCAGTTGTTCTGAAGATGCTAAAAATATACGAAAATTTAATTGTAATATATTGGGATTCTAGAGCAATACAATTACTTAAATGGCCTATTTTTACAAACCTTTAAGGTCAAAGGCTCAAGTTTCGGACGTTCTCTTCTAACATAAGAGGGCCGTTTTATTCTAATTTTAGCTTTTTCATGGTAATTGTTTTTTTTTCAAGGAGTGGGTTACTAGCCCGATATCTTAACCCATATTTTTATCGTTCTTATGGGAGAACTGGCGGCAAATGTAAGCTCACTACATTAACGTGTGTTAACGTAGTTGTCCGGGTCAGACCACGAGGAGGTCGGTGTCCACGGTTGAAATGAAGGATTATCAAGATATGTTTAGGCTTACCGAGTTAACACCAAATAGAACCGTTGCTTGGTATCCAACTTCCCCCACATCACCCACTTTTACTACAAATACAATTAATATTGATATTACTACTACCACGACTACTACTACGACTACTATACGACTGCTATTACTATTGTTGTTAACACGACTACTACTTTTAATCCAAAAATAATTATTCTCATTCATAATTACTAAATTATTGAAATTATGTATTTTTGTCTTCTGTAACCATAATATGTTTACAACACTTTACATTATTGTAAAATCTACTCAAAAACTAATTGGTTAAATGTTATGAAATATCCAAAAAAATGTTTCTTAATTTAAAAATCTTGCTTTCTTGCTTCATATACAATATCTTATAAAATCTATTGCATTAATTAGTTTCATTACTAGTAAAAATCACCTTAAGAAATTTGCTAAAAAAAATGTAATAGCTTAAAAAAATAAAAGATTATCTTAAAAACGAAACACTCTTTACAACATAAATTAAAATTGTGCCACATTTAATTTGAAATTTTCTGTGGCAATGTTCTCTTAACATATAACTTACAACATTTACCCACTACCTCTAAGTTTTTCATCATGTTTATAGCCTAAAATTTTTAAATTAACCAAAAAATTAAAATAAAATGAAAATCAACTAAATCTAAAATATTATATCAATGTTACAAAATTTCAAAATTGGGAACAAATTACAAAACTAAATAGGTAGAAAAAAACTTAAAAAAAACTAACTAAACACGCAAATGACACTATTTTAAAAGATCAGATTAATTTCTTTTTGCTTCATGAAATTATGAACCGAAAAAATTTCAAGACATCTATAAATAATCAATTAATTTATAAATGACTTGAAAGACTTTTAAAAATTACCAGAAATATGAATAAATTTTAAGCGAGACTTTGGCACGATTTTTCACTATTTTAAGTAACTCTTGTAGCAAAAGCATAATGGACTAGTTTGTTCCATTAAACGGAAGAAAACTTGTTTAATTCAAAAACAAAAAATTTCCTACTTTTTCTAATATATACAAATTGAATGAATTAAAGTTGGCAGAAAAAAAATGAGATTTTTCTTACCCGATAACTTAAACATGGTATTAAGGTTACTTACCAACATTTGCCCGGTTATAAATTTATGTTACATGAAAACATGATAAAAATATCAAATATCATGTGGCTGTAACATACAAAAAATATGCGAAAAAAAGAAAAACTAAACAAATTTTCAAGAGATAAAAACTATTTTTAAATTTAACTAAAAATCGTTTAAACCAAAAAAAAATTAAGTTTCATTTAAAATTTAGGTGAAATTATTTACGATTGCAACATTTTTTTTTGAGTCACCTTTTGCCTTTTTCTGGGTGAGAAATAGCTAATTGCATTTTCAGTACTTTAATTTTTTAGTAGCCTTTGACAATTTTTAGTTTTAGGTTTAATACTAAGGGCACTCCCTTTTTAACAGCTGACTTTTTTAAGCTTTAAGATAATTTTCTTGATTATTTTGAAGATATCGCCAATTGGTTTATTTTTGCTTTTGTAAAATTTATATAAAGTTGTTATAAACAAGTAAGAAAGCGCTATAGTCGGTCAAGCCGACCATACGATACCCTTCACCACTAAGGTCAAAGGTGTTATTTTTCCTGTATAAAGACAAATATTTGCTAAATTTTGCCATCATACAAACATTTTCTCAAAACGTATATATTCAACCTGTTTCCGTCATTTGGACTTATATGAGAGCTAGGGTCAAATGTGGACCGATTATCCGAAATTTGGCAAATTGTTACAAAAATTATGTATGCAAAAAATAAACTCAAAATTTTCATTATCTTTAGATTTACGAGCGTTTTAGTGATTTTTTTCTCATTTAGTGCGTTTTTGAAGAAGAGTTTGTATGGGAGCTATGGTCAAATGTGGACCGATTTCAACGAAATTTGGTACAGTGATTTAAGTTAACATAAGCAGTATCTGTTTTAAATTTCATGAAAAAATATTGATATTTGTGGCCAATATAGCAATTCCGGGAAGTGGGGCCTATGGGAGGTACCACAAATAATGGACCGATTTTGACCAATTTCAATAGCCATGGTCCCATTATCAAAATTATCTGTGCCAAATTTCATCAAATTATCTTTAGAATTGCGACCTGTAGTTTGATTACAAGGTTTACATGGGGGTCCAGCCAGCCAGACGGACGGACGGACGGACGGACATCGCTAAATCGACTCAGAAAGTGATTCTAAGTCTATTGGTATACTAAAAGGTGGGTCTAAGACAAATATTTCTATGCGTTACAAACATCAGCACAAACTTATAATACCCTTTCCACCTATGGTGGTGAAGGGTATAAAAATGTCATAGTTTAACAGCATATCGAAATTTACCCCCTAAATCAAAAAAGAATTATAAAATTATCATAGTCTTATAGTAGGAATGTTGTATGGAAAATTTGAATTAGCTTGTCATAGCAATACTTTTCGTTTAGGAATTAGGGGGTTAGGTTTTAATCTTAAAATAAGATCGAATTTATCAAAAATCTGAAAATTCAGATGAATGGAGACCTCGATAGTATTTTTAAACAAGAAAAAAGTGGTATTACATCTCTATCTTCTAAACTGTAAGTCTGATTGCATCAGTACATATGAGAGAATTGTTAAGGAGGGCCCAAGCTATCTCAATTTCGGATTTCTGGTTAATGTGTGTTTTTCCAGGTTGAATTATTGGGCGTCAAAGTAGACCACATCAAAAGTAGCTCTTTCTGTTACTACCCAAAATGGTTGATTTTTCACATTTTGGAATGAGCTTAGAAAAACGAAGAAAAAATATGCTTAGTTGCAATTAACCAGGAGTAGGCGGCCCATACCACCAGAAGCCGATGATTTTTTACATTTTGGTAAATACTACGATCTTTAATAAAACTCGTGAAAATGAGTATTAAACCTATTTAGTTAGAATTTGGATGTTAACAAAGTTGGTTGGTGTCGCTTCGTTAAAGAAAAGACAAACAACAAAATAGGCAAGAAAGAAATTAAAATCCCATTTACAGCAACAAAATATATGGTTCGAGAGAACAAAGAAATATAATCTCGAACATTGTTGCCACGAAACTATTATTTTTGTAAACATTGGGAATATTTTTGTAAATATTGGGAATATTTTTCAAAACAGATATAAATTCTAATATTAAACAATTTTAGATTTTTAAATTTTTTAGATATTTTCGATTCAAAAATTTTTTTATAGAAAATTTTTTAATAAAAATATTTTTTTCTTTGGAAAATTGTTCGATAATAACTATATATTTTATAGAAAAATTTTGGATAAAAATATTTTTCTGTAAAAATTTTTATATCAAAAAACTCTCAAATCTTCTATAAAACAAGTAAGAAAGTGCTATAGTCGGTAAAGCCCGACCATACGATACCCTTCAAAGATGTTATTTTTCCTGTGTAAAGACAAATATTTGCTAAATTTTGCCATCATACAAACATTTTCTTAGAACTTATGTATATATTTAAGTTGTTTCCGTCATTTGGACTTATATGAGAGCTAGGGCCAAATGTGGACCGATTATCTCGAAATTTGGAAAATTAATTACAGTTATTACAAAAATTATGTGTGCAAAAAATAAACTTGAAATTCTCATTATCTTTAGATTTACGAGCGTTTTAGTGATTTTTGTCTCATTTAGTATGTTTTTACAGAAGAGTTTGTAAGGGAGCTGTGGTCAAATGTGGACCGATTTCACAAAATTAGTACAGTGATTTCAGTTTACGTCAGTAGTATTTGTTTTAAATTTCATAAAAAAATACTTATATTTGTGGCCAATATATCAATTCCGGGAAGTGGGACCTATGGGAGGTATCATAAATAATGGACCGATTTTGACGAATTTCAATATCAATATTATCAAAAAGATTATCTGTGCCAAATTTCATCAAATTATCTTTAGAATTGCGACCTGTAGTTTGATTACAAGGTTTACATGGGGGTCCTGACAGCCGTCCAGACGGACGGACTGATATAGCTAAATCAACTCAGAAAGTGATTCTAAGCCTATTGGAATACTAAAAGGTCTAAGACAAATATTTCTATGCGTTACATACATCAGCACAAACTTATAATACCCTTTCCACCTATGATGGTAAAGGGTATAAAGATGCTTTAAATTTTTCACTTTTTCTTAAAAAGTTTTCTATTGAAAGTTAATATTTTCTAAAATATTCGTAGAGAATGGGATTGTAACATAATTTTCATCCAAATTTCAAGTCATTACAACATTCACCCTACTTACAGCATTGACCGAAATTCGTGTAATTTTCATGAGAATTTTTGAGTTCTCGAACATATAACAAAAAAATTAAGCCGATTTTGCTACTTTCTCAAATGAAATTATATAGCCCTATATATTCTTTTTAGATAAAAAAAAATATAGCGCGATTTTACAAACAAATCCAGAAAAATATTATTTTATCAAAAAATGACAAATTTTCATATACCATAATTTCAAATGCAAAAAAAGGACAGTTGGGTTTAATTTTTTAAAATTATTTAAATTGTTTTTAATAAACAATAAAATAGGCTTTATTACTGCAAAAAATCATTTATGTAACTTCTACAGTTTTTTTAGAAATCTGTGTTCAGAAATTTCTAAATTCTAATATTTTTCAATTATCAAAAAAAAAAATAATTTTTTCACTTTTTACTAAGAAAATTTTTATAAAAAGTTAATCTTTTATTATAGAATAAGGTTCTAGGGATTTTTAGGGATTTTTGCCCAAATTTCAAGTCAATACAACATTCACCCTACGCACAGCATTGACCGAAATTGGTCTAATATTTATAAGATTTGTTTTTGTTAACATATAACAAAAAAATCAAACCGATTTTGCTGCTTTCTGAAATGCAATCATATAGCCCCAGACATTATCTTTAGATTTCATAAAATTAAAAGGAGAGCGACTTTATAAACGAATCCAGAAAATAGGATTTCATAAAAAATTACAAATTTTCATGTACCATAATTTCAAGTGCAAAAAAAGGACAGTTGGGTTTATTTTTTTGAAATTATTTAAATTGTTTTAAATAAACAATAAAATAAACTTTATTAGTGCAAAAAATCATTTATGTAGCTTGTAAGGGTTTTCAGAAATGTAAAGTCATATTTCAAAAAATATTTTGTAAAAAAAACTTTTAATTGCAAAAAAAGGACAGTTGGGTTTCATTTTTTTAAATTATTTAAATTGTTTTAAATCAACAATAAAATAGATATTATTAGTGCAAAAAATTATTTATGTAAATGTCAAAAATGATTATGTAAAAAAAATCAGAAGGCGAATGGGCCAAAACTTCAAATCCTCTGTTTTCCAAAGGAGGTCGAGAGTTATCATGATAAAAAAAATGAAGGCTTCCCTCTTACACTCTTCAAACAAGAAAGAAACCATTCGAAATTTTAATTTTATTCCATTTTTCAAAAAATTAGGCATTAAAAAACCCAACATAATTTATTACATTTTTTACCCCTTAAATATCCCAATTGATATGAGCGGGGTAGGTTTATCTATCGATGAGTGGCTACAAGTTATTTTGACATAAATTAATCTATAAATAAGTGCAGCAGCAGACGCAACAATTGTAACTTAGAATTTTTTTCTTATCGACAAGAAATATATGAATTAAGTGCCGACATTAAAGGCGGCTTAATGCAAATTAGTTTTTTTCTTTCTTTAAACAGAACAAGAGGGGGAATCGTATAGAGAAAAGGTATCAATCAGTAGCAGCTAAATACTAAACCGCTTAGAAAAAAAGTAGCTAGATATTAAGCTTAAAGGTGTAATTAAAACACCCTGTAGAAAAAAAGCAGCTTAAGATAAGTGTTTCTTTAATGATAGGATAGAAAATGTATTTAAATTTTATGTAAATTCAGAAGTTAACGATTTAGATCTTAAGTTTATTTAAACAAGATTAACCCCATTGGGACCAGTTACATATGTATATACATATGTACCTTTTACAAATAAAAACTTGTAAAAGGTCATCTGAAATACAAAAATGTTAAAGGAATATGTTTTTCTTATTAATGGCACCTTTTTCCTAGGGTTAAATTTTGGTACTAAGAGGGTTAATTTCAACAAACAAACAATAATAATATAATTTTTTAATATAAATTATTTAGTTAATTTTTTTCCAATTTCTGTTAATATTTTCAATTTTTGTTTAAAGCTAAAATCAGGTTTCTTTCAAAATTGTTGTTTCAACCATTTTTGTGTGTTAAATGCATTAAAAATAGAGATATTTATACATGAGCTACAGCTGACATTATTTTTTTTTTTATTTCTGTATACAATACTTTAACATCTCAAATCAATGTCAACCATATTTGGTCAAATGTTTTTGACATATAAACTCAATTTTCTAAAACTCAACGTCTTTCAGGCTCTCAGACTTTCCGACTACTGTCAATATTTTAACCCCCTCGAGTTATAAAATGATTTTCGAGTAGAATTTTTAATTTCATTTATTGAATTAGTTAAGTTTTATTTCTGTATTTAAAATATTAGCTAGACTTAAGCAGCATATTAATTAACTATAATTTTTAAATATTTTTTGTATCTAATATAAAGCTTCTTTAACCATAAGCGGCAGAGTTCACACACATATTGTGTCTATATGTCTGGCTTTATATTGAAAAAGCAAAAAATTATAATCATATTGACGAAATACGTGTGGCAATTGGCCAGATGTTTAGGAATATAATGCAAAAATTAAAAGAAAAAACAATAAACAATTATATAAATGAACATTTTAACTTTAATTAAGAATTGAATAAATTAACTAAGCTTAACCCCTTAAGGGGAAATGACAATTTGGTTTCAGAAGACCAAAGTTGTTTAAGATTCCTTAACAAATACTGTGACACAAAATTCACTAATTTATAGTTTAATTTCTAAAAATGTTGCTATGGTATTAAACGATTATAAAACGAGCCCATGCAATCATAGCCTTTTTCATTAATAAGGTAGTGCATAAAGAGGCCAATGGGAAAAAAAGGTAATATTAAAACAAGTAAGAAAGCGTTATAGTCGGTCAAGCCGACCATACGATACCCTTCACCACTAATATTTGCTAAATTTTGCAATCATACAAACATTTTCTCAAAACGTATATATTCAACCTGTTTCCGTCATTTGGACTTATATGAGAGCTATGGTCAAATGTGGACCGATATCTCGAAATTTGGCAAATTGATTACAGTTGTTACAAAAATTATGTATGCAAAAAATAAACTCGAAATTTTCATTATCTTTAGATTACGAGTGTTTTAGTGATTTTTTGTCTCATTTAGTGCGTTTTTGAAGAAGAGTTTGTATGGGAGCTATGGTCAAACCGATTTCAACGAAATTTGGTACAGTGATTTAAGTTAACATAAGCAGTATCTGTTTTAAATTTCATGAAAAAATATTGATATTTGTGGCCAATATAGCAATTCCGGGAAGTGGGACCTATGGGGGGTACCATAAATAATGGACCGATTTTGACCAATTTCAATAGCCATGGTCCCATTATCAAAAAATTATCTGTGCCAAATTTCATCAAATTATCTTTAGAATTGCGACCTGTAGTTTGATTACAAGGTTTACATGGGGGTCCAGCCAGCCAGACGGACGGACGGACATCGCTAAATCGACTCAGAAAGTGATTCTAAGTCTATTGGTATACTAAAAGGTGGGTCTAAGACAAATATTTCTATGCGTTACAAACATCAGCACAAACTTATAATACCCTTTCCACCTATGGTGGTGAAGGCTATAAAAAAATCTAAATTTATTAGATTTTACATTATTTAATCCCAACGCATGATGTTCATATTAAAATCTGAAGAAATATTAAAAAAAATCTAAACTGCCACTATGTAATGCACAAAGTGGTTAATGGTAGAAAAAGTAATGCAAAAAGTAGTCGTTACGTTTTAGATTAAAGAACAAATAATTTCAGTTTAAATGCAAAAACTTGCCAAATTTTTTAAGGTTAAGGTTTATCACAATTTTGGGACATCAAACATTTAATTAAAATGTTTTACTGTAGTGTATTGCACTAAGATCCCATTTCATTACAATTATTTATTATTGTAATAAATAGTTTTTTGATAAAACCAAAAAATGTTGGTGGGGAAACCGTTTCGATTGTTGGTTAGGATATCACATCAGGAAGATTATCCCTAATTCTAGACAGAGCGAAAAATATACATTATGTATAGAGATGGGTTTAGACCTAGGTATTTACCTAACGCTGGGTATTTACCTATTTATACCCACCTTCATACCCGGGTATTTATCTAATTTCGGGTAAATACTCATTTGAATAACAAATACTCGTTGTTACGTAGAGCAACAGAATTTTGAACATTTTCGAATTTATCTGAGGTACCTCCTCTATTGGAATTCATTTACACAATGTCACAGGCGCTAAACATAAATGTAATGGCAGATTTTGTCAATTACAAGGCCAGAAATGATTTTTGGGCCAAAACTTTTGTTTGGATGAAATTTCTCCAGTAAATTAGTGGAAAAAAATTTGTGAAAGTACGCAATTAAGCAAATTAGATTTTCGAATTTTAACAGCTCCTAGTACTTCAGCTGCTTCTGAACGTCCCCTTAGCACCCACAGCTTCTTCTTTCAACTTTTTTTATTTTGATTTATACCCACATTTTGGGTAAATACCCGAGTGCGTTTTATTTTATTTAGCCTATAATCTTCACTTTATTTTGATATTATGTATAGACATTATAATTCGTATTTATTCTGTCTTAGATATTAGATATAATATATGGTTTTCGATCTGTATAGAATTAGGATACTCTTATAAAAATTTCTATATTATTAGTATTTCAGTAGAAATGTGGGAAGTTAAGAAAAGATAAAGCTGACAAATATTGTGCGTTTAATTCTCTTTGGATGATAATTCTTAGCTTTATTTTGATATTTTATATAGACAGTATAATTCGTATTTATTCTGTTTTAGAAATTAGATATGATATGAAGATAGTGCGTTTTATTTAGCCTATAATCTTCACATTATTTTGATATTTTGCATAGACATTATAATTCGTATTTATTCTGTCTTAGATATTAGATATAATATATGGTTTTCGATCTGTATAGAATTAGGATACTCTTATAAAAATGTATATTTTATTAGTATTTCAGTAGAAATGTGGGAAGTTAAGAAAAGATAAAGCTGACAAATATTATGCGTTTAATTCTCTTTAGATAATAATTCTTAGCTTTATTTTGATATTTTACATAGACAGTATAATTCGTATTTATTCTGTCTTAGAAATTAGATATGATATGAAGATAGTGCGTTTTATTTAGCCTATAATCTTCACTTTATTTCGATATTTTTCATAGACATTTTAATTCGTATTTATTCTGTCTTAGATATTAGATATAATATATGGTTTGTGATCTGTCTAGAATTAGGATACTCTTATAAAAATTTATATATTGTGCGTTTAATTCTCTTTAGATGATAATTCTTAGCTTTATTTTGATATTTTAAATAGACACTATAATTCGTATTTATTCTGTCTTAGAAATTAGATATGATATGAAGATAGTGCGTTTTATTTAGCCTATAATCTTCACTTTATTTTGATATTTTGCATAGACATTATAATTCGTATTTATTCTGTCTTAGATATTAGATATAATATATGGTTTTCGATCTGTCTAGAATTAGGATACTCTTATAAAAATTTCTATATTATTAGTATTTCAGTAGAAATGTGGGAAGTTAGGAAAAGATAAAGCTGACAAATATTATGCGTTTAATTCTCTTTAGATGATAATTCTTGGCTTTATTTTGATATCTTGCATAGACACTATAATTCGTATTTATTCTGTGTTAGAAATTAGATATGATTAGGATTACACCACCTTATGATGATCTTGAGAGCTTATTGCCTAAATATGATTCAAAAAACATTTACAAAATTTTTCTGTTACATTTTCAAGAACCTATCCAAAAAAATCTTAAAAATCACAGACAATTCTAATATTTCCATAAATATTAACACGTTTACAAACAATTCATAATTCAACAATCTAAACTTGTAACTTGTAGTTTATTGTCTTTTAACATAAATGACTTACAAACATGATAAACGTATGTTAATGAAAATGCCACCAAATTCCCATAGTTGTAAAAATCTCAGAAAACAAAAAAAAAAAAAAACATTTGCATATATTAGAAAAATTAACAAAAATATCTAAACCATATGTTGCAAGTTATAAGACAACTTGAAAATTATTGCAGTTTTAAGGCAATAGAGTTATTAAAATTATAGAAAAAAGTTAACAGGTTTAGACAGAGATTAAGGCACAAAGATTTGAAAAAAAATTAATTAAGCAAAAAATTTTGGAAACTCTTAAAAACTTTTAAAAGCTCATAATCATGATTTATAATTTTTAATTACTCGATTTTTTTTTTTGTTGGCGAACAAAACTAATACTTGTGTGAGACTTTAGCCACACGCATAGTTTTTCCAATTAAATAGTTTCCCCTTTTACATTTTTTTTGTGCAAAAATAATTAATTACCATTTCTTCTTTTGTGTCAGGAAAAAAAACGAAGAATAAGAGAATTTAAATAGATTTTTTTATGGACTGTAAATTCATTGCAAGTGACATTTTGTGTGAAATGAAAATTTATGTTAAATAAAAAATTATGTACAAATTTCTTAACACAAATCATTTCACTTGTGTCGTTTTTTTTATTTTCATGTCATAAGGACGGATGGATGGTTGGTACTTTTTACCAAGGTTCGAAAAAATACTCTAAAATATTGTATTTTAAGGTAGCGTACTATACTTAGACAAGTTCGGTACATAGTTACATTAAAATACACATCAATACAAACACAATTGACAAATGCATGTACCCAGCTAGCATTTTTGGAAATTTTAATCAAATATGAGTCTTTTTTGATTTCACTGCACGATTAAAATGATCCCAGCAAAACTTTGGTAATGGCAAGTACTTTGGTAACTGGTTACCTTGTAATGACTACAGTATACCCTCCGAATAACTAATAAGTTATTACAGAAGTACTTATTTGTAATTAAGATGGTAATTTAAACTGAATGGCCCCGGTTCGAATCCCACCAAGACCAACAATTTTTTTTATTTTTTTTGTATTAAAATAGTTTTTTAAATGATTTTTGAATTTTAAGAACTTAAAATTACCTTCTGTAAAAAAAAAAATTTGGAAAACTAACTCACGGTAATGAAAAAAATACCATCATGAGTTAATTTTGTTTTTTCTGATTGGTCTTAACTTGGTAAGCCCAACTTATCTGGGTCATCCTTCATCTCAACTTCGGACACTGACCTCATCGTAGTATCATCCAGGGAACTAGCTTAACAGTTCTTAATGTAGTGAGCCAATATGTACCGAGAGTTGTCCCATAAGATCGATAAAAATGGGTTATGACGACAGGCTAGTAACCATCTCTTGGAAAAAATAATTACTATGAAGAGGATAAAATTAGAATTAAAATGTTCCACCACCTAATGCTAGAAGAGGGCGTCCGAAACTTCCATAGAAAGTCCAAGTAGAGGAACATTTTTCAAAGCTTGGCCTATAAAATTGGAGAATATTCGCACAAGATCGAAGTCCATGCAATTCCAAAATATGCTCGGACTTTGACCTTAACAGGTTGTAACTATAGGCCATTTAAGTAACTAAGAGTCAATGTTATATAACCAAAAAGGCAGATTGAAACTATTTGAGTTTAAAATAATTAAAAAAAACTTCTTTATTTTTTATTAAATGCATTAAACATTTACAAAAAATCGTATAGAAATATTTTTCTAAAAATTACAACAAAGCAAAAAAAGCAGGGAAAAACAAAGTTATTGTCACATGATTTTGGATCTAAAAATAAAAATTGTATATATTAATTATAAGCTGCTAAGTTTATCAACATATGAAGTAGCTCAGTGGAAGAGTCTCCGCCTAGCAGTCGTAGGGGTCTGGGTTCGAGCCCCCATGGGGTCAGAAAAAAAAAATTTATTTCGTTTAAAAATATATTTTTTTAAATAAAACAACAACAAAAAATGTTGTTGTTGTTGTTTTCCAATTGCTTACCCAAGTCATTACTTTTCTGCAATTGGTAAGTACTTGCCTCCAATGACATCCCCATGTTAATGTAATGACTTAAACAGTGAATGTGTAAGTAGTTCGTGTTCAATAGTTTAGCTGTTTAACTCATTACTTGGTAATGAAAAGTTTTGCTGGGATCATTTATGATATCACTTATGAGTCAAAAATGATCTTTTTGTGTGAGAAAATGGTACCCTTCCTGCGACTCTTCAAAAAGTGTCTTTAATGACTCGTTTTGCTGATTAGAATATGACTAAAACTTTTTATTACTATTTTTTTTCTATTTTTCGAACGGTGAAGTTGTGTAAATAATTACAGAAATTGATGTTGCGAGACCGATGATCGAACCTTGGCTGCTGAATATGATATGTCGACGTACTAACCAACTAAGCCACATCATCCATAATGAGATACGAAACTTTTTGTGGCATTTTGTTATCACCTAAAAATAATTATATTACGCATATTTTATACGATTTTTTTAAACTATTTTTAACTAGTCGCTTGCTAAGCGTCTATGAGTCTTTTTGTACACTTTTTTGATCACCAAACTGATTGCACACATTCTACTTTCAAGTAGTCGCTTTCAAGATATTTTCTGAGTCTTTTTGTGGTCTTTTTGGATCACCAAACTGATTAAAACAACATAAAAAACAGTCGTATTAGAATCGTTTGCACGGAAAGATGTTGACTGCACACATAATGCAAAAATTGTTTGTGCTTTTGTAAACTAGTCGTTTTCTAAACTAAGCGTCTATGAGTCTTTTTGTACACTTTTTTGATCACCAAACTGATTGCACACATTCTACTTCCAAGTAGTCGCTTTCAAGGTATTTTCTGAGTCTTTTTGAGGTCTTTTTGGATCACCAAACTGATTAAAACAACATCAAAAACAGTCATATTAGAATCGTTTGCATGTTAAGATGTAGACTGCACACATCATACAAGAATTGTTTGTGTTTTTGTGAACTAGTCGTTTTCTAAACTAAGCGTCTATGAGTCTTTTTGTACACTTTTTTGATCACCAAACTGATTACACATATTCTACTTTCAAGTAGTCGCTTTCAAGGTATTTTCTGAGTCTTTTTGAGGTCTTTTTGGATCACCAAACTGATTAAAACAACATCAAAAACAGTCGTATTAGAATCGTTTGCACGTTAAGATGTTGACTGCACACATCATACAAGAATTGTTTTGTGCTTTTGTAAGCTAGTCGTTTTCTAAACGTTTTAAGGAGTCTTTTTGGAATCTTTTTTAGATCACCAAGCTGATAAATCAGTTTTTTGATCATCTATACGAGTCCCAAAAGACTAATTTTGCTTATATTATTGTTAGCAATCACCAAATTGCTAGCTGGGTAAATTTAAATACTTTACCAGCAGTTCCAAATTGATGGACAGTTTTCAAGTTGGTAAAATGCATGAAAATGTTTACTTAACTTTGTTTCCGACTTAGGTACTTTTGTGTGTGCGTAAGTTCAGTACAATATAATAAGGTACTGTTTCTTTTCGAATTCTGCTTTTTACTTGTCTTACGCATATTTTCTTTTAAATGCCAGAAGAAGATTTGCCAAAGATTCGAAAAATTATTTTGTAAAAATTTAAAACATGTGGTGGTGGCATCTTTTTCATATGCTGGAATTCTTTGGATTGGCTTGAAAATGCTGGGAAAGTTTAAAGTTCATTTGTTTTTTAATGAGAGTGTCAATTTATGTGAAATATTGTAAAAAATAATAAAAAAAAAGTATTTTATGAAAATGACAAGAATTTTTAAGATGTTTAAGGAGGTCATTAGACGTAAAGATGCAAATAAAAATCTACTTTATTGAATTTCTGCAGATAAAAATTTCAAAAATTCAACTCATCGGTTTTAATTGAATATATTAATGTAAACTTTTCAATTAAAGAACAAGTTAGGAAGTACTTAAAACGATTTATTAATCATCATTTAATACCTGGTTTGGTTCAATTATATAAAAAGATCTTTAAAAGTTTTATAACTACAAATTTAATCCTAAAGCTCTATTTTCAACTTCATAATATTTCCCATTTTGTACATGAAAAAAAAATCTACAAAATTTCTAAAATTTAATAAAAATTAAAATTAATATTTCCTTTTTGCCAAAATCAAAAAAAAACAAAAAACTCGTTCATTTACTTTATAAACAAATTTCACAAAGTAAATCTTATTTTTTTCAATTTAGCTCCTTTCATATCCTTTTTGAACATGTGTTTTTCTGTAGAACATGTATATTTTAGGCAAATATTTACTTAAGCTAAATATTTATATAGAAAAAATATTTATAAAAAAGGAAAAACAAGCAGCATCAACATATGGATCAGCAGCAGCAGCAGTAACATCATCAACAACATTATGTCTGCTGCTGACTGCTATTCATTGTCCAGACAAACATCATCAACATCATCATCATTATAAGCTTCAGTTTGTTGGGAGTCAGCAGAGGCAATGTCTGAAAGGCAGCTTTTAGCCAGCCGGCAGTAGGTTTTATAGACAGTTTTTTATTTTCTTCTGTTTGCAAAAGTTTAATTTTAATGATTTTGCAAAAATGTAAGCTTTTTTGCTTTCATATGATGAATAAAAATAAAAAAGAAGTGAATGAATAAATATAAATGCAACGAATGAATGAACAAACATGATATTTTACACAGGGCAACAGACAACCCTTTTGCAGAAAGTTTTAAGTAGCTCCCTAAAAGGGACGAAACCTTAGAGCTTTTTAAGCTAGAACGATTTTTAAAGATCTAGGATGATTTCTTAAGCTTAATATATAACTATAAAAGTTTTTCAAGTACCCCATGATACGCAGTAAATAAAGTTCGGATCATTGTTAGATTAATATAAAGCTTTATTAAGCTTTTGTTCTTTATAAAGATTTAAAGAAAAAAGAAAAATTATTCGCACTTGATCCCTGTCTATTAAAGCTAAAAGCCAAAAATGTTTGTGTTGACAACCAATTCCTCGACACGTTTTGATGGCTAATTAGCCATCTTCTTCAGCAGGAGTACTTCTACTTTAAGACAGGTCGAAATCCTCGCATTATTACCTATTTTACAAACACAATCATTAAGAATTATGTTTGTCAATTAAAGGTAAAAGCTCAGATTATCGACTGAACAAAAGTAAACACAAACATTTTTTAGTTTCATCTTCCGTCACTTTTTAGATCTAATGATATTATAGCTTTCAAGCAATGACGTAGCTTTGAACTCTGACCCGGATCTAAAGTAGTCTTTTAAACTTGTTAAACTTAAGGTAAGCTATAGACTCAAAAAGCTTTTTACCTTTTGGTACGTAAGATACGTTATCTTAACATATCTTATTAAATCTTGGGCTTAAGAAAGCTTAAAGTTTAAACATTCTAAAATATTTCTAAGTTTTGTCTGAAATACTTATTGAACAGAAAAGCTTATTTCTGAAGTTTTAAGCTTAAAGTAAACTTGCAAAGCAAACAAAAGCTACAACAAATTATCTGATTTTAAAGTACTCTTGTAATTGATATTGAATTTTTAGGGTATTGTACTTTGAAAAAACAAAGAGCTTTAAGCTTATCAAAAGCTTGTTTAACCTAAATTCATGAAAATTATGTTATAAATCAAGTTTTAAAGCAAAATAAACCTTAAATATTTATGTGTAAATTGGGTCCAATTTTGAATGAAAAATATCGCATCGAATTTAAGCTTTTTGATAAGTTTTGGAGACCTAACTCAAGAACTAAATTATTAAAATTATGTTATAACTCAAGTTTTAAAACAAAAAAAAGTAAGAAAAAATTTAAACGTAGTTGAGAGTTTTTTTTATGAAACGGTCGCTTAGAAATTAAGCTTTTTGGTAAGTTTAGTACTTAAAGCTTTAGTCAAAAACTGGACATTGTATTAAAAACGCTTTTAATTTTGTTCTGAAAAAGCTTTTTCAGATAAAGCTTATTTCGATTTTCAACCTTAAAACTTAATATTTTTTAGTCGGAAGAAACACATATTTCCAAAATTATATATCTCCGGCATTAAACTGATTGCTAACAAAATCTATTGGTCCTAGACTTTTACTAAGCTTGCGATTGTATTCCATTGCACTTTATTCGCAATGGAATACAATAAAAATGTTAATATTTTGTTTAGGAAACATAAAAATATTTTCATATTTTCGACAATTGTGAACATAAAAGCTTTATTTGTAAGTTTTTTAATGGTAAGCTTTGGTACTTAAAGCTTTGAAGGCCTAAAGAGCTGTTCACATATAACGTAACGCTATTTTGCATTTTAATAGAAATACGCGTTATGTTATATGTGAAATAAGAGCGTTACGTAATATGTGAACAGCCCCTAAGTCAAAAACTGGACATTGTATTTTAAAAGCTTTTAATTTTTTTTAGGGAATTTGTTTTAAGCTTTTTAGCATAAGTTTACTTTGATTTTCAAAATTGAAAACTAAAATTTAATTTCTGAAATTTACTCATGTTTTCAAAATTATATATCTCCGACATTAAAATGATTGCTAATAAAATTTCCACGGTTTTAAAATCTATCGGTCCTAGACTTTCACCAAGCTTGCGATAAACCCATTAAAGTTACCCTTTCTTCGGAATTGGATATATAAAAAAAATGATATTTAGTTTTTTAAACATGAAAATTTTCATGTTTTCGCCAATTATGAAAAGGAGCCGGAAGATGTAAATTTTATATATTAAAAAATATATATCATTAATTCAGACACATGTACATCCGATTTGTATCTCTTAGATATTTCTCATATGAATATAAAGGAATCAAAAATATTTTATCATACATATGTTGGACATATGTACATATTTTATCATCGTTTGTTTAAAAAAAAACCTATATCTCAGATATCGGGTGTGAACCAGATTTGAATTACATATATATGTTTTGATCATCCAGGGGATAAGAATCTCTCAATGTACCCGTACAATAAATTATATGGTCTTCTTATATCCATTGATTTCTAAAGAAAATGTTATACTTTTTTAAAATGTTACGAATTAAAAAATCAATGTTTTCAAAATTATATATCTCTGATAGAGATCAGTTATCGGATTTTATTTCTTCATTTTTTAAATGTAATACTACCTGGGTTTACATATTCCTGCGCTAAACCAATTTGAATTGCCCTTTAGTTAGAATTGGATCACTTCAAAATGTTTATATTTCTGAAAACTTTGTTCATGAAAAATCAGAGTTTTGAACATATTTCGATACCGGTGTGGATCCGAATGTAAATTATTTGTTTTCTAACTCTATTTGCCTTAAGCTTGTGCTACGTTACTTTATCTTGTACTACTTTGAAACCGATTTTTTAGATTTTTTTTAACAATTTTTTCAGATAATTTTTTAAATATTCTCTTATGAAAATTCAATATTTTCAAAATTATCTATCTGCGATATGGCAAGAAATTTCAAAAAGATTGTTACAGTTTTGTAATCTAATAATCTTGGGATTTGATTACTCTTGCTATTTCAGTTGCACCCTAATTTAAATTAAAGGCAAAAGTTTATGCTTCAAAAAAGTTTGTTTTCGATATTTTTTAATGAAAACTCAATGTTTTCAATAATATCTATTTATGATATAGAACCGGATTCCGAAAAGATTATACCATTTTTGTAATCTACGAATCTTGAGATTTTCTGGCTCTTGCGCTAAGCCTATTTCAGTTGCGCCTTCATTAAAAATTAAGGCACTTGAAAAGCTCATCTTTCAAAAAAAAAAATTATTTTGGAAAAAATGTTTTAAAAATTATATAGAGCCCACATCGCACTAGATTCGAATGATTTTTTCTTGATTATATTATTAAAAATTCTCTTTATGATATTTATAAATATTTTAAGCTTTTTTTCATTACTTTATTTAAACAAAAAAACTCTATTTCTCATAATTTTTATTATATTATTTTTTATGTCTAAAATACCATTTTGATGACTCGCTATTTAAGGGGGGATTTAAAAAGATGTTCAAATTTAATGGCAAATACGTGATGTGGGTTTTAATAATAATATTAAACTTAAAAAAATAATAAAATTTATAAAGCTTGTCAATCAATTATAATCAAATAAAAATTAGCAAATGAAACAAAAAGTGCATAAAAAATATTTTTTTAAATTTTGAAAAGGGCTCCAAAAATAAAAAATTTATTTGAATCATAAAAATTTTGAATAAAAAATTTAAAAAATCGTGAAAAAAAAATAATTTATCAAAACAAAGAAGAAATTGTTTAAAATATTTTAGAACCAAAAAAAAATCAAGATTAAAATTCTAAATATGAAACAAAAAGTAAAACTCATTCAGACAAAATACAAAACCTTAATTACTAGACAGACAAATTGTATACAAATACGATACGAAAAAAAGCTTTAAAAACCAAAGTGACAAATTTTTACACCATGAAACAAAAAAGAAAGAAAAATATGGTTAAAAATTAGAGGATTTGAAAACAATTGCATTTTATTAGAGAAAGGTTTGAGTTTAAATGGAAATATTTAAATAAAATATAAAATTTTTATTAAACAAAAATTCTAATGGTTGGCTAGACAAATCTGCTAATGTCTGGGGTATTAAAACACATATCAAAAACAAAAGGATTTTTTACTAGCAATCCTTTTTTTTTTTTTTGCTGCAAAAGGAAGCTAACTGTTGGTTTTTTCTATTAAAGCAAATTTGTTCGAAAAAATTGGTGTGATGATGTCTGAGAGTTTTAATGAATGAATGAAAAGCAACATTTATGCAAACAAATCACTTAAAAATAGTATAAAAAAATGAAGTAAAATATAGTATAGAATAGTAAATGACTGAAAGTTTAAAATAAAAATGAATGACTGGCTGAAGCTGAGATTAGTGTTTACAAAAAAAATTTTATAAAAAAAAATAAAATCCTTACAAAAACAAAAGATTAAAAGCAGGAACTAATACTGTATGCTCTTTTTATTTTAGCTTTGAAATTTATTTTTTTAGCTTTATTATCCAGCCAAAATGAATGAATAGCTTAGCTGCCATCATAGCCATCTGTAGTTTTTGTTAAATCAAAATTTAAATGCACAACAAGAAACCAGAAAAGGATGTTTTGGTAATACTATACCCTTAAGTCAGACACAGCAACAATAATATCCGTTTTTGGCAGTAATGAAAGTTCGCCAATGAAAACATGAATGAGCAGATAAGAGCAAAATAATAGCATCGAAGATAATGCCAATATTGCATTTGATTAATTTCAAATCTTCTTAGTATATAAAAATTAATGCCACTTTTCATTTTTTTTTTTAAGTTTTGAAAATCCATGGAAATTTTTTATATTTACACATTGTATAATATAGTTTCCATATATTGTATAAACTCTATGCAGACAAATAGTAAACTCAGCTGATCATCTTATAATCTTTAGCAAAATTGTTATGCATGAGCCGACGAAGGTTTTTAACTTGGCCAATGACCAATTTCCGACAGGTGGCGCCACTGAAAATTCCTCAAAATGCATTAAATCCTAAACTTTGCATTTGATAGTGCTATGATCTTTAGCAAAAGTCGTAAACTAATTTAAGTCTTCACTGTATACTACTTTTATATTGAAAAATAAATAATTCCAAATTAAGATATCTCCCATATAGGGCCGATTGTATACTTGTAGAATCTACTGATCTTAGGCTCTTCACTTTTCGTTGTAATTTTATTACTCAAGAACGGGATCACCAATCCAAATCAAATGTTAAGGCTTTGTTTGGAACATTTAGTAGATGGTTTGTGTGAAGTTTGCTAAAAATCGGTCGAGTGGTTTTTGATTTATAAAATTTTTGTAACAAATTAATTAGTCCTTTTTTTAATGTTTTGAAAATCCATGGACATTTTTTACATTGTATAATATAGTTTCCATATATTGTATAAACTCTAGGCAGACAAATAGTAAACTATGCATTTGATCATCTTAAGATCTCAAGCAAATTTGTTGCTTATGAGCCGACGAAGGTTTCCAGGTTGGTATGACCAATTTTCCGACAGGTGGCGCCACTAAAAATTACTCAAAATGAATTAAATCCTAAACTTTGCATTTGATTATTCTGTGATTTTTAGCAAAAGTCGTTAACTATTTTAAGTCTTCACTTTATACTAATCTCTTTCTGTTTTTATAAAAAATGTGTAAAATTTTATATTTGAAAAATCAATAATTTCAAAATTAGATATCTCCAATATAGGGCAAATTTTAGATATAAATTGAACACTTGTAGAATCTTCCGATCTTAGGCTTTTTAAAAGACTGCAAAAATCTATTTCATATCTGCGCTTAATATCTATTGAGCCATTTAAAAAATGTCATATTTTCGTAAGATTTGTATTTGAGAAAAATGTATATCATCAAAATTTGATAAATATCTCCGATATAAGGCTAAAGTCCACATAAATATACACTTTACTAAAACCGATAAGACCTTGGCTAATACCAATCTAGCGATGATTCCATTCAACTTGCGCTAAAACATAATGAGATAGTTAAAAAAGTTTTATATTTAAATAAAAATCAAAATTTTCAAAATTAAATATCTCCGATATAGTGCCAATTTTAGATATATATTATACACTTACAGAATCTTCCGATCTTAGGCTATTCTGCATAATTATATTTCATAACTGCGCAAAATATCTATTGTGCCATTTCAAAAATTCTTTAATTTTCATGATTTTTACTTTTAAACAACGTGTATATTCAAAATTTGATAAATATCTTCGATATAGGTTGAAGTTTCAGAATAATATATACATTATTAAAACCTAGTAGATCTAGGCTAATACTAATCCTGCGATGATTCCAAAAGACTTGCGCCAAACTATTATACTATTATACAAACTTTTATACAAGTTTTCCAAAAAATGCATATATATTTTCGAAAGAATATATCTCCAAAATCGGATAAGTAAATTGTATATCTTTCAAAATTCTTGATCCGTTGAAGAATATCTAATTATTTTGATCTCAACAAAAGTGGGAACCATTGCTGGTCCAATATAAATTTTATTTTCATTCTGAACTATAAATCCTCGATTTCGGTATGATTTCGGATATATTCTTGACCCGTTGAAGAATACCTAATAATTTTGAACTGAACAAAAGTGCGAACATGTGTTCGATTAATATACAATTATTTCACATAGAAATTTATTAAATTCTCATAATAACTATATTATTTTATATGTTCGTAAGAGTAATTTTTTTTCCAAATTGTATATATTTCCGATATCGGGTTGGCTACAGACCCAAGTTTTATATTTCTAGAATCTATATGTTTTAAGGTATGATCTTGTTTAATTTCTAAATTTTAAAAATATTAAAAATCTCTTTGAAAATATATTTTTGAAAATTTGTTGTAATATTTTCAAAATTATATATCTCCAATATCTGGCCGATCTGTGACGTGATTTTACATATAGGAAATCTTCTATTTGTGGCCTAATGTTAGTGCTGCTCTAACCCCTTTACAACTGCGCTAAATGCTAATTTGATCCTGTTTAATACTCTGATAATTTGTATGAAATAGTAAACATATATATTTTCAAGACCCAACATCTCCGATATCTGACAAAATCCTAACATACTTTATACATTTCTGAAAGCTACTTATCCTAGACTATTTCTAGTGCTGCGTTAAGGTGATTCATGACTGCGCTAACTATCTTTTCGTTACTTTTGAATATACTACAGTTTTCTTCTTATTTCGTAGTATATATATGTATGTATATCTCAGACAATGGTTGGACTCGAGTAATAAGTTATATATCTCTGAAATCTATTTTTTTTTTGTACTTTTTACAAACCTACAATAAAAATTTCTTTGACTTTACAAAATATCCTTTGGTTGCTCTGGAAAATTTTAGGCTTTCATATATTTTTGTGGGTAAAAAAAATTCAAATATTTAAAATCGAATATTTCAGATGGGGGTTCGACTTTAGAATCTGAAGTTATAGGCTAAAAAATATATTCAGCTAACTCGATTAATGATATCTCTAAACACTCAAGTTATTCACTTGAAAATTTTACATCTTTCATATTTTTTTTTTTTTTCCAGAAATTATAATTTTCAAAATCGTATATCTCTACTATGGGTCTGTTTTCAGACTTGGTCTGTATCTCTAAGCAAAATTCTAGTTTCAGACTACTGCTGTCATAGAACTCGATTAATTATCTCTTAAAATATTCAAGTTATTCACCTGAAATTTTCACTTCTTTCATCATTTTTTTTTTAAACTTCAAAATTTCTAAATCTTATATTTCTGTTATGGTTCCGTTTTCAGACTTGTTCTATATTTCTAAGCATTCATCTAGTTCCAGACTATTGCTATTGCCATAGAAAAACATGATGACAATGACAAAATTTCTATGAAAAAAAAAAAATAACTTGGAAAACAAAACAAACCATAAAATTGCCAAAACAATACAAGACCAACCAAAAACTTGGAAAAACTGAATTCTATGAAAATTGTATAAAAATCTATTTACAAAATAACGAGGAAAAAAGGATAAGAAAGAATAACAAATATTTTCCACACACACACAGACTCACACACCAGACAGAAATCCTAAGTTTAAATTGAAAAATAAAAGTTATAAAAGGAGAAGACCCTAGTCAAGGAATCCCCCAAACATTCATGCCACCACAGACAACAACAATGTCTAGGTCAGTCTCAAAAAACCAAGGAATTCCAGAAAGGATAAGGGAAGGAAGTGGGGAATTTAAACAAGAAATTAAATAAAACAATAGGGATTTTTTTAACGTAAGGAGGAAGGAGTGATTTAAAATAACGTCTACAAGTTAATGGAGTTTGATGGTTGCAAAATAATATTTGCCAGAAAAAAATTAACAAATAGAAAAAAAAAACTATAAACAATAAGTTAAAGTTAAAAGGAAAATTTGTTTAAACATTTTGGAGACAATGATGAGTTAATAACAAAAAAATATATGTAAAGAAAATAAAAAGAAAAGTAATAATAACTAAAAACGATGAGGACATGATGATGATGATAAAATTGCATTTTTTGACAATGATGAGTTATAACGAAAGCAATTTCTAAATTTTTGGATACAAATTTTAATGAAATGTCAAGATGTAAGAAAAATAATGAATGAAAAGGATTAAAAATAAACTAAAGAAGGATTTTTAAATAGAAATTTGTAACATCAGTTTTAGACAAAATAAAGTTAAAATTAAAAAATCTGAATAATTTATTATTAATTACAAATTTAAAAATCTGCTAGAAAGGTCAAGGATAAAATAAATTTCAAAGTTCTTTATCATAAAATTTAGAATTCGTCCTTTAATTTTAACAAATTGCCATAAATTTAAGGATCGTGGAACATTAAAATTTTTATTGCTTTTTCTAGAGCCATAAAAAAGACACATTTTAGAAGACCATAACCTTAAAGACAATCCTTTAACAAAAAAAAGTTAATAAAAAATTTGAGAAATTAAACATTTAGGGGATTCATGAGGTGTGTTAAATGTCATATGTCAGAGAAGTTTAGATAATACAATTTTAAAACATTTTATTAAAATTCCTTTTTTAACTCTTTAAAATATTACAACATTAAGACTTTATGACATTACGAGGTGTATTATGACACCTGCTGAATTCCCCTAATACTTGTCTCTAAAGTTTAAGAATAATAATTTTTAGTCTTTAATAAGATTTTTTTTTTGGCACAATGACTTTTAAAGTAGATTTTATATTTTGTTTTATTTTCCATTCTGTTCAACTATTTGTCATTTTAATTGTGCCCTTAGGTCAACTGATAAATATTTAGATGAATGCCAGCGAAGAGTGTGGAGGCAGGCAGCAGACGAATATGTCAATAGAATGTGAAAAGTTTTTAATAAATAAATTAAGAATTTGCTGAGTTAGGCAAAAAACTATTTTGAATAAAGTGAAAATAAGAGCAAAAAAAAGTAAATTTAAATTTTCATAAAAACTTTAAAACAGATATATCCGCAATATCTGTTCAATATCTGCTAAATGTTATATATTTCCAAAATCTACTGATCTTAGACCATGCCCTATACTGCAAGTTTTGTTTTTGGACTGCTCTAAGAGAGTCTATTCTAAATTTTTAATTTGAACATTTCGAATATTTCGTTAACAAAAAGTTGTTATTTTCAAAATTATATATCTGTGATATCTGTTGGAATTCAGTTGTGTTTTATAAATTTCTGGAATCTTCTAGTCTTAAGCATTATCCAGACCTGCGCCTATTGTTTTACGATTGCCTCAAAAAGTGAGTGTGAACTTCTAAAAATACAAAAGTTCTAAATATTTTATATATTTCTGAGGTGAAAATTTAACGCTTTCAAAAATATATATCTCCGATATCTTACTATGTTCAGATGTAATTTATATACTATTTGAAATTAAACTTTTAAGCTTTTCCCAGACAAGCGCTAGTCCATCTCTAGTCTGCTCTAAATTTCAAAAATTCTTTTATTTTTGACACTTTTTTAATAATAATGATATATCTCTGATATCTGGCTTAATTTAGATAAAATTTATAGACCGAGAGTAAACAACTTTAAAGCTATTCCTAGACCTACGTTAGTCCATATTAAGTCTGATCTAAATTTATATTGGAACCTTTTAAAAAATCTTTTATTTTATTCAAAAATTTTCCATAAAAAAATAATGTCAAAATTATTAAACTAATATATCCGCAATATCTGTTTAACATCTGATATATCTTATATATTTTTAAAATCTACTGACGCCAGACTATGACCTATTCTGCAAGTTTTGTTTAAAGCCTGCTCTAAGAGACTACTGAGCACTTTGGAAAATTTCATAATTTTCAAAATTTCGTTAACAAAAAGTGATTATTTTCAAAATTATATATCTGCGATATCTGTTGGAATTCAGTTGTGTTTTATATATTTCTAGAATCTACTTGTCTTAAGCATTACATAGACCCGCGCTACTCTATCTCTAGACTGCTCTAGATACACATTTTAACCTTTAAAAAATACTTTCATTTTCAATACTTCTTTCTTATTAAAAAATAATTGTAACAAAATTATATATCTCTGATATCTGGCTGGATTGAGATGTAATTTATAAATCTTGATTATACAACTTTTAGCTAATCTATCTTGAGTCTGGTGGCCAAATCGCCGCTTTCGTTATCGATCGAAATGTAAGATATTTTAGAAACATTTGTGTAGCATACTTTCAGGATAATCTAAATAATATATAGCACATAAGGTTCACTACATTGCAATCTATTTGTCTCAAAATCCCTGATACTAAAAGAATTTCATTTAAACTTAATGTTTTGACAAACAAACGGATATGTTTAGATATCAAATTTTATGAAACTTTTTGCAAAATAAATTATTTTGAAAATCCCTAAGGTATGTTACACAGTATTTGTTTGAAAGTCTGAGTTTTCGATTGATATCGCCCCTGCTCTAAATAGATATTTGAACCTATTATAAAATTTCTTCTTACTTTAATATTTTTTTAACAAAAAATGGTATGATCAAAATTATATATTTTTGATATCTGGCTGAATTTAGATGTTGTTTATAAATCTTGAGTATATTCCAAATTTCTTATTTGACTCCAATTTGAAGAACCATTTGTTTTGTAAGTTAAAATTTCTGCTAAAGCATCAAATTGTTATTTAGAGCAGAAATATGCTCAAGATTTATATACAACATCTCAATTCAGCCAGATATCAGAGATATATGTTTTTGATGGTGAAGTTAAAAATTCGTTTTTTTTTTCGAAAAATTTGTTTATCTTAGATATCTGAGGCGATTTCGATATACAATATAAATATTTAAAATCTCCTAGTGTTAGGCTATTTCTATTACTGCGCTCATTATTTTTTGTCTGCCCTAAACGTCTATATCCCATCAAAAATTCATTAATTTGTACAAGTTTGTAGTAAAAAATCAACATATTCCAAAATGTATGTCACCAATATCTATATATATATATTCCTATACATTTTATAGATTTTCAGAACTACTACTCCTAGACAATTCCCAGTGCTGCGTTTAACCCTTTCAGGGCTGCTCTAAATTTCTCTTGTATCAATTTTAAAATTGCTTAATTTTCCATTTTAATGAAAAAAAAAAAATGTAAAAAAAAGTATTTTCAAAATTATATATCTCCGATATTTGGTAAATTTCATATACATTTTATAGATTTCTAGATTCTACTATTCCTAGACAATTCCCAGTTTTGCATTTAACCCTTTTAGGGCTGCTCTAAATTTCTCTTGTATCAATTTTAAAATTTTTCATTTTAATAAAGAGTGTTTTTTTTCAATATTTTCAAAATTATATATCTCCGATATTTAGTACATTTTCGATATATTTTATCCTTTTTTTTAAATCTATAACCCAAAGACTATTTGCAATACCGCCTTGTTTAATTTCAAGTCTGCGCTAATGATTGATTTGATACTATCAGAAATTTCATAAAAAATATATCAATAAAAAGGAATAACATTTTCAAGATTAGATATCTCCGTTATTGCTTTTCTATCCGAAATATTTTCAAAATTTCTGAAAACTAACAGTTCTAGACTAGATCTTACGCTGCCAAGATGTATCTAAAATCCGCGCTAAATATCTATTGGACCATCCAAAAAAAAAATCATTATATTATATATGTTTTTTTATTCGTGGAAATGTTTACTATTTTCCAAAATGTATATCTCAGATATCCAATTAAAGTTTTTCTATATTAATAGAATCTTAAAGACCCTTGCTATTATAAATGCTAGGATTATAAACAAAAGGGTAATATGTAACATTTTTTACCCTCCTCCATGTTTAATCAAGCCCAAAAAAACTTATTTACCTCTTTTAACTTAACTTCAAAAAAAACTTGTCTGCAAGAAATTCTTGAGGGTTTTTTTTTTTGTTATAAACGAAATCGCAAAAACTTTTATTTGTAACTGAAATACATACCGTCATCGTTCCTGAACGCTTTAAACCCCATTGAGAATTAAGTGATTATAAAGAAAAGATACAACAATAGAAAGAAAACTTTAGAAGCAAGAAAAAAAAAACGACAAAAGACAATGTTAATGTGAATTCTTTTAGATTTGAAATTATGCATTTGGTTACAGAAAAAGTTTCCGTTTTTTTTCGATCTGAGGCAGAACAATGCCTTCCTTAACTTAAGTAATGTCTAAGTTACTGGCAACAAGAGAAGAAGAAGAAAAAAAAAGAAAAGCCTCTAGATGGAAGCAGCTTAAAAATACAACAACTTGCAACATATTGTTTAAATGTAAGCTTATAGCAATTCGTTTTTTTGTTAGTACTGTCTCCAAAGATAATGAGAGACAACAGTGTTTAACGACATTAACCCTTAGATGGCTATAAGACTTAAAAGGCCTAAGCGATTATTTTTGTTATAAGAAAAGTTTATTTTAATATTGTAAAATCCCAGCATACAGCTTTGTTTAGAGTTATAAAAAACTCAGCCAAACGAAGTA